>CM076572.1:458659995-459259995 GCA_034641835.2 Pinus albicaulis
TACTTCAGGCCTTGAAATGGTACTTTCTTCTGTTCATATGGTTATGAATCAATTATAGATTTGGAACAAGAAGAGGTTTTGTAAATAATGAAGGCCACTTTGTTAAGTTTAACAACTAATGTAATCTAATATGCAGTGGATGACAACTAATTGTGGAGTGAAAATGCAATGAGTTAAGCTAAAACTGAACTTAAGATGTCACTAGTCTAAAACAGTGCTGAACTAACAAGCCATTATCAAACTTAAAACAAAATAACAGAGCATGAATTGAATGCAATTTGACTCCGGAGTACCCTAACTAAGTTATCATGCATTAATCTATGGGATTCTACAGCCTGTTTTGTCCATCGTGATTAGTATTTTGGAAGAGTTTCTTAGAACAATCCTGGCTGTACAATTCAGTGCAAATGCAAACATAAAGACTGAAAGAAATTAAAAAAATAAGACATCACAGCTATCTCCTACCCATCATTATGATATTTTGGAAGGGTGTTTTAAGAGTAAGAGCATCTATGCTACTTAGTGCAAACAAACAACTGAAACGTTCAGTATCACAGTCATGCCTTAGACATCATAAGGATTTTTTGGAAGAGTTTGCTTAGTATAAGTTCAACTGTGATAGTGAACAAAAGAAATTACAATTAAATCCTACAACACTATAGCCATTTCCCATTCATTATCATGATCTTTTGGAAGAGTTTCTTCTTTTGGAAGAGTTATTAGAACAAGTATAACTATAGTGGCTAATGAAATTAACTACGAACTCAAACTTCAAAAATGTAAAAACAACTAAGATACTTATCTAAATTACGAAAGTAAAGCCGTGCAGGAGGCAGGGGCCCTCTACCACCAGACGGAATCTAACTCCAAATCAACTCAACGCGTTCAAAGAAATGCTGTCTTCTTCATTAAAGGAAAAATAACTTGAAACAGAGTAGTCTCGGTCTTCAGAAATATAGCATGAAATCTAAGCAAAATCTAGCCTATCTCTCGGTTTCCCAAGTGTTTTTATAACAAATTTACATAACAAAACTTGCAACAATACAGGGATCCTTGTATTTCCTTATCAAAATCACATTAGGACTCTGAAGATGGCAACGTAAAGAGAAAAAGGACATCTGGACTAAGACAGTCCTATTAGAAGTCTGCTTCCTTAAATGAGTTCCCACGTACCAAACTCACGTCCAGAATTCAGTTCTTCCTTCATGGTGAGCAACGAATGATGTGGACATGACGTGGAATATACCCATATGTGATTTTTCTTGAGAGGACACACAGACATGATACAACGTGAAGATAATTGGGAATTTCAGGTTAGCTACGGAATATGCATTAGCATTAGTTAGATTAGAAATGCATTACAATGACAAAAATCACAAAACTTAGCAAGTTAGCCATGTTAATCATTCTAAAAGTAATTTTAACTAATTTCATTGATCAATTGGGTCTGGGATAACAATGGACGAAGGAAAATGAGGTAAAGTAAGATGAAAGAAAGCACAATCTTGGGGCTCAACAACTTGAACCACTTTCAAGCCTCTTCATACAAGGATTGGACAAAAAGCCTCAAATCCACATCTAAGTGCCCTACATTCAAATTCTCAGCAAAGGAGTAGAATTTTTCAATATGTTTCTACGCAGAAGTACTATCTTCTTTAGTGAAACGAGGTAAGATCTTTAGATAATCTTGTGGAATATAATTTAGTACTTGAGGTAAATCCAATGAAGCATATTTTTTTGAGGAGGAAACCAGGTACAGCCATGAGGAGTAGTGGTGGTAAGTTATGATGATGATTTTTCTATGGTATAACAAGTATATGCTAAGTAGAGGTTTGGATATTTATCTGTGAAGAGCTTTGGAGTGTTGTACCTTCTTTGTAATGTTCCCAAACTAGCATGAAGCTAATTGGAACATTAATTTTGGCTAATTCAACTAGGAGGAGAATAAAATGGGAAAGGAGACCCATTCATAAATAAAATATCAATAAAATCCCTCATAAAATAAAAGAGAAGCATCATTAGAGCTAGTCTTTCACACCCATGTGTGAAAAGGGATAATTGCAAAGAGGTTAGGTCATGTTGACCAAGTCAAACTACACAATAGATGGAGGTGTGGCTTGATTGGTAAGCCAACACAATTGCTTGAGGAGGAAGAAACCATAATGTGTGTGGTCCATGGCCAAGGAGCCTTCATTGGCATAAAAGAGGGGAAAAGCAACCATTTTGCTCATTCATGGATATTTCAAATTGCTTGCTCTCTTCAGTTGCTTAACTGAGATAGCTGTGTTGTTTAGCACAAGGGAGCTCATGTTTAGGATTCCCTCCTTCTTTAGAAACCTCTTGAAGGTTTTTTCTTTAGCTCCTCCACATTCTGGTTCAAGGCCAAAGCATTTCCCTTTAGTACAGCATTTTCAGCAGTGCAGGAAACATTGTGTTGCTGGGTTGTAGTGGAGATTTCCATAGCATCACTTTCGGAGCTTTGATTTTAGAGGAGAGAGCTTCTTTGCATTCGGGAGGCCACTAGAGGAGATTTCAGATCCATTTTCTATATCTTTTGATCAGGAACAGCTCCTCTCATCATTCACAATGCAGTCCCTTCCTTTTACTATGTTATTTCTGAGCAGAATTGCAGTGGGGTTTGCACCACTAGTTTGGAGGGAGAGATATTCAGGGATTGGATCAGCCTCTCTCTTGAAAGATCCATTGGAGGAGAGATATTTAGAATATGTAACATCAGCCATCTCCATCCATTTTCTGAGTTGCAGTGCTATTCCAGTTTAGAGGCAGCAACTTTGGCATTTTTCCTTTTTGTACATTTCAGCCAATCCTCCCAAGGATTGATGTATTATTGATTTCAGGGGTTGATATATTGCTCCCCAATATTTATTTGAGCTTTATACTTCCATATCCATGTATTGAAATTATATATGCAGCAGTACCATCTATTGATTGTTCATTTTTAGTCACAAGCATCCTTGTGTAGCTGTACTTTGATATGTTTCCATATGCATACTATTGAGGGGTTCTTTTCTCAGCTTGAGTGAGTGATTCCTCAAGTATTTTATATTTCCTTGCTGCTACATATATTCAGTGACTATTTATGGTTTCATGCACATTTTCTATCTCATATAACGTTGTTATGCTAGTACATGATCATTGTTGATGCAGCCCTCTTCATTGTGCATTTTCTGAAGATAAACAAGAAAAGGAGAATTTTCTTAAGCTCCTAGAGACATTTTTTTTGAGCCCACTCTTGGATTTCATCTCTAGATAGATATATTCAAAGGATCCCAGACCAGGATCAAATCCTGTTGCCTCCATTTCTGGAAATGCGTTTTCCAGGCTTGGATTGTTATTCAATCCTACGAGGAAATTTCACATATCTATAGACAGAGTCTGCAAAGGGCCAACAAGCATCTAGATCTAACCCTTATTTAGAAGGTGACATATCCAATAAATTCCCCTGCAGTCCATCTCTAGCACAGACTTGTGATATTTATGAAAAAGGAATATTACAGTGGTATCAAAGCATCTTTCTTGGCTCAGCCTGTGGCCTTCAAGCCCAAGAAAGAAGAAGAAGAAGATGATGTAGAATATGAGCTCGATCTCATCTATTTTTAGAAAAAAAGAGAGCCTCCTTGAGGAGGAGAAGAAAGGAGGAGAAGAGGAAGGTCCATGCACTTCCTATTCTTAGAAAGAAAGCAAGCATGAGAGATGCTTGGATCATCTGGTTCTAAATCAATACCTGGATGAGTATAAATCCCATTATGCAGCATTCAAGGGAGCTACAGTGTTCCCACATTTTATTCAGCAGAAGGAGGAGAGAAGGTCCTATGGAAAAAGAGAAATCAGAGGCAATAGGTTCCTATTTTCAACATTTGATTGGGGCACTTCAGCTAGAGCTTGGGTGAAAATGCTAGAAGCCTTTTTCTTGCTACATCCAGTGGCAGAGGAAGAAGCAGTGGAGATTGCAGTGCTGCACATGGAGGGTGAATCCTCTGTTTGGTGGATCAAACCCTTGGTCCATTCAAGGGTAAGATATTTTGTATAATTTTCTCAAAGGTTGATTCAAACCTTTGATGGAGAGAGGACAAGGGAAGAGCAGCATTTTTCAGCTATGGCATTAGAGAAGGCAACTACTGCAGCCACACAAGAAGACCCTAGGATCCATCAAGGTATGAGTGAAGTTCCACTTTTCATTTCAACGAACAACTTAAAGAATTGTGGAAATTCATCTTTAAAGGTCCCAGAATCTACATCTTTTGATATTCCAGAGCACCATGATTGCATTGCATTTTGCAATGGGTTCAAAGAGGAAATGGACCCTCATCCTCATGCACTATTGATGAGTCTCATTCAGCCTTTGAGGTTGGGATGTGAACCATTGGAGGATGGAACAAAACATGACACCTCCATGAAAAACAATGAGACAATCTTTATACCAGAGGATGAAACATCTGCTACTCTATGGGAGGAATTGACAGCGCTGTTAAAAATTGATGGAGGGGAGAAGTTAACTCCATCATACTTGAATCCTCATGGGTTCAATACATTCATGGTTGAGAGGTATCCTAGGAGCTACATTCCAATCTTCCATGGATTGCAAGAGAGGTGATTTGGTTTGGGAGAATGGTAGCCCTCATGGGAGGAGTACCACAGGGGGAAAGAGGAGAAGACATCCACAAGGAGCTGAGTGGGTGTGGATGAGGATCAAGAGGCTGATTTTCCACTTGCAAATATATGATACTGGGCAGCAAGAGGCTTGGCTGCGTTGGCTCATCTTGAAGGAGTTTGGCCATCACTTGGAGTACTCTTTTTCCAGGAGGATGGGAGTAGAGGAGAGATGGCAGGATGTTTGCATCTTTGAGCAGCAGAGATCAAGGACACATGGAGCTGATATGGCACATATATCAGTCATGGTACCTTCATCACATGAGTTACATGATGTGAGCATAAGGAGGCAGCAAGAACTTGGGTTGCTTGAGTTATCTTGGAGAGAGCACAAGCAGATTTGCTCTTATATGATTTATGGTGTTGCAACAGTAGAGGAGGGCACTCTCATAGTGCAAAGGGATTACTCTTTGGATTGGACTAATTAGGAGGCATTTCCATCCTGGGAAAAGCTTCACATTTGCAGCAGCATCACCAGAGGTGTTCTTGAGAAGGAGCATGTCAAAAGACAAAGACTGGCTTGGGCTAGAGCCTTTTTGCATGATATCACAGCGCTGACATTGGGGAGCAGGATCATATACATGGATCCATCCACAATATTACTTCTAGCCTATGGTAAGAGCATTGTGTCTACATTTTCTGATTTACATACTCTTATCATTATGATGCAGTGCATGGCTCCTCAAAGGGGAAGATTTTTCATGTTGCTCTATGAGCAAGGTTGGGCCAAACCATAAGATGGAGACAGCCATATTTTATGTGGCCTTGGGCAAAGGTTTTCTCACTAAGTGTATTTTCAGCCAACTCATATACTTAACCATGTATTAAGAAACATCTTTCCATGTAAAATTACGAAGCAGCAGTTTGAAAAATTGTGTTGTTGCTGCTTGGGAGACTGTTGGTGCCATCAAGCATCATGTAAAGACATCAGTACTTCCTTTATTTTGATTATGAGCATGTTTTCATTTTCTGATATTTCCCATATTATTATTGGGAGCATGATGGGTGAATTGACACATGAGTTGAATGTGTGTTTGAGGGGAGATGATTCCCACAGCTTATGCATGGCATGTTCTAATGGGAACATGAGGAGAGACATGGTCACCACAGCCACTTATTTTCTTTCTTTGGAGGTGGAACATGAGTCTGATGATGGTATTCATCCATTGTATGTATGTGGGCATGTATTTTATTTTTTATTGCTGATTCACTCATCTATTCACTATTCAGTAGTAGAGGTGAAATTTTTTGTATAGTACTTGCCATGCTATTTTTTGCAACTACAGTGGATGAGATTGCGTTTTAGCCCTATGAGACACTATTTGTACCTTGTTGCACATGATATAACCTACAGCAAACATGTCATTGGGGTATTCTATGATGATCATGTCCTACTCATCATGGATGACATATTTTGGGCCAGCTGGATTTTCACTGATGGAGGAGAGATCCTTGGAGGATTTCTCTTCATGTTGCCACTTGGAGGCAATACATTTTCAGCCCTTAATCAGCACACACCCCACACTAATCATAAGTGGAGGGGAGGACAGCATGGGGTGAGCTATGGATCTTGCCATATTCAGATTTTCAGCCCACCTTCTTTCCCGGAGCTCAAGGTGGAGAGAGTTTTCTATGAGTTGCCATGTTTGGAGGCAACTCATGTTGTATGGATGATTTCTTGGGGATGGGAGATCCTTATGGGGATGATGAGTCCCACTTTATATCAGATCTCATGCCTCAAGGAGTCCCTTATACATCCCATTGTTTCCTTCATGGATATTTTTTTCTACATGACAGCTATTTGGGGATGCTCACCAAAGGCTAGATTGCATATGTTGGAGGGACAACTTGGACACTTGATTGATGATATGGCATCCTTTTCTTAGAGGATTTTATAATGCATGGATGCTACAGGGAAAGAAAATGGAAATAAATCAGTCTATCCTTGTACTTTCTTAAGGACAAGCAATCTTTGAGAGGGGAGGACTATAATGTTCCAAAATTAGCATGAAGCTAATTGGAACATTAATTTTGGCTAATTCAGCTAGGAGGAGAATAAAATGGGAAAGGAGACCCATTCATAAATAAAATATCAATAAAATCCCTCATAAAATAAAAGAGAAGCATCATTAGAGCTAGTCTTGCACACCCATGTGTGAAAATGGATAATTGCAAAGAGGTTAGGTCATGTTGACCAAGTCAAACTACACAATAGATGGAGGTGTGGCTTGTTTGGGAAGCCAACGCAATTTCTTGAGGAGGAATAAACCCTAATGTGTGGGGTCCATGGCCAAGGAGCCTTCATTGGCATAAAAGAGGGGAAAAGCAACCATTTTTCTCATTCATGGATATTTCGAATTGCTTTTTCTCTTCAGTTGCTTAACTGAGATAGTTGTGCTATTTAGCACAAGGGAAATCCTATTTAGGATTCCCTCTTTCTTGAGAAACCTCTTGATGGTTTTTTCTTCAGCTCCTCCACATTCTGGTTCAAGGCCAAAGCATTTCCCTTCAGTACAGTGTTTTCAGCAGTGCAGGAAACATTGTGTTGTTGGGTTGCAGTGGAGATTTCCATAGCATCACTTCCGGAGCTCTGATTTTAGAGGAGAGAGCTTATTTGCATCTGGGAGGCCACTAGAGGATATTTCAGATCCATTTTATATATCTTTTCATTAGGCACAACTCCTCTCATCATTCATAGTGCATTCCCTTCCTTTGACTGCGTTATTTCTTAGCAGAATTGCAGTGGGGTTTCCACCACTAGTTTGGAGGGAGAGATATTCAGGGATTGGATCAGCCACTCTCTTGAAAGATCCATTGGAGGAGATATATTTAGAATATGTAGCATCTTCAACCATCTCCATCCATTTTCTGAGTTGCATTGCTATTCTAGTTTAGAGGCAACAACTTCGGCATTTTGCCTTTTTGTACATTTCAGCCAATCCTCCCAAGGATTGATGTATTATTGATTTCATGGGTTGAGATCTTGCTCCCCCATCTTTCTTTGAGCTTTATACTTCCATATCCATGTATTGACATTATATATGTAGTAGTACCATCTATTGACTACACAGTTTTAGTCACAAGCATCCTTGTGTAGCTGTACTTTGATATGTTTCCATATGCATGCCATTGAGGGGTTCTTTGCTCAGCTTGAGTGAGTGATTCCTCAAGTATTTGTATATTTCCTTGCTGCTACATATATTCAGTGACTATTTATGGTTTCATGCACATTTTCTATCTCATATAACGTTTCTATTCTAGTACATGATCATTGTTGATGCAACCCTCTTCATTGGGCATTTCCTGAAGATAAACAGGCAAAGGAGACTTGTCTTAAGCTCCTAGAGACATTTGTATTGAGCCCACTCTTGGATTTCAGCTCTAGATAGATATATTCAAAGGATCCCACACCAGGAATCAAATCCTGCTGCCTCCATTTCTGGAAATGTTTTTTCCAGGCTTGGATTGCTAGTCATTCCTACTAGGAAATTTCACATATCTATAGACAAAGTCTAAAAAGGGCTAGCAAGCCTCTGAATCTCACCCTTCTTTAGAAGGTGACATATCTAGTAAATTTCCCCGCATTCCATCTCTGGCACAGACCTGTGATATTTCTGAAAAAGGAATATTACATTCTTTGACTTCTTCAGCCTCAGAAGTAGGGTGCAAGGGAGGCAAAGATGTGTCAGCGGATTCAGCTTCGTATTTTATGGTTGAACTGGCTAAAGCAGAGGTTTCCGAAGGATAATCAAGTACACAGGTTTTGGAGACAGGACCATAGATGTCAGCTTTTAGAGATGAGGAAGGTGAATCTTCTAAAGAAAAGGAGGGTAGGTCAACCTAACTGGGTTGCTTCTCCTTCCAGATTATCTTGAATATGATATTTTCGGGATCAGATACAAAATGGGTTCTCTACTGAGAAGTATCTAATCGAGTATGAGGCCTTGTGTAAACCAGGATTACACTTGATTTGAACTTTGATAATAGTGGAGTAACCAAGGTGAGGCTTATGCAACTCTCAACCCTTCGTGCTCACCTGATTGAAGGGTGAAGATAATTTCATATCCCAGGGAAAATATTTTCTAATTCGCTCCCCATTAACGGCACCAAAAATATGTTGTAGCTCCTAGAGACAACCTTTAGTTGAAAAAGACTAGTGCCTAGGACATCTTAAAATAAGAGGTTAAATGTAGAAAATTGTATAGATGCCTCTGATAGAATATAAATCAAGGTAAATAATGGTTTTGGTGGTTCAGGAATGGAGAAGATCTTGGACTCTGATTAATGTGAACTACCCTATACTGCAAGAGGGATCAAGAGGCTGAATGGTTGGAAGGCTTTCAAATGGGCCAATTATGAAACAATGAGTAGAGGCTTTCAAATTATGTAGAGGTGCTGAAGGAGAACGGAGGAGGAATCCACAAAAGACAAGCTTAATATCCTTAAGAATCTGTCTCATGTGAACTCAGAGGAAATGGATGAAAGTGAAATATGACTAACAATAATGATTTGTGGAGCGTGAATTAAGGAAGTGTAAAAATTTCGATACATGAGAGTTATACATAAACAAATTCATGAATAAAAAATGCAATACTGTCGGTAGCTACATTACACAAATCATCAAAGAAATAGAACATTGAAAGATGATTACACATAAACAGGAGATTATTGAGAAACAAAGAGAAACAAATACATACTGCTCATTGCCACATCTGGAATTCAAATAAATAGCATTGTATCATATTAATTTCAAAACATCTCTCCCAAATATGTATCTCAGAACATAAAGATCGCAGTCGCACAGAACTACAACAAAATTCTCCAAAATTCAAAACATTTCTTTCATCTTAGAACTCACTACATATAGAGTTCTCCTTCAGGGTTTACAATCGAATATCCTTTCATGATCAAACCACACATGTGAAATCCAAAATATCCTAACAAACTAGTAGAGCGGGTATCCAACAATCACTCCTGTAATATAAAATCAAAACAAACTCAGGTGAAATCAAGATTTCACCAACAAAACATCACTATCTAATAGTAAAAAGAAACAAAATAGTTGGCCATGGAGGAAAAATTCTGGAATTTTCAAAAGGAGTGGCGAGAAGTGGATGAGAGCAGGTGGGTGGTCTCGCCTTCATCATATGATTCCATTTGTTTTTTGAAATCCTCCACTCTCTAATTCTCATGATTTCCATTTATCATTGCGGAACAACCAATTGTATTAATTTTTCTATGCGTGCCTCGAATAAACCATACCTATGTTGTTTTGCCAAAATCCCATGCTTGTGTTTTAATTATATGGATCAGAGATGAGGGTAGGATGGCAGAAATGATAATGGAGTTATTGGGGCTCATTAACACTGAAAAGAGCGAAAAAAAGGCTATGGAAAGGCTATTGAGGGCGTGCCAGGAAGGTGAGGCCTGAACTGATACCGCAGATCGTAGATCACAAATTTCATATGGGAGAGGCGGAAGGTAAGAGTTATGTGCTGTAGGGAGCGATGTGCGATGGGCAATGGAATGGGTGACGTTGCAAGGATGAAGTGGGGATGCCCACACATCGCAAATCACAAGATTTGCAAATGAGCAGTGAAGGGTAATGGTTGTCAAATGTGATGTGCGAAACGCGAGGGGCGGAGGATGTGATGTGGCAGGATGGAGGTGGGGCCGCCCGCACATCGCAGATCGCAGATCGTAAGGTTTATTTGTGAGCATCGGAAGGTAATATGTATATATCATGGGGAGAGATGTGTGGTGAGCAGGGAAATGATGTAGCACGGAGGTGGGGCCGCCCGTGGATCATAGATCGCAGGCTTTATATGTGAGCAGCGGAAGGTAGATTTATATTCTGTGGGGACCGAAGTGCGATGAGTGGAGAGGTGTTAAGAGAAATAAATAATATTACACGTATTATATGTAATATATAGCATATGTAACAGTTTGTGGGATGCATAAATTAACACAAATTTGGATCATATTACCTTGACCGCGACACTTTTCTCTTTTGACTACAGGGCTTTCCGCCCAACCTGCGCTTGAATTTCTTGGCCTTCCCCTTAAACATTCACACCTATGCCCTGTGATTTCCTTACAGGTATCACTTCTCCATGTTGAGTGAGGTCACAGGCCAACAGACATTATGCCACTAATTTTCCACAAAAGAAGAAGAACAAGAAGGCTTCAGGATCTGCAGCTGGTGAGGCTTTGGCCTTGCAATTTGAGCTTGACTTCTCACTCATTGCAAGCATGGTGTCAAGTGCAATTAGATCAGTGTGGTACTTGGATAGTGGTGCATCTTTTCACATGATGGGAGACAAAGAAATTTTAAATATCTTTGAGGAGAAGGACCTCCAGATGCATATCGAAATGGGTGATGACAGGCAGTATAGTGCTACTGGGATTGGTACAGTTACCTTCCAGAGACAGTCAGGTAAACCCTTTCAATTAAAATATGTAATGCATGTACCAAGCTTGAATAAAAATTTTGTCTCAGTCGCAATTTTGGAGGATAGAGGCTATGGTGTTGTTTTTAGTGAAGGAAAATATTTCTTGCAACACAAAACAACAGGACAAGCCAAGAATATTGGGATTCATGTGAATAATCTCTATAAACTTGATGTAGATGGTTGTGCATCATTGATGGGTAACGAAGACGAAGTTGTGATCCAGGATGAGGGTGAGTTATGGCACAGGAGATTGGGCCATCTACACCACAGAGCCTTGAAGGTCATGCAGCAGATTTCTACGGGTCTTCCCAAGGGTACTCTTGTGCAGTCAGACACATGCAAGGGATGTACTATGGAGAAGTATGAAAAGTCCAATTTTCACGAGAAGGAGAACCAAGCTTTGGAAATCCTTGAGATATTTCACTCGGACGTGTGTGGACCATTCTCTACTGCTTCGACAACAAAGCATAAGTATTATGTGATATTTTTTGATGAATTTTCTAGAAAGTGTTGGATATAATTCATGCAGAATAAAGATCATATGTTCTCAAAATTTCTTGAGTTCAAAGCACTAGTTGAGAAAGACAAGGGGAAAATCATCGGTTGGATCTAGATGGATCAATAAGGTGAAGAAAGTAGCGGATGGGAGTGTGGAGAGGTACAAGGCAAGATTTGTGGTCCAGGGATTCTCACAAGTTGATGGGATTGACTATGAGGATACTTTTGCACCAATCTAGAGCTACTCTTCCATTAGATCTATCCTTGTACTCTCAGCGCAGATGGGGTGGTGCATTCATCAGATGGATGTGAAAATTGCGTTTCTTAATGGATTTATTGGGGAGGAAGTGTACATAGAGAAGCCAGAAGGTTTCAAGATCTTTGAAAGTGAGTTGCATTTGTGTCGACTCAAGAGAGAACTGTATGGGCTGAAGCAAGAACCTCATGCTTGGTACACTCGAATTGACAGTTATTTCATCGGGTTGGGTTTCATCAAAAGTGAAGCGGATGAAAACCTGTACCAGATTTTGGTTGATGGTAAGCTCTTAATTATCGTACTTTATGTTGATGATCTAATTTTGAAGGGTGATGAGCAGCTGATAACTTCTTGCAAGGAGGATCTTACAAGGGAGTTTGAAATTAATGACATGGGACTCCTTCACTATTTCCTTGGTTTGGAAATATGGCAGCAGGATGGTGAACTATTTGTTTCTCAAGGCAAGTATGCCAAAGAGATATTGGGTAAGTTTCACATGGAGAGTTGTAAACCCATGGATACTCTTCTTCTAGGAAATTGGAGGAAAGAGGATGCTACTTCAGGAGAAGTAGTGGATGCTACTATCTATAGGTAGCTAGTGGGTTCATTGATGTAATTGGTGAACAACAGACCAGACACTTGCTATGCAGCTAGCCAATTGATTCAAGCTATGGTTTAAGCCAAACAAGATCTTTTGGAAGGTGGGAAGCCTGTCTTGAGATACCACTTCATTATCCCACTGCTCAAGGCAGTTCAAGGATCACCTGTCCCATACATGTAAGAGAATGCTCGGAAGTACATCGGCACAGTGGGGGATTGGTATGTGAACACTCACGGAGTGTATTTCATAATCTATGGTGCTATCATGGCACCTCATATATTCCCTTACTACATTCCTGACAGATGCGGTGCTGGGAGAACTCATCTTTCAGACTTATGACAATGGATTTGCAGCAGTTATGCAGAGAAGGAAGAAGGTTGCTTGGCCTAAGCATCCAATCCAGATCGGAGCTTACAAGCTTACAAAGGCTAAGGACATTGGAGAGTTGTAAACCCATGGATACTCTTCTTCTAGGAAATTGGAGGAAAGAGGATGCTACTTCAGGAGAAGTAGTGGATGCTACTATCTATAGGTAGCTAGTGGGTTCATTGATGTAATTGGTGAACAACAGACCAGACACTTGCTATGCAGCTAGCCAATTGATTCAAGCTATGGTTTAAGCCAAACAAGATCTTTTGGAAGGTGGGAAGCCTGTCTTGAGATATCTTAGGGGCACTATAGAGTATGGATTATGGTACAAATGGCCAGAGGGAGTGAATCTTCATGGCTTCACGGATGTAGATTGGGTTGGCAGTCCATCAGACAGAAATAGCACATCAAGAGGGATCTTCAACATAGGATCGATAGCAGTTTCTTGGTACAGTAGGAAGCAGTGATCTGTGGCACTCAATTCAGTCGAGGCAGAGTACATGGCAGCAGTTCAAGCTGCATGTGATTCCATCTGGATGAGAAATATCTTTGTTGGCTTGTTTGCTTCTCATATGGATCCGATTGTGATACATTGTGATAACCAGAGTTGTGTTAAACTCTCGGTTAATCTGGTATATCAGGTACCACCATCTCAGAGATTATTTTCAGAGGTGCATTATGTTACTTCAGTACATTCCCAGAGGATCTGGATTCAGATATTCTAACGAAGGAGCTTGCCAAGAGAAAATTCGAATACCATAGAGGCAGGATTGGGGTGGCAGATAATCCCTTTCTTGTTGAGAGGGAGTTTTGAAGTCCAACAAGAAATTGCAGCACTCACACTAATGTGGGACCAATAGGTCCTAGAGATACATTAGTGTGAAGGCCAATTTTATTAATTAAATTGGTGCAGTGTCCAATTTAATTTTCCCTTAATTAAATTGGACAATAAAAATGTAATATTATCTCATGATCACTTGTAATAGTTAACTGGGTGTGATAAAATCAGTTAGATCATGTATTTTGAGTTGAGGGTGGTTGGTGAGGCACAAAAAATAATTATATTAGTTATGGAGTTCGAATTGTAGTTGATGCATTAGTTTAATGCATGAGTAATCAGTTAACTCAGTTAGGTGAGTTAGATTCAGTTTAACTAGTTGTAACTGTTTTTTGCACTAGTGAGAGATCAAGTGAATTAAATATTATTTAATTCACAATCAGCAATTTACCATGCAACTAATTATTTACTATTAATAGCTACATTCATTTCAGTTCCAATGGTGACCCGGTTGATACAAAGGTTAAAGGGATGTTCACTATCAGTTTTGTGATTAGTAGGTTGCACGCATGAAACCAGACATCCATTGGATTGCCCATGATCGTTGCACAGTTTTGGAAGGCCAAAATTCCTAAAGAATAGGGATTTCATTCATTAGGAGTTGTGAAAGAGAGGTGGGTTGTTTAGAGGCTGAGAATTGGCTAAGTGTTGGTCATTTTTGTCTAGGACAATGTGAGACAGTTGTGAGAGTGTAGGAGACTCTTGTGAGAAGAGTGAATTGTAATTGTTTCATAATTCCTTGTGGAATATACAATAGAATATAGAGGGATTTTGAGCAGTAAGCTTTCCCCGGGAAAATATATGTGTTGTGGCTTGATTTATTTCTTTTTGTACTTGTTGTGATTGGTGATTGTGTTTAATTTCCACAATTTATTTGTAGAAGGATTCAGTATCTAGCTTTATTACATTGTTAGATCAAATTGAATCCATTGATATACATATGTTTGTATAATTTCTACATAGATGTATGGAGGGAGCAACCATGGAGGCATGAGTTACCCCTTTCCTTGGTCTACATTTTCCACTCCTTTGGTGCACCTTTTACTTATTTTTGATAATGCTTTGATAGGGAACCTAACTTAGGTGTCCAATATTACTTTTAATTATATAAAAAATTTATTTATCCCTTAATTATGAGTGAGCTTCTCACTCATCATGTTTGGGTCATGAAAGGGTTCATTTATTATTTTATGGAGCATCAAAATCTTAAGAATAGTGTGATGGCTAATGAGGGGGGTAGAGCTCACGATAGGATTTTTCACACACGCTAATCAATTCATTGTCCATATTTTGCATTTTAATTTTTATTTTTATTTCATTGTGTCCATACCATTATTTTAGCTAAATCGTCCTCCAAAGAAAAATTTCTAGCCTAGACTCAAGGATGAGGATATAAGGGTGAAAATCATAATGAACCAATGACAAAAAACCCAAAGGATGGATATGAAATTAGGGGAATGGAAAATGTTAGTAACTATGGAAAGGTTATGGACATACTACTTCATCCCAAGTTTCCCATGTATTTCCCTTCCTATGATCCTAAGGCCTAAGAGGATTTCCCACAAGATTGGGGTCAAAAAATAACCCCGCTGGTAATATGATAGAACAATTTTACAATCAAGATCACTCAATCATCCAAATCACCCCCTAATCCATGTTATAATTGCAAAAACATAGAGTAAAAGCACATGATTGAAAAATGGATCAAGTACTCGTCAATTGGTTACCCATTTTCCTTCACTAGGAATGTCGAACAGTGAGAAGTATATGACCAATGCAAATGGAGGAGGAATATGGAATATCATCATAAACTAAGGAATGTATGGTTTTTACTTTGTTGGCTATCCAAGGAAAGATAAAAATATTCTCTTATGGGGTTACCCACTTTTTTATGGGTAACAAGTGCCTTTAAAATGAATGAAGATTAATTATTTCTTTCATGGTATCATTTACACATAATTTTATGGTTCATTCCCTACAAACCTTCCAATTCACCCCTCACATGATCCACACATCACCTCATATAATCCTTGTTCTCTTTCTCCTTCGTAGATTTCCCTTAAATATTACATCATTGTCTTCTTTCAAATTATACTTTGCATCCATAATTACCAAATTTCCTATGCATACAGATGTCATTCTTTACATTCTTGATTATTCTATTCTTATCATTCCTATCATTATTTTTGGGTTTTATATAATAATCCACTATAATGGTCATGAGACTCATAAATATTATTCTGCATCTTATTTTCACCTATTAATCACAATAAGTACCTTGTATGCATTGTTCTCCAGACACCAACTTGTTAGTCTCTTGTTTCTTCCTTTTTGAACCTTTTTTTTTTTTTGCAAAAATGCCTAAACAATATTCATTCATGGAATTCATCTATCCTAATATTAACATTGCAGTAACACAATAAGCTTGATTATCCTTTCTCATCTTTAATCCTTGTTCAATTCTTCAACATGTATTAGACAACCATTTCACTACTATGCTTTTGCACCTCAAAATGTGTCTCCACACCACCCCATAGGCACCATCATGAACTATTTTTAGTCTTACTTAATCAATTTGTACATCTTGCATGTGTATCTATCATCCTAAATTCTTTTTCCAAAATCAAAAATATTTTGGAAGTAGTTTTGACAATTTCATTGTTCACTCAAGCTCATTGGCCATATTCCTACAAGTTTTAAATATAATTAGATGCATTAATTGGAAGCTTAAATATTACATCATGTTCTCCTGTGCATTATATTTCCAATGGCTATAATCACAATTTATTCTAATCTCTGAGTTGAAAATTATGGATCTCTAAATTTTCGATTTTTACCCAATTTATGCAATTTTATCAATGTTGCAATAAAAGTTGGAGACCTACTTCATGCACTTACAGAACAGGATGTAGTGAGAAAAAAAAAATATACTATAACTTCCTTGCACTTTGTCCAAATTTGGAATTTTTAATCAAAATCACTATTTTATAAATGGAAAAACTAAGAAAATGTCACTAGGGGGAACTTGTCTCTTTTGTTAAGGACGTCAAATATTGACTAGAAAAATAGGTTTGTGATCTTCTATCCCTTTCCCTCTAACACACACACACACACACACATCATTGAATTCCACCATGAAATCATTAAGTGTAGGTGATTTGGCCAAACATGACCAAATTTTCTCTTTTGTTAAGGACATCAAATATCGAATAGGAAACTAGATTTATGGTATTCTACCCCTTTCCCTCACACTCATACATCATTAGATTTCACCATGAAATCATAAAAATTAGGTGATTTTTCCAAATTCAACCCATTTACTTACCAACTTCAACATCATTGCAATTACTAAACCTTTTCTCTAAATTTTGAAGAATTTCCCCAAATTTCACATCAAACAAAACTTAGTTAGGTAATTTTATCAATTTCCTTTGTAACATTTCCACACTAGTTGTTAGTTTTTTATGATTGGGTAGTATTATAAAAGTGTTCTAGTCTCAAATTTGTTCAGGGAGGCTTAGAAGCACTAGATATCCATAACCCAAAAAACATTTCAGGAGAAAGCACCTAGAGATGGCTCAATTAAGTTAATTGATCAATAATTAAATATTTCCTAAGTCTAACTTACTAGAAAAGTGATTAATTAAGAAGAAATAATTGAGAAAGGTGATATTTATCTAGAAACTCACATGGACAGACTTAGAGATGATCTTAGCCATTGATAGGGATTTAATCGTGGTTGTTGGTGAGCCAACGACAGATTATAAGAGGAGGTCGATGGAGTTGGAGAAAAACACACCAATGATCAAGGCAAATCAAATTTCTCATAGAGAAGAGTTTAGCTAGAGAATAATTTTAGCTAGTGATCGAGTGGCAGTCAGTGAAGGAGCAGCGCAGTGACTGGGGGAGAAAAAAATTCATTTCCAGCAAAGCTTATTAGCATCAAATTAGTAGTAGTTATGGGGGGCGAATTATTTTTGTAGAGAGGCTAAGTAGCCAGTGTGAGTAGCCAGCCAGAAACCCCAGTTCAAAGTGCCAGAAAGAGATTGTTTTAGTTGCATGAAGCGACGAGATAACCTGGAAGGAATATCAAGTCACGTCTAGGGCTAGAGGGAGGAAGGATGACTCATCCAGAGCCAACTAGAAGGTAGCGAAAATTATTTGGGACACGTTTTGCGCATTTCTGGCGCGTGTGAGTTGTTAGGAGGAAGTACGAGCAGGGCCAGAGGGGATGAGTTTGATTGCATAAGGGAGGAATTTCCTCCAAAAAAAAATTTAACATATTGGGATGGAGGATAGCTAGATTAGCATTCATATTTGTACTCTGAATTTTTGTTGATGCATTATAATAATAAAACCCTCATCTGTTGCACCAATTTTTTCGCATTGGTATTTTTCAGGGACATTTGTCCAAAAATAATTTTATCAAATTTATTGTGTATGCTCTATATTTTTCAATTACAACATTTTTTTCCATAGTTTTTTTTATTTGTGAAGATTTGTAGTGTGATTTATTCGTTGTTTGTTGTAGAAAATAAACTGCATAATTAATCAATTATAATTATAAATTTTTAGTTTTTGTAATTTAAGGAAATTTCACATGGTATCAGGGAATTGAAGATTATATCATAGCTCATAATCAAGAAGGAGAATTTTAGCAGGTTTAGATGGAATTCTGCAGAAAATTTTCCATATCTGCAGAAAGGGTCATCCAGGCAGTTCGAATTGCTAGGAAAATGGTTTGATTTCTAGTTGTAGGTGAAAGAAAATTTGAACAAGGCAGCAGAAGTTCCAACATTAGTAGTTTTTACAGGAATAATTTTCGATAATCATATTATTCAATTCGTTGAGAAAATTTTGGTGCAGTTAATTAGCAACAGTTTTACAGTAGTAGAATCGGGTGGAAAACAAATTGCACACATCGAGGGATTTTTCTCAGAGGGTTTCCAGATTCAGTTAATTGGAGGAAATATATGATTTCCAATTATAGGTGGTAGTATCAGCTAGCAGAATTACACATTCCAAGAGGGAGTGTGAGTAGCAGAGTGAATACCAAAGCAAGAAAGGGAGGAGATTCCTGTTTATTTTCCCAGTTGTGATTTTTGCAGAAATGGCCTCAGCAGGACTTGAATATTAGAATAGGTTAGATGGAGCCTAAAATTATTGTATATATAAACAAAAAATGTCTTTCCTACTAGATGAGCATGGTCTAAAGACGTACATAGAGAGATCTATAGTCATACCAATAGACCTACATTAACTAGAGTACTATAATAAGGAGATGGCCAAAACAAAGTGATAAAATATTTGATGGAATTCAGGATTATATAGTATCACACTTAATGTAAAATAATACAGTAAAATAAATGTGGGATGAAATTTCTACGCTATTCTAGAATCCTTCTGAGAACCAGAATATATTCTTGAAGGAGAAGAAGAGGACCACTAGGATGATAAAGAGTGAAGGAGTCACTCCTTATCTCACTAGGATTAAGAATTTCCAAGACAAGATTTTCGTAGTTGGAGAAGCACCTTAAGAGAGTGAGTCAGTGTAAGAAAATATTAATGGTTTCATCCCATAGCAGGCAACTTTTGTCCAAGGTATCACTGGACAAGCTTAGCTACTAGGAAGGGATCGTTTGTGGAAAAAATTTATGCATTAGGAGATGAGGCTTGCTCTAGTGAAGAGTAGTATTTGTGGCAGCAGTAGAAAATGACCGAAGGGTGTGAAGGGAGAGGAGAATGTTTCCATTGCATCAAAGGGGAAGGAAAATAAATGTCCCGGTTAGGGACAAGAATAACAAGGAGGAGAAAAGAAGAATAAGGATCTGTCAAAGATCAAATTATTTAGATGTGGTGAGTTTAGTAACTACAGTACACAATGTTCGAAGAGGAAGAAGGAAAAGATGGAGAACCAGGAGCAGGCAGTAGCTTTGAAGGAGATCGACAAAATTTCTTCCAGGTTGAAGGATGAATTAATACTATATGTAACTATACCTCTAGGAGAGAGGCAGGGAGACATCGAGCTCTAATTCCTATATTTGTAGAGAATTTAGGCAGGGTCCAAAGAATACTGCATCATATAGGTGTTTCTTCTTTGATCATCACCTTTGTTGTAAGGGCCCGCAATATTCAGTATTATTTGGATCAATGTTCAATATGGTGTAGTCATATCTTAAAGGACAATCTCAGTATGAATTGCAGTAATATGTTGAGGGGCAGAGAGTAGTTGCAACACAGATAGATACTCAATGGACAGTGTAGAGGCTAGTTGTAGTTAGAGATTCAGGAGACAGATCCAGATCCAAAATTGAGACACAGTTGATTCAAATAGTGTTCTCATTTTCAGTAGTTGCAGCAGAAACAACAACATGAGATCAGTTGCAGTGAAGATCATAGTTGGAAATAGTATAGGTTGTACAATGCAGTGCCAGCAATAACGCAGATGTAAAATGGTTCAGCTAAATGTGGTATATGAATCAGAGTTGTGCAGTAACTGGTGGGAAGTGGTAAGTTGTCACAGTTGACATACGTTAACAATGTGTATGGTAGGATGTTATGAGATCATATAGAACACCTTCCTCGCTAAGAGGGATTTTTATATTTTCATGATTGGGTAGCTTCAAATATGTGTTCTAGTGTCGAATTTTGTTATAGAGGCTTAGAAAAACTATATCTCCAGAACCCAGAAAAAATTTCAGGAGAAAACACCTAGAGATGACTCAATTAAGTTAATTGATCAATAATTAAATATTTCCTAAGTCTCACTAAGGAAAAGTGATTAATTAATAATAATTAAATGAGAAAGGTGATATTTCTATAGAAACTCACATGGATCTACTTAGATATGATCTTAGTCATTGATGGGGATTAAATCATGGTCATTGGTGAGCCAACAAGATATTATAAGAGGAGGTTGATGGGATTGGATCAAAACACACTAGTGATCAAGGTAGATCTAATTTCTCAGAGAGTAGAGTTCAGCTAGAGAATAATTCGATCTAGTGATTGAGTAGCAGTGACTGAGGGAAAAATATAATCTTTTCCGAAAAAATTTCTCACCAGCAGAGAAACAGTAGTTGAGGGGACGAATTATTTTTATAGAGATGTCAAGAAGCCAGTGCGAGTAGCTAGAAACTCCAGTTCGAGGTTCCAGAAAGAGTTCAATTCAATTGCAGGAGGCTAGGATATCACCCAAAAGGAAGAGTGAGACACTTATAAGGCCATAGGGAGGCAATATGGCTCATTTAGATCCAACTAGCAAGCAGTGTGAATTATCTAGGACAAACCGTGCACATTTCTAGCAAGTGCGAGTTGTCAGGAAGAAGTGCATGCAGGGCCAAATGGGTCGATTTTGTTTGCAAAATGGAGGAATTTCCTCAAAATAATTTTGGCAGTGTATTTTTTTGGAGGATAGCTAGATTGGAATCTATATTTGTACTCATAATTTGTTTTTCTGCATTATAATAATAATAACCCTCATCTTTGCATTGGTTTTCCTGCATTGTGTCTTCTGAGGACATTTGTCCAAAAATAATTGTATCAAATTTATTGTGTATGTTTTATACTTCTCAGTTTCAACATTTTATTTTCTATGACATTTTTATTTGTGAAGTATTACAAGTGTGATTTATTCATTGTTTGTCGTAGCAAATAAACTACATAATTGATCAATTAGAAGAATAAATTTCCAGTTGTTGAAATTTAGGGAAATTTCACACTAGAATATCAACTTGATCGCACTAAATCTAAGCAAATATGAATCCATGAATTTTCCAATTACAACCTTTGCACAATTTTACCATATGAACGATTTATCAAATAGTTAGTCAACAAAGTGAATTTATACCTAAATTTCATACTAACTTTGAAATATAAGAATTTATTTCTATTGCACCCCCATAATTAGCCCATATATTTAATAGCATTCCATGATAAATGGAGCATGCAATTTAACAACTACAATATTCCAATACTACTTTCCCCAATTATTCTCCATGAGACGTTTTGTTAAACACTTGATATGCGTATTGTAATTTCTTTATATAAAAATGGACTTTTGGCTCATACATCTCTAATGCTATAACCAATATCTCTAATACCACTTTGTAAAATACTCACTTGCATAACTAAGTCATCATCAACATTATTAAATTGGGAAATAATACCACTTTGTAACATACAGACTTGCATAAATAAGTCAACATCAACATTCTTAAATTGGGAAATAATAGTTTTCCAAAAGAAAATACATTGCGCATAGACAATTACTCCACAACTCATGAGCACATTCAACCATATTTCAATTAGCAGTCATATAGTTCTTTCAAATACATGTAATTACATTCTCTTCATGGTTATGTCCCCTTCTAGCTTATACACAAAACTATTTACGTCAACTAACATGATTGGTAACTAATTTACATGAAAGAAGTAGAATTATGACCTCTGCAATACAATATATGGCTATAATAACCTCAAAATATACATATAAATATTTATCAAATATATTTGAATGCACTCCTAAGCCTAATTTTAATTTATAAACTTGCATATTAGAAACAATGTACACAAATTTTCATATACAACAACAATAAAAATGTTAAACATCAACATATTAGTATCAAATTTGATAACCCTTATCCATCATCAACTGCACTTGGGGAAAAATATCTTCATGGGAGAATTTTTCCACCCATCCATGGGCACTAGCTCATGTAGGTGCCACACTTATGCTATGAAATGAAACAATAGGGGGGAATTTATTGGCTATGGTTATGATTTTGATCGTTCAACCCAATAACTATCTATTACATATAGGGAATTACCTTTCAATCCATTATTTCTACAATAGTTCCACTCTACAGTGTTTCTTTCTCCATCAACCATACACAACACAAGGAATGGGATCCCCTTCACTGCTCAACAATTCCTCAAGCTATCCACTTCCTTCCAATGCTCTAATATAGGCTAGTCAAGGTATCGCTTTTGCTAAAAATAGGGAAAAATAAAATGTAAATGAATTCCTCTTAATCTTAGAAATAGCTCATGTACATAGGATTTCACATACTTTTCATGGTTTAAAATTTATGGTAACCATGTAATGATAGCAAAGTGCCCTCTTCCACTAGTATATTAATTGGAGAATAATTCATACCATGGAATTTCCCCCAAAAAATAATTGGAATAATTCATTTCCAAGGTTGCATGCATTCTAAATTTGCATGGAGACCAATTTTCCCATCATAAAACTTATGAAATAACATAAGGAAAATAATATAAAACAAATATAAAGGCATGGGACAATGGAACATGGAAATAGGTATAAAATTTTAGTTTATTGTTTCCCCTATTTCTGCTCTCATTATTTCATTTCACACATGGTGCTCTTAAGGATTTATCACCCCTCGTTGAACCTATTTATTAGTTTATTATTTTATTATTAATATGGTACTTTTCTTACCCACTTACCACATGGTTATACATCATGGCCATATTCTCATAGGGGTATTACATGGAAATGTGTTATTAATGAGATGCATAATTTCCATATGCTTGACATTCTAGATACCAGAGTAAGAAGTTCATATTTTTGGCCAAAATTGGAAAAACATATTGCAAAGTATATAGCTAGATGTATGGAATGTTAGAGAGAAAAATTTTAGTATCAAACATGATTGCTATAGTGATTGTGAATAATTGAGTGAAAGTGGGAAGTGTTGAACATTGATTTTATCACTAAATTGCTCAAGATAGCAAAGAAACATGACTCAATCATAGTATTCATGGAAATGACAAAATCTACTCACTTTATTACAATTAATTCCATTGAGAAGGTAGATAAGACAATAGAAATTTTCATGAAATATATTTCCAAGTTGAATTGGCTATATAAGAAAATCGTTTTAGATAGAGATACAAATTGTACTTTAAAATTTTGGAAACTATTGTTCAAATGATTTGGAATAAGCATGAACTTAAGTATAGCATATAATGCAAATACAAATAGAAAAAAAAAAAGGAGAAATAATCAAGTGATTAAGGATATATTAAGAATGTATGTGACAGATAAACCATCCAATTGGGAGGATTATCTATATTCAGTGGAATTTTCATAAAATAATGGATATCATGCTTCTCTAAATATAAGACCATTTGAAGCTTTCTATGGTAGAAAGTGTAATACTCTAATTAGTTGGGACAATCCAATTAATAAAGTATTACCTAGAATAAGGTTTCTCAATACAATGGAAGAAAACATGGTTAATATTGAGAAAAATTTGAAGACAACATAAGACACAAAAAAATATTATACAGATTCAAGGCATACTATCAAGAGAGATTATTGTTAGGGGGCATTTATCTTTAAAAGATAGACCAAAGAACTTCATGAAATTAGGAAGTTATTATAAGTTGAAAACTAGATACTATGGACCTTTTTATATATTAGTTATAAGATAAGGCCTATTGCATGTGAATGTAGAAAATATAATAATGGGATTCAAACTGATCTTATAATGTACTAAAACAAGATATGAATCCTTCTACAATTTGCAGGAAAAAAAACATGATTGCACAATCACATAACAAGTAAGAGAAAGAGACAATCAATAAGCACAAAACAAGATGTATATGGGGAAAGAAAAATTCCTAAAACCATGCTATCTATATATTTTATAAAGTCAAGGATCATGAAACAATACAATTCTTTCTCTCTCAAGAGAAACTCATACACTCTGCCAATTTTCTCACTCTGATCTAGGAAAAATTGGACAACTACTTAGCCAATTCTCTGCCTCTACTTAGTCTACCTTTCTCACGCATTCCTTGAGGAATTAAATTCCTATTAAATATGAAAATCCCTTGCCTTGATTGTAAAATCATTCCTAGTCATCCAACTAACCCTATAACTGACATGCACAATTTTCTAATTATACAACTGCTAATTATCATCCCTTTAACCTCAGTATCAACTTCGCCTTCCTTATAACTGACATGAAACAAATATTTATAGTGAATTATCAATTAAATGATTGATCACTACTTGTGAATTAAATCAGATTTAATTCACTTAACCTCTCACTATATCATCACTCAATTAGAACTAGTTAAATTTATTTTAACTCAATTTCTTGAGTTAAATAATTACAACTCACAAATAATTGTAACTGGATCCCTTAAATCATGGGAGGATTCTACATGCATCCTCTTAGACCCTCAACTCAAATTTCCTAATCTAACTCATTCATTTTGACTTAGTTAACTAATACAAGATGTCATGAGATGAAACTACAATTTCTATTCCAATTTAATTAAGGGAAAATTAAATCAGAAGCCCCGCTTTTGGGTGCCATTTCAACACTCCCTCTCAACAAGAAAAGGATTATCTTGTACCCCGATCCTGCCTCTATGGAATTCAAATTTTCTTCTTTCCAGTACCTTCGTCAAGATGTATGCATCATGCTCCTCTGTGGGAATGTACTCTAATGACATAATCCTCCTCTGAACAAAATATCTATGATGGTGATGCCGGATATCAGTATGTTTGGACCTATCATGAAATACTTGATTAACCGAGAGTTTGATGAAACTCTGGTTATCACAATGTATCATCGTCGAATCCATCTATTGACCAAACAAACCAACAAGTATCTTCCTCATCCATATGGCCTCGCATGTTGCTTGACTGGTCGCCATGTACTCTGCCTTTGTTGAACTGAGTGCAACTGATCTTTGTTTATTGATGTACCAAGAAATTGTTGTTGATCATATGTTGAAGATGCCTCCTAATTTTATCTTGTGGTTGGATAGAATCCCTACCCAATCTACACCAGTGAAGCCTTGAAGCTTCACTCCCTCTATCTGACTGTACCATAATCCATAATCTGTAGTGCCCTAATATATCTCAACACATGCTTCCATGCCTTCCAATAGATCTTGGTCGACTTATGGTTAACTGTCTAGCATATGTTGGGTTGTGTGTTCAAAAAATACACAAGTGAACCCACAAGCTACCTATAAATAGTAGCATCCACTACTTCACCTTAAGTAGCATCCTCCTTCCTCCAATTTTCTACAAGATCATTATCCATGGGTTTTTTACCCTCCATGTGGAACTTCCTCATAATATCCTTGGCATACTTTCCCTGAGATACAAAATCTCCCTGTAATATCCCTTTCAGAATATTTTGTGGATTTTTGCTGGAAATTATTCAACCATAAAAATCACTAGAGGATTTCCATGTAAAATAAATTCAGAAATTTAAGCCGTTAACATTATAAAAAAAATTCATAACATCAACCACAATATTTACAGCAAAAAAATAAATATAATATGCAACTGAATAATAGAAAATATAAACATGTATAGGATCTCAACTGTATTTTATTAATATAAAATTGCTTGCTGGAAATGGCTGAAATGATGGCCCAAATAGATCTACAATAATGTCACAACTGGCCTCCAAAACAAAATGGAATAAACTGCAACCTATGAATCTTGAATGGATCCACTAAGGAAAGAGATGGGTGCTCTCCCACTCTCACTAAATCACCTGAGGGTTTTCGTCCTGGGCTACTACTAAAGTAGATAATCAAGTTCTCAAACCTCTCACACAAACAATGATCCAATCCAAGATATCTAGAAATGAACTATGCTTCTCATTTTATAGATCTAATGGATAGATCTCCAAACCTCTAGAAACGTCTTATTTTATTATCTTATTATTATTCCAGAAGATCCTCCATTGACTCTATCAAAGTGACTTTGACTTAATTATATTTGACTTAAGTCACTTTTGGCCCCTTTTCCTCTAAATATTATTTTTCCTTTAATTAAATGACTAATTAAAGTCATTTTTAATTAAGGAAAATAGTATATCACCCATGGTACTATCTCTAGCCACTATAAGTCACTTCTCAGAATCCCATCCTGAATATATCCTCATTCTGATTCCAATGAAATATTACACTAAGGTTTTCTATCATGTATTCCCCCTGGAATGCCACCTTGAGCATAATTAATTGAGTTAAGCCCAAAAATAACTCAGTTTTCCGAAAGTTGTCAGAATGCACTAGAATGAAAGGCAAATTGTGCGGATGATGGAATATATCAAGAGAATGCCATCGTTCCTCATAAAAAATCCTCAAAACTCCTCCAAAAATACCCTAGACTCACTGATGACACCAACCTATATATGTGACCTGTCTACTCCCAACTCTGGAAGTCCATCCTAACCCTATCATAGGTGACACCAAAAAAAGTAACATTACAGACCTTCTGCCCCAAGATTGCTTGCCCTCCAGTAATCCAAATATGTGGGCCACCCTGTTGGCCTAATGAAAATTAGACCCAATCCTCGGATCCATAAAAACCCCTGGGTGTTGCTATGATTTTGTGTCAAGTCACCCGAAACAGACCTCTCGATGCCGGGATCCCAAATTGATCTCTCACTGCACTCTCAGATCCCAACACCACCATGGCCAATCATCGCCCAAATCCCATGGCTCAGACTGCACACTGTCTCTATATTTGCTGCTCCATGAAGCGAGGACCAACTCAGCTACTCTCTCCAATCCAACCTCTGGTCTACGCCGAGGTCACTCATGATCTGCGAATGTCGAGCTAGTGCTACTGAAATACTGATGGACTGTCAGTCCACAATCGATGGCCCAATGGAATATGTAACATCTCTCTCATCCAAGTGCTCCTTCCAACATATACCCGAGGCTAAGAATGATACTTTGTCAATAGGATACCCAATCATGATCTCCCACCAATCTATCTCGAAAGAAGAATTAAATGTAGTGACACATGTATATAGAAAAATTTTGGTATGAGGTCACCTGTCCATACTCAACTCATGTTTCCCCATCTCGTCTGCCGATAAGATCTTCCTGCAGAAGAAGGCCCCTCTCTCTATAAGAGGCAAAATTTGGCATGATATGCTACAAGCCCCATCGATTTACTCCTAGAGAGTGATTCCCCCTGAAAGTACTGCATCTCTACTGGCTGCATGTGCATCTATCTGAACCTCATCAGTGGGTTGGCCCAAAGATGGATGCTCCAAAAACTCCTCCCTATCTTGATCAGAAATTTCATAGTCATGTTGTCTACTAGCCTCCTGTAGAACTATCCCATCAACCTCCAATATCTACTGAGGATAAATATCTGCAACTACTATCACCATACTAGATGCACGTGCATCTATCTGCTCCTCCTCAATTGTTGACTCCAAGGTTAGAAGCATATCCATCATAGACTCAATGTGAGCCTCAATCCGGCTCTCCCCCCAAGGACTATCATGCATGATGTGCATAGCCTCCTCCTCAGCTGACCTATGCTCCACCATATGCTACTCCGTCTGAATCATCAAAAGTGACTCATATTCCTTAATATATCCCATAGAGTCCTATGACTACTCATCACACATACTGGAATTCAAATCCAGTCTACTGTCATCACCTCTATATGACTGCTCATACTCCCCAGTAGTGTTCTCATATGACCCCATGGACTCATCCAAAGAAGATTCCACCTCTTGATATACAGAAGGAATTCCCTCCTTCTCTATCTCTTCCCCCTCATCGACATCTCTCAAGCATGAGTGACCCGGATCCCAAGGTTCTTTGCAGATGAAGAAAAGTCACTTCCTCCTCAGCTCATTTTTGCTGCCTGATCCACCAAAATAGAGCAACTCCTCCGTGGTCATTTTTCTCCTAAATAGCCCAATTTTCTACTCAACCAGCCCTTAGGCTAGCTCATAAACAGTAGGTGAGACCAACTGCTCTCTCCTCCAAATGGTCAATAGTATAGCCCGCAACTCCCTGTAAATGGCATCATGATCTCTCATAAATGATGACAATATGGATTGAATTTGTGCTATGAATGTGTAAGGATAATGTCTTCTAATGATAAATAAGCATTGGAACATCTGTAGAATCAAGCCATCACACTCAATATCAAGCATGATCTCACAAGTCCTGGTCATGGCCATGACTTCTAAAACCACAAGATTCTGCCAAAATGTAGAGCCCGCAATGTTGTCCAAATCCTGAAAATTCCCTACTATTATAGGTCAATTTGGGCATCATCACTAAGATTAGTATGAACAGGTTCTATCATCCCCTAATTCAATAGAAACGGGGTCTATAATCCCCTAATTCAGTTGCTACATTCCCTAGAGAATTCATTCCACTGATGGCTTTAATTCATGAGAGTTTCAATGTTTGAAGTATAGTTAAAATGACACATTGACTCATCAATGCTCCTTTGAATGGGCCTAAGTGTGTTGCAAAGAACTTACCCCCATGCAAGGGTGCTCTACAAAGTACTTCCCGACACTTGAGGGTGTGTTGGTCTCCTAGGAGAAAAATCGTCATTGTTCCGGGAATATCCACATGTCTATTGCCTTATATAAGAGCTCATAGGTGTCATACTTCATCCATCACCATTGAACCAAGAAACATGTCTCATCTTTTATTAGAAATCCATTCAATATCATCTATTGAGAAACTACCTACAATTTCCCTATAAATTGAGCACTCATCTAAGAGCAAGGGAGAAGGAAATTTATGTTGTGTTACGTTGTTGGATTCTCAATTATTGGAGAGTTGAACTACTGTGATGTTGCTAGATTGATGCTCGGTGTGATGAGAAAGGGATGAAGTTGGAGCAGGTTGACAGCAAATTGATCGACTAGTTGTAATCTATCCCTCCTAATATTGTAATAAAGATATTTGTTCTTTCTCCCATATGTGTATTTATATCTTGTGAATGAATTCTCAATATGTGCATATATTCTCAGATTTATTCAGTTCAATCTGGTTATGATAAATAGATATTTTATATTTGTATCATCATGTGTTTTCTTCTGGTTTTAATTGCAGGTATTGATTTGGTGAGTTCAGTTGGATCGAAAGTGACAAAAGCGATGAAATAAGAAGAACGAGAGCGAAGGATCACAAGTAAGTTTCTTCATATTTTTTTTATCTGTTTATTATACAGAGAAAATCATTCACCTTTCCTCTGTTGTTCTAAGTGAAGGAACACCACACTCATGGAAGACTATTTTATCTGTAGATTAGAATTCCTCATAACAAATTGGCGACCACGGTGGGAGAAATCCATCATTCCTGGTGTTTCTGTCCTTTTTAACCATCAACAGTAGACTTTATTTCATCTATTTAGTGATTTAAATGTACTTTTTTCCTTAGAAGTTTATTTAGCCTGCTTGATCTTTAAGCTTCACTATGCCCAACACATTGTTGGTCAGGGTACAGTGCTCTGCATAGCACTGTCTCCCATTTAGAGGTGCTCTACAATGCATTTTCTGCCCTTAAGGGGTGTGTCTCCCCTCAGCCAACAAAATTATATCATAATTTATCTTTTGCATTCAGTTTCAGCCTATTTCTTGCTATATTCTCAGATGAATGTTTAACCTTAGAGACCAATAAACATTACGAGTTCTTCCTCCTTTCGATAGTTGGTTGTTCAATGTTTCATTAGTTGTTTTCTTTATCATTGTCAAATTAAATCCAAAGTTGTAAATTTTGCATTAGAACAATTCTATGTTTTCAAAAGGTAAATTTTTGTTTCAATCTTCATTTCCTAAAAGAAAATTGTTGTTTCAGTCCTCATTTCTCAAAAAAAAAAAACATTGTTTGATTGATTTGTGCATTTAGTTTCTTTTTAATCATTCACATTAAAGGAAACTAAAAAGAAAAACATGCATATGCATTTAGAGATTGTGATTGTTGCATAGGAATAGATTAGGGAAATTTTTATTTAGTTTGTGCTCTTTGATCTATGCTCAAAAATCTGATTTCTCTATCCCTTTAGTAGCTAAGGTTTTCATTGAAAAACTGAATTGAAAAGATTGCTTCTCATTTAGTTTTGCATTTTAAGAATTTCCCATTACATCTCGTGGTGAACCTAAAAGATAAAATGTTAAACAAGATCAACATAAAATTCACCTCAATCAACCTAATAAATCATTGTAATATTAACTATAACACTTAGAAGGTCTAAACTAGACATGTGTTCCGACGTCATTAAGCATAGCAGATGTCGCTAACTTGTTTGTGATACATTCAGAGTGTGAAACCCCACTCCAAATATGTAAGTATATCGGAGCTCGTCCATGTACCTTCAAGTATATAGGGCAGTGTTCTAGTATGAAAAGTATAAGGGGGTGCTCTCACTGTGCGGTTTTGCATTAGACAACACTATTACGGACTTGGGCCTCCACGTACTTTTGGGTATATTTAGGAGGAAAAATTTAGGTTTATTACCATCCACATGTAACTGAGTCGGCTGCCTTGTAACTTGCGATACACCGAACACAACATTTGGGGAGATTTCCTGCCTATACTTTTTGGTTCGCCAAGAATTATTCTACATTTCACAATTACTTGGTAATCCTTTTTTCGAGTATCACCCTTTTATTTTGTTATTTATTTTTGTAATAAAATCAATCATTCATTGTGGAAGAAGAACAATGCTTTCCTCGTCCTTCACGTATAATAGAGCTTTAACCACCTTTACCACCGGAAGCCATTTCTGGTCGGTGAAGGCGACCTCGTTCTACCAAATCCAGTACATCTAGTGCATCATCTTCATCACATCTACCAGAGTCATCTTGAGTCATTTATACACATCCTGTTTTCTCTACTGTCTTTGAAACAGAGTCCTCATCGCTACATGCGGACACTAAAGTTCCAATCAGTGAGACCATACCTCCAGAACCTGATGTTGTACAGGTGGAAGTTGATCTGGATCCAATCATTCTTAATCCAGAACATCTAGCTCCTGAAGTCCAATGAAAAGCAGTTATTCTTGTATCAATCGCTCCTTAGTCATCCATAGCCATTCACTCTTTCATTTTATCGCGTAGTCAACCACCTGAAATATATCTTGGGCCTAATGGTGAAATTATTCCACTTGGTTTGATTTCAATTGAGGAAGAACCTCAACAAGAAGAAACACCCTCAACTCCATCTCTTTTTGGATTGGGGATTTATCTTTATAAGTATTTTCCTCGATTAACTTACGTTGCTTCGGTTGATCCTGTTTCAATCCAAGTTCCCATAGATCTTGTAGAATATTCACTAGGTCATTTAACCATGGTAGAGTCAACATCTCTGGCTCTACCATCTATTATAGTTGTGATAGCTGTTGTGCTCAACTTAGTGTTCCGAAATTGAGGTCATAAATTATCAACCAGGGTCAGTAAACTACTGAACTGTGGTGCACTATATGTGCCTAGGTATATGTTTCTCACTACGTTTTGTTTAGTTTTTTTATGATGTTTTTGGTTTTGTGGTTTTATGTTAAGAAGGAAAAGAACTAAATGTTGAAAAAGAACAGTTGTTGGTCACACTAAAAACAGAGCAAAGCCTATACTAGAGAACAAAAAATGCAAAGTTTGATAATGACTCATAGCAAGAAAATAAATCGCAACATGAACTCAATAACTCATAACATAAACTCATCCAATTCATTCATTAGAAATATGTTGGAATAGCTTGAGAAAAAGACAAGTTTAGTACAAATTAGGCTCTCCTAAGTAAACAACCATCTTACAATATTACAAAGAATCTCATCCATGGCTAAAAGTTTATTGGAACACAATTGGAAAAAGACTATTTGTAACACAATAAGATTTATAATCTGAATTAACTTGTCATGCTAAGATCAATTCATTCTGCAGCTCAACTTGTCACCACTAAACCTTATTCGGAAGTTAGATATTTTCTAAAATATTTTTTTTTGAAAGAAAGGCTTCATTGTGAAATTGCAAAGGATTGCAGAACAATCAAGGCCTTAAACTGATATCACTGACTCATTCCTGTTCATATGATGATGCATTAATAGAAATTCAAAACAAGATTAGTTTGTAAACAATGAAGGCTGTGAATTCTAATTTTGACAGTTAATACAACTAAAAGAACAATGGATAACACTAAACTAGAATGCAATTGATCAAGCTTAAAACACAGTGATCACAACTAAACTAGAATGCTTTTATCCTAACTTTAAAATACAATGATTTGGAACTGAACTACAATGTCACTAATCTAACTTGAAGTACAGTTAACAGAGTTTATACTAGAGTGCCATTATCAAACTTGAAACACAGTGACAAAATTAAACTAGAGTGACATCTACCTCTGGAGTACTACAACTAGACTAAATATGCAACTAATCACTAAAATGTCTCAGCTCTGTCTCATTCGGAATTAGTGGTATTTTGGAATAATTTATGGAACAGGACTGGCTGCAACATGTTATGTAAATGAGCATGAAAGCATAAAATTCAACAAAACACAACAAATCTCTAAAACACCACAGTTATGTCTCATCTAGAATTAGTGATATTTTGGAAGAGTTTATAAGATCACGACTAGCTGTAACAACTGATGTAATTGAGCACAAAATCACAAAGTTAAGAGAAATGCAACTAACTCCTAAATACTATAGTTATATCCCATCCAATTTGAGTAATATTTTGGAAGAGTTCGTAAGGATAAAACTAACTGTGGCATCCACTGCAAGTAAGTATAAAAACACAAAGTTCAGGAAATTAATTAAGCTAAGAATGAAACAAGGCTAAGTTACTTATCTAAACCATATGAACAAAGCTTCTCAGGTAGCAGGGGCCCTCTACCACCATATTAGCATGAAAATCTACTCAATATTGACTCAGCTCTTGCAATAAAGTGATGCTTCTTTCATTAAAGGAGAAATTCTTCAAAACAGAGTATTTACAGTCTTCTGAGATCTAGCAATAAAACATAAATCTAGCTAAGTTATTTCTCGGTCTCCCGAGCCATACTTATAAAAAAATTACATAACTATCTTTGAGATAAAATAGGATTAATTGTCTTTCCAAACTAAAATCAAAGTAGGACTCTGGTGGTGGCCTCATTCTATGATTAAGGACATCTGTACAGTCCTTGTCCTATTAGAATTCTGTCACCTAGTTTTGGTTTCCCACGTGCATAACCGCCTGTAGACTCGATCTCGGAATTTTTGGAGAGCAAGAAATGATGGGGGAGTGATGTGGAATACGACCATATGCATTTTTCCTTGAGGTGACACCTGGAACCTGCGTAAACATGAGAACGGTTGTGGAATAGGTGACTGGCTACAGAATGACTGTGTTATGTAGCCGAGTCTAGTCAAAAATTGCTACAATAACAAAATCATGAAAACATAGCAAGTTAGTCATTATATACATTCTTAAAGTAATCCTAATCAATCCTATTGATCATTTAAGCATGTAATTGATGAGGGAAAAAGAAAATGAAGTGAAATGTGGTGGAAAAGAAGGACATATTTGGGGCTCAGCATACCCCCACTGCAAGGCTTTTGCATGTCCTCATGAAACTATTCCATGTACTCTGAGACCTCTGCTAGGACATCTAAGCCTCTTCTTCTGCTTTGCCTGACAGTCAGTGGTCTTCTGGGCTTCCTTATGACTAACTTGAATCTCAAATTTGTAAGTGCCCTGATTAACCTTTTGTTTTTCTTCGTCAATCTTTCACTGGTATTGTGCAACTTTTTCATTTGTAGAGATAGAGTTGAATTCATATCACCTTTCAGCTTAATCTGCTCCCTTAAGATTTCATTCTCATTCTTGATATGCCTATTGAGTACTTCTAACTCATACTTATCTCTTCTTAGCATATCAATTGCAGATTTTGGTGAACTAGGAGTTCTGTCTCTATTTTTTGAAGCTCTTTTCTCTAGTGTCTCAACATAATGTAAATTTCTTGTTGTGTTGGGTCTATTTCAGGAGCTCCTTCATCAAAATCATCCTCATACTGATGCTCAGGTGATCTAGCAGTAGGTGTTTCTTCATCCTCAATGTTTATGATTCCAGGTTGTCTAACCTCTGTTTTCTTTAGTATACCTCTAAGCCTGTGGCTCCGTCTCGGTTGAGATGGCCCTTCTCCTCTGTCTTTGGCATATTTTCTTATTATTCTTTCCTTCTTAAGTTTCTTTTTAATTTGAGCCAATTTCTCAGAAATCATCTCTTCACTATCCTCTTGTATTGATTTACCAGTTTTAGTTTCAACAACCTTAGAAATTTCCTTTCTCCTACTTCTTCTTATGGGTTTGCCTTCAAGTGGAGATTCCTTGGGTTCCTCAAAATGATTCCTTACTAGAAACTCATCCCAATTATCTCCCATTTTTCCCAAATGATGTTCAATTAATATTTTGACTAACCCATGGTGATACAAGGTTGTTTCCAGAAATTGAACCCTCTTTTGTACATTTGAGGCCATTCTTTTCAGACTATGAAGTAGGAAAAAGGGCAAATTGATTTCTTCTCCTAAGAAATGCATCATTAACCGAATATGATAAACATAGAGGGTACCAAATCTTCCTTCACAAGTTATAATTTTTTGAAAAATGAGCAACAAATTCCTCCATTTATTCTTTAGTGTCGAGCTAGGAATTCCTTTCTTAAAAATGGAAACATCCATACCTGGTATTTTGAGTATTTGCTTCCATGTCTCACTATGAAATTCCTTATTTTTGAACCACTTTTCTCCTTGCCTGGGTAATTCAGTTGCTTCTGTAATGAAAGCCTCTGTAACAGTGAATTTAATATCTCCTATTTCGACCTCTGCTCCATTGAAGGACCGTGCAAATGTTTTAGTTACCTCTTTGTGAAAACCACTGAATTTGTCCAAGAATTTCAACCAACCAGCCTGCTGTAGCATTTCTCTAATTTGTGGATAACCTTCCAAGTACTTGGATCCAACTGGTTTGGTCCTCACTATGAGACCCATAGCTTCTCTTTCCAACCTTCAATTTACTGCTCCTCTGCTTACGGTGAAAATTGTTGTTAAAGAGATGTTTCTGCCCCAAAGATGTTTCCTCTGTTTTACAGACCGGAATGGCTAAGTATTGGCTGCGGAAAGGAATGATATGGAGTACTTATGAAATGAGTATGATGCGCTCGGATTAATGGGTTGGGAAATATCACGGAAGAAAAGACCGCGGAGATATTTTGTGAGAAATTCAAAATCATCATTAAATACTTTGGCCTAGTGACGTGATTGATCAAATCACTTCAGTACTTAACCATTAAGTTTTAAATGATGATCGTATATGGCAAGATGAAAGGGATTTTGTCCAAAATTTTTTATGATAAGTTTGATAGGCATGATCAACACGACTAATTAAAATAACCTTTTTGAAACATACATGACTTAACTATGCTAAACTTTCATGATCTGCTACTATAATAATTTCATAACTTTTACCTTTGCCTTTCCTTTGATTTTTTTTCTTTTGGTTTTGATATGCCTTGTCCTCCTTTAAAAGTGATTGGTCTTCAGTCCTCATAACTCCTTTGATTTTGCTTGTTGTCTTGGATATGCAGGATCAATTTTCTCCTCAATCAAGTGATTACTGGATAGTGCCTTCAGGATCTCTGGCTGCAGAATGTCTGACTGGCTGCAGAATGTACCTGTAGAAGTCTTAAAACATGGAATGGAAAAGTTTGAAGTATGAATGAAATGTTTGTATGAAATGAGTTAAAAATGGATAATGAAGTATGGTGTAATGGAATATGGGTGAAGTGAATAATGGAATGAAATGAATCTCAATTATGAAGTGGAGTGAAGTATGGAAAATGACTTGCAACTTATGATATGTATTATTCAATTACAGAAAGAAATCATTCTTAAAACTCTAAGATGAACAATGAGGTGGACCCTGGAATGAAATGAATGAAGTATGGAGTGAGGTGGAGTATGGATGAATGGAATGAAATGAAGTATGGATGAATGGAATGAAATGAATCATAAGTGAAATATGGATTTACACTTATTATTTTTTAATAGCTGCTTGCAGAAAAAGAAAAAATTTGAAAAGCTAGAGTGTCAGAAAAATTCTGATTTTCACTCTATCTTTTCTATATAAACATGCTAATCAATGATTAGTTTTCATGTTTATACTTTTTTTCTTTTTCTTTTTCTTTTTTATTTTTTTATTTTTTTATTTTTTTTTAATTTTTTTTTAATTTTATTTTTTATACTTTTGAATTCAGAAAATTCAACTAAGTTGATGAAGAAGAAAAATTATCCTTCATTAACTTCACATTACTGTTTTCCTGAAATCTCTTGACAAATTCTTCTCTTGAAAGTGGCTTGTGATACAGCTTCAATCTATGACCATTTACAAGAAAAGTGACCTTCTCTTCATCTATTGTCCTGATTTTTATTGCTCCATTGTCAAAAATTCTTATAATTTCATATGGCTCAAGCCAATGTGTTTGGAATTTACCTTGAAAATCCTTGAACTTTGAATCAAACAAGAGAGCCCAGTCACCTTCCTTGAACTTATTTTCCTTGAAGTATTTGTCATGCCATCTAGTCCTTTTTTGTTGGACTATACTTGTTTTCTGAACTGCATCTTGTCTGATCTCATCTAATTCATTAATCTACTCCAATCTGTGCTTTTGTGCCTCTGTTAGATCAATTCCTAGCTGAACTTCCATTTTGAAAGTTTGAATCTGGAACTCTATGTGAAACAAAACTTGCTTTCCATAAACAAGTTCATAAGGAGTATGGCCTGTTGTGCTCCTCCATGTAGTTCTATAGGCCCACAAGGCTTCAGGAAGCCTATCTATCCAATCTCTTCTATGCAAATGAATAGTCTTCGTTAGGATCCCTTCAATGACCTTATTAGTAGATTCCACTTGACCATTTTCCTGTGGATGATAAGGAGTAGATTTTCTGTGTCTAATTTTGTACCTCTCCATCATTTGTTCCACCAGCTTTGATGTAAATTGAGCTCCTTGATCTGTAACAATTTCCTTTGGGACACCAAAACGAGTAAAAATATCCTCAAAAAGAAAATTAATTACAGATGCTTCAGTAGCAGAAAGTAATGGCTTGGCCTCTATCCATTTGGTAACATAATCAGTGCAAACTAATATATATTTCTTTTGTCTTGATGGAGGACTAATAGGTCCTACAAAATCTAAAGCCCATTTTTCAAAATGTTCAATATGTACCTGAGGCTGTAATGGAATCTCACCTGAAGGAGAAGGTTTCCCTACCCTTTGGCAACTGTCACACCTTCTTAAATACTCTTTAGCATCTTTAAAAAGGGATGGCCAATAATATCCTAAATGAAGGATCTTATAAGCTATTCTTTTATCAGCAAAGTGTCCGCCACAAGGTTCATCATGAAATGCCTTGAGGATCTCAAGCATCTCATCTTCTTGAACACATCTTCTAATGATAAAATCTGGACCTATTTTGTATAACTCATTAGCAACCCATGAATATTTTGCACTGTCATAAATGATCTTTCTTTTGTCTCTTGCATTCATTATTGAAGGAAATTTCCCTGAAACTAAATAATTAGCAATGTCAGCAAACCAAGGAGTTTGAGTAGAAATTGCAAAAGGATATTCATCAGGGAATTGATCTTCAACTGGAGTATTGTCTTTGATGTTTTGGAGTCTAGATAGGAAATCAGCTACTATGTTTTGTTTTCCAGGCCTATCTAGAATGGTAATGTTGAATTCTTGTAAAAGCAATAACCACCTTATGACTCTGCCATTAGTAATTGATTTGTTCATTAAGTATCTAATTGCAGAATGATCTGTGTGAACAAAAGTTTCATAGCCTGTTATATAGTGTCTAAATTTGTTTATGGCATGAACAACAGCTAAAAACTCTTTTTCAGTTATAGTATAGTTTAACTCTGCAGGAGTCAAATTTTTACTGGTATAGTAGATGGCATAAGGAATCAAGTCTTTTTGTCCCAATATTGCTCCTAGAGCTGTATCTGAGGCATCTGTTGAAATATGAAAAGGTAACTTCCAGTTAGGTCCCCTTAAAATAGGTGCTTCAGAGATTTTTGTTTTCAGGGTCTCAAAGGCTAACTGGCAATCAGGATTCCACTTGAATTCATAGTCTTTGGTAAGTAATTTGAAAAGTGGAGATGCTATCTTGGTGAATTTTTCTATAAACCTTCGATAATATCCTGTGAATCCTAGAAAACTCCTAACATATTTTTGACAACTTGGAATAGATAAGTTAGAGATGACTTCAACTTTTGACTTATCAACTCTAATCTCATCCCCTGAAATGTGATGTCCTAAAACAATTCCTTCAGTAAACATCATAAAACACTTCTCATGACTAAGTGAAATATTTGCTTCTTTACATCTCTTTATAAAAATTTCCAAGTTTGTTAAGGCTTCTTCAAATGTGTTTCCATAAACTGTGAAATCATCCATATATACCTCTACACAATCATGTATTAGATCTGAAAAGATTCCTAGTACTGCCCTTTGAAATGTTGTGGGTGCATTGCATAATCCAAATGGAAATACTCCGTAAGCATAGGTACCCCAAGGACAGGTAAATGTGGTTTTGTCTTGATCTTCAAGTGCTACCTGAATTTGGTTATAACCACTAACCCATCTAGAAATGAAAAGTACTTTTTGCCAGCTAATGTATCTAACACTTGATCTATGAAATGTAAGGGAAAATGATCTTTAAGAGTAGCTTTGTTTAATTCCCGGTAGTCAATACATACCCTCCATTTACCATTTTTATTTGGCACAATTACCAAAGGAGAAACCCACTGACTATCTGAAATGGGATAGATAAAGTTAACATTTAACAATTTCTGCAATTCTTCCTTAACCATCTCCCTAAGATTTGGATTCATCCTTATCTGAGGTTGTCTGATTGGTTTACAATTTTCCTCTATATATATGTGATGAGTTCAAGTCTTGGGGCTTATCCCTTTCATATCAGTGTACTCCCATGCATATGTGGAAGACTGTCTCTGTAATATCTTGACTAGCTCTTCTTGTTGAGATTTCTCTAAGTTTTTGTTTATGTTTAAAGTTTTGCCTGGAAATATCTCAATTGTAGAGCTGCCAAATTTATCCATGGAGTAAAGAGACATCTGTCTTGATGATAAAAACTCAATGTTGGATTCTTCTTGAAATTGTTCATGCTTATATTCCGAAGAGGATTCAAAGTTTTCTAAGGTATTCAGAATCTGGTTATCTTCACTAATTTCTGAAATTGTGAAGAGAGGTTGTAAGTCTTCTTCATCCTCTATCCATTGAGTATCATCTAATTCTGTAATTGTCTTTGTTGGAGGATACAAGGTAAATTTCTTGGTTGAACTACCATCAGAGATGTACATATCACCGGATCTACAACTAATGAAAGCATCAGCTGTAGCTAATCAAGGTCTTCCTAACATAACAGGATGCCCCCCTAGATTATTCTTAGGAGTTAGGATCATAAAATCCACAGGATATTCCCAAGAATCTAGGGAAACTGGAATGTCTTCTAATACCCCATCAGGTTTGATCATAGATCTGTCTGCTAATTGTAATAATGTGGGTGTAAAAACAAGATTAGGAAGTTTCAGTTTATCCATGATTTGTCTACTCATGATATTGATTGCTGCTCCTAAATCAATAAGTGTGTTTTGGATCTCAATTCCATTGATGTGAATTTTAACAACTGGATTTCTTAGGTCTAGATACTTTGGAATAACCATCTTACCCATCATGATATCTGCTATTTTTCCTGCCAGTTGAATTTTATTTATCTCTCTTATTCTTTTCCTTGTTTTCTTCATGCTCAACTCCTTTATTGTCTTTGCTAAGATTGGAATTTCCTTGATGGCTTGTAATAATGGGATCTTAATACAAACATTTCTCAACTCATCTAGGAAATCATAATTAGGCACCATAATTTGTTTCTCTACACCCCTATCAATTTGTAATCTTTCTGGAAAGGGAGGTGTAGAAGTGGATGTTGATGGCTGCTCTAATATAGGAGTTGAAATTATTGGTTCTTTTTGTTTTTATTTTTCAATGTTTGAGTCTTGGAAAGTTGTGTTCTCTTCAAGACATTTATTTACCCGTAGAGAATCTTCCTCAGAATTGTCTTGCTCTTGTATGATTATAGAAGGTTTCATCTTTTCAAGTATTCTTCCAGACCTAAGTTGAACATCACTAAGGTCTAAAGGAGTGATCAAATAAGTTGGAAACTATTGGCCTTATATCATGTATGTGTTTTGAGGATTTTTATTGTTGGGATTTGGTATGGGTTGGGCAGGTAACTGATTTGTTTTTTTGGGAAATGGTAATGGAAGTGGTTGATTTTGATGTTTTGGATTTTGAGAATTTTTTTGAGGAGGGAAATGTGGATATGGTGGATAGGATGGTGGATATTGGTAATACTGAGAGTATCTTCCATAGGGATTTTGTCCTCCTTGCGCCCAATTTTATGATTGATTTTGAAATTGGGGCCAAGGTTGCTGCCAAGAATTCCAATTTGGTGGAGGTTGATTATACAACTGATCATGAAATCCTTGTGTTTGAGGTCCTTGCCAAGGCCTCCTGGAGACAAAATTGAGATATTCTGTGGAACTTGTAGGAGTTTCTTCTTGAAAAACAGCTTTAAGACCAGGAAGTGAAGGACAACTCTTGGTCTCATGTTTTTCTGAACAAATTACACAAGTCTCTACAACTTTTGCATCCAAAGGGCACTCTCTCAAGGCATGTTTCTTTCTACATTTGGGAAAAAAGATTGCTAAGGCATCAAATTCAGATTTTTGCTTGTTTTGTAACTTGAGGGTGTCTATTTGTTCACTAAGACTCCCTAAGATATCAGATTTGAACTCATCAATAATATGTCCTATTTCTGCCCTACTTACTGTCCCAGAAGCAGACTTACTTGCCCTTGCAAGAGCAGGGTCTCTTGGTCCTTTCACAGTTTTAGATTTCCCTCTTGAAAGGTTGATACATAATTCAGCTATTTCAGGTAATGTGAGCTGAGATATATCCCCTTTTACCATAATATTAAGGATATCTAACCATTCATCCCTAATTGTCTTCAACAAGAGAGCTTTCAAAGTGTCTTGGTCTAAGTTTTCCATTTTTTCTCTTTTGATGTTGTAGTTAAATCTCTCCAACAAATCTTCCAGATTTTCATCCTCTTTTTGTAGCATTTTAAACACTTCCTCCTTATGGTTGACTGGCATACAGTAATCCAAATACCTCTCTAGAAATGTTTGTTTCATGTCTTCCCATGTCCTAATATAACTGTTGATCAAACTCATAAACCACTTCAATGTTGCTCCTTTCAATGTTGAAGGAAATAGTTTAAGTTTTTGAGAATCTTGTAAGTAGTCATAGGTTCTACATAGGACTTCAAATTCAAATAGGAAGGTTTCAGGATCTTCAGTTTTAAGTCCATAAAATTTTGGAAGGACAGAGGGCGAAATTTTTTTCATAGTTGTATTAGTTTCTTCATCTACTATAGGAAACCCAAAAGAGCTTCCCATTTCTCTTCTACCTCTTCCTCTGCCTCCTTCTCCTTCTGCACCTCTACCTCCTTCTCCTCTACCTCTACCTCTACCCCCTCCAAATAGTGTGTGTTCTCCATTAAAAACTCCTCCTCCCCCTTCTTCTGCCATAGTTGATTCTTCTGTGGAAGTTGAAAGGTTTAAGTCCCTAGCAGGGGTTCCTGAATCCTCTTCCAAGACAGGTTCAGTGGGTAAAGTGGAAGGTCTTTCTGATGGATTATCTGATCTTAAGTCCTCTGGAATTCTCGGATCAGTAAAGGATGGAATGTGGGTTTGAGTTGGAAGTGTACTGGCTCTTGGTCTTGGTGAAACAAGTGGTGTTCTAGGAATCAAGCTTCTACTTCTTATGAATCTACCCCTTGAGTTTCTTTCTCTACGCATGTCATTGTTTTTGGGAGGTAAGAAACAAGGCTACCTAGCTACACTTCCCTGGCAACGGCGCCAAGATGTTGTGCTCAACTTAGTGTTCCTAAATTGAGGTCATAAATTATCAACCAGGGTCAGTAAACTGCTGAAGTGTGGTGCACTATGTGTTCCTAGGTATCTGTTTCTCACTACGTTGTGTTTTGTGTTTTTATGATGTTTTTGGTTTTGTGGTTTTATTTTAAGAAGGAAAATAACTAAATGTTGAAAAAGAACAATTGTTGGTCACACTAAAAACAGAGCAAAGCCTATACTAGAGAACAGAAAATGCAAAGTTTGATAATGACTCATAGCAAGAAAATAAATCACAACATGAACTCAATAACTCATAACATAAACTCATCCAATTCATTCATTAGAAATATGTTGGAATATCTTGAGAAAAGGACAAGTTTAGTACAAATTAGGTTCTCCTAAGTAAACAACAATCTTACAATATTACAAAGAATCTCATCCATGGCTAAAAGTTTATTAGAACACAATTGGAAAAGGACTATTTGTAACACAATAAGATTTCTAATCTGAATTAACTTGTCATGCTAAGATAAATTCATTCTGAAGCTCAACTTGTCACCACTAAACCTTATTTGGAAGTTAGAGATTTTCTAAAATAGTTTTTTTTGAAAGAAAGGCTTAATTGTGAAATTGCAAAGGATTGCAGAACAATCAAGGCCTTAAACTGATATCACTGACTCATTCATGTTCATATGATGATGCATTAATAGAAAGTCAGAACAAGATTAGTTTGTAAACAATGAAGGCCGTGAAGTCTAATTTTGACAGTTAATAAAACTAAAATAACAATGGATAACACTGAACTAGAATGCAATTGATCAAGCTTAAAACATAGTGATCACAACTAAACTAGAATGATTTTATCCTAACTTTAAAATACAATGATTTGGAACTGAACTAGAATGTCACTAATCTAAATTGAAGTACAGTGAACAGATTTTATACTAGAGTGCCATTATCAAACTTGAAACACAGTGACAGAATTAAACTAGAGGGACATCTACCTCCAGAGTACTACAACTAGACTAAAGATGCAACTAATCACTAAAATGTCTCAGCTCTGTCTCATTCAGAATTAGTGGTATTTTGGAATAATTTATGGAACAGGACTGGCTGCAACATGTTATGTAAATGAGCATGAAAGCATACAATTCAACAAAACACAACAAAGCTATAAAACACTACAGCTATGTCTCATCTAGAATTAGTGATATTTTGGAAGAGTTTATAAGATCACGACTAGCTGTAACAACTGATGTAATTGAGCACAAAATCACAGAGTTCAGAGAAATGAAACTAACTCCTAAATACTACAGTTATATCCCATCCAATGTGAGTAATATTTTGGAAGATTTTGTAAGGATAAGACTAACTATGGCATCCGCTGCAAGTAAGCATAAAAACACAAAGTTCAGGAAATTAATTAAGCTAAGAATGAAACAAGGCTAAGTTACTTATCTAAACCATGTGAACAAAGCTTCTCAGGTAGCAGGGGCCCTCTACCACCGGATTAGCACGCAAATCTACTCAAGATTGACTCATCTCTTGCAATAAAGTGATGCTTCTTTCATTAAAGGAGAAATTCTTCAAAACAGAGTATTTACGGTCTTCTGAGATCTAGCAATAAAACATAAATCTAGCTAAGTTGTTTCTCGGTCTCCCGAGCCATACTTATAACAAAATTACATAACTGTCTTTGAGATAAAATAGGAGTAATTGTCTTTCCAAACTAAAATCAAACTAGGACTCTGGTGGTGGCCTCGTTCTATGATTAAGGACATCTGTACAGTCCTTGTCCTATTAGAAGTCTGTCACCTAGTTTTGGTTTCCCACGTGCATAACCGCCTGTAGACTCGAGCTCAGACTTCGTGGAGAGCAATAAATGATGGGGGAGTGATGTGGAATACGACCATATGAATTGTTCCTTGAGGTGACACCTGGAACCTGTGTAAACATGAGAATGGATGTGGAATAGGCGAATGGCTACAGAATGACTGTGTTCTGTAGCCGAGTCTAGTCAAAAATTGCTACAATAACAAAATCATGAAAACATAGAAAGTTAGTCATTATATATATTCTTAAATTAATCCTAATCAATCTTATTGATCATTTAATCCTGTAATTGATGAGGTACAAAGAAAATGAAGTGAAATGTGGTGGAAAAGAAGGACATATTTGGGGCTCAACAACAGCATCTACTGTTTACTCCATCGATGTTTACCACGTCACCTGAGTCACATATTTATGGTGGTTAGTCCATCCCACCGTGTTACCAATCAATATCTATAACCCAATCTGGTGCCTCCTTAAATCCTTGGAATTCACCCATGTCATCTTCTAGTATCTTATCCAGTACAACTCTAATGAGTATTGAATGCCTTGATCCTTTATATACATCTTTAGTTCAGTATCAAGTTGGTCCATCTGGGTACCTTCCATCCAGTTCAATATAGATTAGACTCCTACCATTTGGAGATCAATATATTCCATATTATTATACTCCTCATGATGGGGGGAAACCTATGGTCACCTATTTTGACATTACACCGTCGTTTTATGGTCACCCAAATGTTGGAATAATTGTTTGTCAGTGGCAGCCTATCCTGCCCGTTCAACCACAAACGGTTGTGTATTCATACCAACCAGTTCAACTTGTTGTGCCTACATCTACCCCACCTGCTAATACTTCATTACCCCATTTACAGGCTCATTCAGTTGTATTTTAATCATCTCAGATGGGTCCTTCAACCCATTACCCTCAAGTCTTGGGCCTCCAGACTCTACCTCATTCAACTGGTTTACAACAACCACCTGTATCTGGAATCTTACAACCACATGCTAGATTACCCTTTTATGGGATGTCACAAGCTCCTACTATTCTTACCTATTCACAACCGGGTCCAATCTATTTTGGTTTGGGCAATAATCTTGGCAGGCAACCATAGCCCAAAATGCCACAAAAACAAGCTTATCCAGGTCTTGGTCAACAGATCCCTAAAGATTTTGGTCATCAAAATAACCCCTATCTGGGTTACCAACAAAAAATGCCTTATGTTGGTGCAGAACAGCCTATTGCCCAAGAAATTCCATCATATCCTGGTTATGCTCCACCCAACCTGAATCGACAATTACCCTTTGTCGCAACATTAGAATTACCTAATTTAAACTAGCTTACCAATGGTGCCATCAATTTTTCTCCTTTGTGGTTGGTGATTCCATATAAATTAGCCTCTGACATTCCTAAATTCAATGGAAACCCTGGAGAAGACCCATCTACACATGTTATGACTTATCTTTTGTGGTGTTCATCTAACTCCTTGAATAATGATTCTATTAGACTTCATCTTTTCCAGTGCATGCTCACTGGTCTGACTGCATGCATATGAGGATAGTTCTTTTACTGTGTCAACCTCGTTAAAAAATTAATCGGGTCCTCATGAGGATAGTTCTTTTTATTGTGTCAACCTCGTTAAAAAATGAAATAGATTCTTATGGGCATGGTTCTTTTCATCTGTCAATCTCATTAAAAAATGAAACAAATCCTCCCCTATGATGAATATTCATTCCATCCAGCTATTAGTAACCAGTTGTCTACTTAGGTGAATGAAATGAATATTGGGGGGAATGTGCTCTTGCAGGTTATGCTTGGGGGAATTTAACCTTATATCAAGCACAATTTTCCTATGTTTCAAGCTTGTGTAAAAATGAAACCATTCTCAAGCATAGTTTTCCTATGTTTTAAGCTTGTGTAAAAATGAAACCATTCTCAAGCATAGTTTTCCTATGTTTCAAGCTTGTGTAAAAATGAAACCATTCTCAAGCATAGTTTTTCTCTATTTTTAAGCTTGCATGAAAATAAAGCCTATCACAAGTCCATTTTGGTTATTATTTTCGAGACTCGTTAAACTCATGAAAATCCTAAGCTTATTTTTCTATTTTTCATTCTTGTAAAACACATGAAAATGTCGATTTATTTCCATCTTTTCCTACTCGTAAATTAAATTGAAATTCAGTCATATGAGTACATTTTTATCACTTTTTTCGGACTCGTTCAAACTTACGAAAAAGAGAAACCCTCGAGTCTTCTTTTAGCTCTTTTTAGAATCCGTTAATGTGAAAATATTGTAGAGAACTTGTCTTTTCGAGCTCATAAAAGGAAATGAAACGACATCTACTCAGTATAATTTTAACCCTTTTAAGGACTGAGATAGATTATTTAAGAAAAAGGAATACCTTAGTCAAACATGGATAAAAGGTTTTCTCCGGTATCGTTTTACACTTTTTCAGACTTGAGCGATAAATTTATGAAAAATGACTCATGGAGTTTTATTTTCGTCCCTTTTTCAAACTCTCTAAACATGAAAAAGGACCGAGTTTTCACTGTCGTTAGACTCGTTAGAACATCAAATAGCGACGGACTTGTCTAATCATGACAAGATTGAGTTTCACTATTTCTAGACTCGTTAAATCATCAAATAGCGATGGATTCACCCCAAGGGTCAAATTATAGAACAAGCATATGTTACCCTCCTCAATCTTGTTAAAAAATAAAGAGGTACTAGTCAGCAATGACTAGGGAAAAATTGGGAAAAAGAGCAAAACACTTTGTGGTAGCAGGTCTCTCTTGAACATGACACTTTCACTTCATCTTTGTGGCTTTGGTTTGGGTAATATTCTTGATAGTTTATCATACCTATGGTCTATCATACCATCCATCACTTCATTTTCGGTCAATGTTGCCAATCCATTCAGTGTCTTCGACATCTTCAAGAGAAGTCATCCAGTAATTCCTCATATTTTGCAACTCATAAACCTTCATTTTCATGACCGCCATCCCTGAACGTTGCTTCATCAAGTCAAATTGTGTTTCCAAAATCATTACTCACATTTCATGCTGTATCTATGACGAGTCACTTCCTCTCGGCATCAAATCATCATCCATGAAGTTGACTTAGAAACATCTTTCCAGTGCCTTGGAACTTGCTTACATCAACGACAGTTTTCTCACTTCCGACGATATGTTGACATCACATACCTTCGACCGAAATATTTTTTCTGGCATTCGAAATCAAATCATTTATTCACACCTTGCAAATTGTACTGCGGTATCTTGAGAACCATTAACATCAACGGTGGTTTCTCTCGTGTCTGTTAACGACTTACATCATTGGATGGTAATTAGATGATGTCTTCCCATGTTTGACTTCAGATCACATATTCACATGGCTAGACTTGTACTTGAATGATCGAGTAAACGAGATAGAAGATTTGGATTTAGTTTCATCCATCCAGGCTATGATTTCAGGAATTGTACCACAACATCTGTATGATGGCTTTACATACAGATGGCCATCCTATCATGGGCCTATATCTTTAGATGAATTTTTTATTTATGTACATGTTATGATAGTTTATGTGCTGAGCATGGGTATGCCTCCCTCAATGATTAATGTCCAAGATGTACAAGATATCATGATGTAATGTATTGCAAATTGATGCAGTTCACTATCTACTTCAGATACTACTCATCACACCATAAATTATCTCATCCAAATATTATCAATATTTTGACTTCATGCTTTAGGGGGTAGCTATTATAGGTCAATTTGGGCATCATCCCAACTAAGACCAGTATGAACAGGGTCTATCATCCCCTAATTCAATTGCTACATGCCCTAGAGAAGTCATTCCACTGATGGCTTTAATTCATGAGAGTTTCAATGTTTAAAGTATAGTTAAAATGACCCATTGACTCATTAACGCTCCTCTGAATGGGCCTGAGTTTGTTGAAAAGCATTTACCCCCATGCAAGGGTGAAAGCACTTCCTGACACTTGAGGGTGCATTGGTCTCCTGGGACCAAAATCATCATTGTTTCAGGAATCTCCACATGTCTACTGCCTTCTAGAAGATATCATAGGTGTCATAATTCAAATACATGTGTTCATCCATCACCATTGAACTTGGAAACATGTAACATCTATTATTATAAATCCATTCAATATCATTTATTGAGAAACTACCTACAATTTTCCTATAAATTGAGCACTCATCTAAGTGCAAGGGAGGAAGAAATTTATGTAGTGTTATGATGTTGGATTCTCAATTCTTGGAGAGCTAAAGTACTATGATTCTGTTGGATTGATGCTTGGTGTGATGAGGATGGGATGAAGTTGGAGCAAGTTGACAGAGAACGGATCGACTTGTTGTAGTATGTCCCTCCTAATACTGCAATAAAGATGTTTGTTCTTTCTCCCATATATGAATTTGTATATTGTGAATGAATACTAAATATGTGCATATATTCTCAGATTTAGTCAGTTCAATCTGGTTATGATAAATAGATATTTTATATTTGTATCATCGTGTGTTATCTTCTAGTTTTAATTGCAGGTATTGATCGGGTGAGTTCAGTTGGATCGAAAGCGAAAAAAGTGAAGAAAGAAGAAGAACGAGAGTGAAGGATCGCAAGTAAGTATCTTATTGTTTTGTTTATCTGTTTATTGTAGAGATAAAATCATTTACCTTTCCTCTATTTTTTTGAGTGAAGGAACACCACACTCAGGGAATACTAGTTTATCTGTAGATTATAATTCCTCATAACACCTACCATCAGTCTGAAAACTCTCCTCATAATTTCATCATTGTAAGGGGTTGTAGGGTAAGTTAGTCTCATGATGTTGCTGAGACAAGTTGCAACCAGAAGTGTGACCCCTCCACAAGTTTCCTCCAAGAACTTGGATTTTATGAGAGCAACCATACATGGTTTTAAGGCCCAAACTAATTTTCTCCCATTTGACTATTTTAATTTGGAAAGGAGTTCATCAAGCTCCTCAAATTTGGAAAGAAATCTCCATGTGATCTTTATGTGTTTCAAATCGGTCCCAAGCTCAAGGATTGTGTGCCCTATTTCTGGTTCATTCTGAAGGTCCTTGGATTTCCCCTTTTGAAGAATGTCATATACCCCCTTTGAGAAAGGTCTATTGTTGTGCTTGGGTTCTTGGTCCATAGAAACATTGTGGTTCAAGGCTTCAACGGTTATGTTGCCATGTGGGTTTAGGAGGTCTTTTAAGAACCCCATGTTTTTGGAAACAATACAAAGTTATGATAACAATGAAAGGTACCAAAAAAACACCCTACATAAATTAATACATTTTCCAGCCATCAATCAAAATTGAAACTAATGCCAACAGAAATGATGTATTATTGGCATGTTGTTACATATGATACAATACCCTACCCCAACAGATAAATCTAGCTCCAGAAAATAATTTAGGCTCTGGAAAATAAATTGGGCTCTAGAAAAATCATTTTCACACAATAAGATGAATTCATCCTAGCAAAGCAATCTAAACAATCTCAGGTGAGAAAAATGTTACCCTAGATGCAAGGAAATGATCTCTCCTCAAGCTCTGCATTGACTCTGGAAATTATGCAACTTTTGGATGGAAGGAACCCTTGTCTCAGCCTCCAAAATTGATCAAAAAATTTTGTTAAATTTATTTTTGGCTCTCCACCACAAACCCAAAAGAACCCAAAAATTATTTTGGCAAATTCTACTAGTCACCCGAGACCCAAAATTTAAGCTTATTCCTTCCCCACTAGCTGCAAAATAATTATGTATGTTTGGGGCACAAAAAATCCCCCAAAAGTTCTGAAAAATTAGGAGCCAACTCTTTTCCCCATGGCTGACAAAACCTAGAAATGTTTTGGGCTAATTCGGACTGACCCAAAATGCCCAAATAGTGTGAAAATCTGTTAAACTAGCAATTTTCCTTGCTATAATAATGACGATTTGATATCTGAATATCACCTAAAAATTATGAAATTTTAACCACAAACTTCTTTCAAAAAACCCAGAAAAAACTCAGAAAAATCTTGGGTATATTCTAGAAGATACAAAAATCCCCAATTTAGTGCAAGTTTCCTACTCTACCCAACTATGCACACTGCTCCACAATGGTCCTACAATTCACTTCAACATATTTAGAAAATAAACTTAGTCCAACAATTGATTTCAGCCCATCAAGATAAATTCCCCATAGAAGAATAATTTTGGCCCTACAATATAAATTTTGCCCAAAAAAATGTTCTTCGACATAAATTATTCACTAGCTGTTGCAATGGATTGGCCAAACCACCCACATTCGATGCTCAGAAAATTCTCAAAAACTACTCCCGGACTCCTTAAGCCAATCTAACCAAAATCCAGAAATGGTTTGGCCAAATCACGATCCTCCAAAATTGACCCCAATACGCCCTGCGTTCTCCTAGTAGCTACTGAATGCGTTGTCTCGAGAAATAAATTTCAATATAAACCCTCGAGGTTCACCTATAGCTAAAAATATAATGAACCTAGGTTCGCCTATAGCTCTTTTAAGCTAGTGAACCTTGTAACCAACAAAAAACACAAGAACCCAACGATGTCCTCCAATAATGCCTCAAAATAATAAACCATCGATCTTACTCTAAAATTGAGCTGCAGTAAAACCCTTGAATTTGGATTTTTTGGTAACTTGGAAAGTAAACCCTCAAGTTGGCAAGATCACCAGCTCTGATACCACTATAATATCCCTTTCGGAATATTTTGCGGATTTTTGTTGGAAATTATTCAACCATAAAATAACTTCAAAAATTTAATCCGTTAACATTATAAAAAATTTGCATAACATCAACCAAATATTTATGTAAAAAACGGAAATATAATCTGCAACTGAATAATAGACAATATAAGCATGCAGAAGATCTCAGCCTTATTCTACTTATATAAAATTATTGGTACAAAAATTGGAAATGGCTGAAATAATGGCCCAAATAGATCTACTATGATGCTGCAACTGGCCTCCAAAACAAACTGGAAATAAATTGCATCCTGTGAATCCTAAATGGATCCACCAAGGGAAGAGATGGGTGCTCACCCACTCTCAATAAATCACCCAAGGGTTTCTGTCCTGGGGCTACTATTGAAGTAGAGAATCAAGTTCTCAAACCTCTCACATAAACAATGATCCAATCCAAGATATCTTCAAATGACCTCTGCTTCTCCTTTTATAGATTTGATGGATAGATCTCCAATCCTCTAGAAGCGTCTTATTTTATTATTTTATTATTATTCTAGAAGATCCTCCATTGACTCTATCAAAGTGAATTTAATTTAATTATATTTCACTTAAGTCACTTTTGGCCCCTTTTCCTCTAAATATTATTTTTTCTTTAATTAAATGACTAATTAAAGTCATTTTTAATTAAGGAACATAGTTCGTGTTGCTCCCACAATCATTATAGTATTTCTTTATGCAACCCCATTCTGCTTTTGGTTATGAGGTGCAATCAATGCTCTTTGAATTCCTTCTAAGGCATAGAAGTTCTTGAATTAATTAGAGATGTATTCTCCACCATTATCACTCCTCAGAGCCTTCACCTTCTTCCCTGTATCTTTCTCGACGAGTGCCTTGAAGTCACAAAATTTGGATAATGCCTTATCTTTCTTCTTCATGAAGAAAATCCAACACTTTCTTGAAATTATCAACAAAAATCACATAATACATGTTCTTTGATGTGGAAGCTATTGATAACGGTCCACACACATCTGAGTGAACTCTCTCAAGTATTTTTGTTGCTCGTCTTTCCTTATCATGATAGGTGGCTTTGGTATAATTCCCCCATGTACACCATTTTTCATGTGTCTCTCTACACAAGTTCACCCTTTAGAAGTCCTATAGAAATCTGTTATATCATCCTCAAAGGGTTGTGGTGTAGATGCCCAAAATCCTATGCCATAACTCATCGATGTCTCGACTCTCCACCTTCTATGCTTTACTGCTCAATGTTTTGTAGTCATCTACATCAATTTTGTAGAGGTTCTTCACTTGAACCCCAATATTTTTAACCTGTATCGTGGCTTTGTGATGAAGGAACACCTTTCCTTCACTAAAAATCACATCATATCCACGATCTCCCAACATAGCAACAAAAACCAAATTCTTATTTAAATAGGTACATGCATGAAATATTTTAGTATGATGGGTTTACCTGACTCTCTCTGAAAGGTAACTGTACCAATCCCGATAGCATTATACCTTCAGTCATTTCCCATCTCGATGTGCATATGGAGATCCTTCTCCTACAAGCTACTGAATAATTATTTGTTTCTAGTCATATGGGATGAAGCTTCACTATCCAAGTACCACATAGATCCCATCACCAATGACACGATGCATGCTATGAGGGTGAAGTCCAACTCAAACTGTGAATCTAATGCTTCACCTGCTACTCCTCCTGAGGGCTTCTTTTTGTTCTTATTTTGTGGAAATTTTGTGGCATAATGTCCATGCTCATGACAGTTGAAACATTTCACCTTTGACAAGTCTCGCTTCTTGCCTTCCTTTCTGGTCTTTGATTTGGAATGGGACGCCTTCCATTTTCCTTTCTTTGCCTTTCTAGCCAAGGCATAGTTCTCCTAATCATTAGTCTTTGATGAGGATCCATATCTAGTGCTCCACAAAATTTCTTCGTGTGCCTAGTCAGACCATAGTCACTCCCAATCTGGCAGCTTATCCCTCCAATTAATAGATTCCTAGTAGCTATGCCAGCTCTTAGGAAGGCCTAGAAGAGCTATGCTCACCAAATCATCCGAGGCAACATTGTTCCTAATTCTTCCAAGCACATATCGACACTGAATAAACTTTTTCAAGTATTTTTTGATCGTGTTGCCCTTTTCCATTTTGATCTTCCTGAGCTTGTCTTTCAATGCAAGCTTCATGTGGTTGTTTTTATTCTGATACGCATCTTTCAAGGCTTTCCACATCTCATATGGAGTCTCCTTCCCGTGGAGGCTCGAGACAATATGGTATTGAATTCCCTCTAACAATATCCTTGCCTTTGCTACAGTCTTCTTCCATGCATCAATAAGTTGAGCATCTGCTGCTACAGATTTCTGGACATCAGTATCTATGAAAGCGTTTAGTATGTTGTCCTCAAGAACTACCTCCATCTTGTCCTTTAATGCAATATAATTGTAATTTCCCTTGAGTGCATATTCAAGTCTCAAGCCATTGAAATACATCTCGATATGTTGCTAGATACCGAAGAATAAACCTGCAAATTCGAACCTAATCAAAACAAACTTTATTCTTCTCTTATTATTGTGATTCCTGACTCTCGAATACCATGTATAAAATCTAAAAATGGGATTCAAACTGATCTTATAATGCACTAAAAAAATATATTGAATCCTTCTACAATTTGTGGAAACAAAACAAGATCGCACAATCACATAACAAGTAAGAGAAAGAGACAATCAATCGCAAACCACAAAATGTATCTAGGGAAAGAACACTACCTAAAACCCCACTATATATATATATATATATATATATATATATATATATATATATAGATATATAGTCAAGGATCATGAAATAATACAATGCTTTCTATCTCAAGAGAAACTCTTGCACTCTGCCAACTATCTCACTCTGATCTAGGAAAAAGCAAACAAATACTTAGCCAATTCTCTACCTCTGCTCAACCTGCCTTGCTCACGAATTCCTTGAGGAAATAAATCCCTATTAAGTAGGAAAATCCCTTTTCTTGATTTTTCAATCCTTCCTAGGCCTCCAATTGACTCTATATTTGACCTGTACATTAATATATCATTATACAATAATAGGTTGAAAGGCCTAACTACTATAAATAAAGAAATACCAAATAGAGATGGGGGCTCTGATTCCATTATATGTGAAATTTTATTGTACATTAATAGATTGAAAGGCCTAACTACTATAAATGAAAAAATACCTAATAGATATGTGGGGATATGATTCCACAACTTGGGTAGAAAAATGGGGCGAAGGGGAGAGGACCTTAGTTAATAAGAGCCTTATCTAGTGTTATATCCTAATGTTTTCAACCTTTCATTATTAATAATTGATTATTAACGTTGACATAATTTATCCTAAGCTTGGGATTTTAGGTGATAAACGTGCTCCTCATGAATATCACATGGTCAATTAAAAGCACATAAATATAAATATGGGAATCTTTTTTTCTTTGTATCTATAATAATTGTTGACTCAATCAGTTTCATACTTGCATGACATAGGGTCAATTCCAACCACTGCCACTATAACCTCTAGGTTCAGAAGTCCACCCCTTCTATAGACACATTTTACTCAGAGGGATTTGAACCTTCAATCCCATAATATACATAATACTTCACAACATGGCCATCACCAATTGGGTTGCTCCTCGAGAGCTACAAATATTGGAATTTGAGCATGTTCGGTAGATGATAATTGTTTTTGTGATGGTACAAATTATGGTATAGGTTGTGATTTTATGATGGTACTTTGTACTTTTTATTATTATGGTACCTTCATGTGTGTTTATGTTATTCCCCAATGTTCTTCTAATAATGATTATTGTGTTTTTGTGGGAATAAAACCTAACCTATAACTAAAAACCCATATAATATTAGTAGGGAGATTCATTAGCCAACTTTTACTAGAGCATTGGAAAGGAATTGGGATAACCTAAGGGATTTTGTATCAAAGAAGGGGATTCCATTACTATTTGTTTGTAAGCTGAGGTGAGGTGAGTGTTGGTTGATTCGGATAATTTTATAGTTTTTTTTTCTTGTGAGGACTTTTGAGGTTGTGGGTTGAGTAAAAGGAATTCTAAACAAAATTTGGATTGTGGGTTCATGACTCAAGATGAGAGTGGCCTCTATCAAAGAAGTTCTAAGTGTGACAAAAATATTTCCACTAGGACTATCATAATTCATTTGCAATATTTGGCATTGTAATGTTGGCATTGATGTCAACATGGTCATGACGTTGATTTTTATATATTTCATGTGTGATGAGTGCTTGGTGATGTGTGTTTGGCTTGATGGTATTGTTAGTTGGAATTGATGTCAACATGATTATGACATGACTAGTGGAGGATATTTGGAGGGTGAGTAGAGATGGATTCTACATGTGATGATTGGATCGAGGTTGACATGTTGATTTTATTGGAGGTGTTGTTGTTGCAGGTGGTTGGAGTGTTGCTCTAGGTGTTTCATATGTCTCTTTATGTCTTGGATACATTAGATTTCTACTACATGTGTTGAGTTGTGGTTGTTTGTGTTTAAGATTCCCCTATCAATGTTGGAGGAAGTTGTATGACATGATGTTATTGCTACATGAGTTAGACATACTACTATAGGTGTTGGAGATGTTGTGGTTGTTGCTTGAGGAGTTGGAGGTATTGGTATTGGTAATAAGGTTGGAAGAATAGGTATTGCATGTTACGGTCTCTCTATCAGTGTTGCAAGCAGTTGTATGACATGATGTTGATGCTACAGGAGTTAGTGATGTTGTTACAGGTGTTCGAGATGTTGTGGTTGTTTCTTGAGGAGTTAGAGGTGTTGGTATTGGTACTAAGGTTAGAAGAATAGTTCATGCATATCATTGACTTTTTATTGGCTTATTTCATCATTTGTATAATTGGAATAGAGTTTTGAATGTGTCATCAAGAGTTGAAGAAGATGTTCCATCAGTTGGCAGAGTTTTTGGATTGAAGATCAATTTGTTTTTTTCATCCTTAGCCTCAGTCGCATGGATCCAAGCCTGTCGGAGCAATTAAAAATCTCTAGTCACTGGTATATAGGCCTATGGGAGTGACTGTGATGTTCCAGTTGTATGGAGCCAGTGTCATCCATGCGACCAAGCATTTGCATGAGTTTTTCTTTGTATTTCTCACGTTGGTCAACTAATTTTTGTATTGTGACGAAGCTTATTATCAGAAATTTTTAGTTTATAGTCAGAAAATTTTGTGGGACCTCCAGATGTTATAAAGATTGAAAATATGAGAAGGAAAGTGGAGTTATTGGTTTGATAGATTCAATGAGTTGAATCTAAATCAAATCAAGCATACGAACAGAGTTTTGAAGCCTAGTAGACCTGAGTAATTATTGAGTTGAGAATATTAGTTCATATATTTATTCTAGATATCCCAATGATAGTATGGTTGATTCTCTACTTGTGAGTGTAAGTGAGTGAGATATTGGTGAAGATATTGCAAGTTGTTTGAGTTATCTATTGCATAATTTCTGAAGAAGATTGAATTTGTAGAATCAATGAGCTAAAGTATGTTTTAGCCATTAGATTTGTGTAGTGAGTGAGAATATGAAGTGTGAATTGGAGCAGTGGTTGATGAGATTGTATGGTAACTAAAGGTATTTTGAAGATTTTATTGTCCTATTTTGCTCTTCAATTTTTGTTGGAGCTTTTGATTCACAATTATGGTGTTGCTTTGATGTTCATATTGAACGGATTGGAAGTCCAGTGCGAAATATTTTGAAACGAAGCTCACATGGAAGAATTGAAGACATGGAGGATTCATAGTAGATAGTGACTTGGTGGACTCAGTAGAAGGAAGATATTTCTCCATAAAATAGGAGTTCGATAGTCTAATGGAAGTTGGGTGAGGATCATTAATCATGGTGGCCTTCAACGAAATCCAGTCCATAGATCCGTGAGAGAAAAAGTTTCATGTATGATAGGTCTCAGCATACTGTGAAAGAAGTCAATTTTTTCAGCTTATGGGTATAATCCTATCCATGTATAATTTGTTCAACATATAATAACATATTGAGCAATGCAACAGGAGCAGGGTGGTTTTTTTCTAGGTGAAGGGTTTTCCACCAAACATACATACGTCCATTGTGTTGATTTTTTTTATGGTTGCATTATTATTTTTATAATTCTATCTATGGTTATGTGTTTCAGTTCGTGCATGGTTAAAGATTAATTAATTGAAGAAAAATTTTATATGTGCTTTCACTACTGATTCACCCCCCCTCCCCACCCCCCTCTCAGTATTGGTCTAGATTCCAACAACTGGTATCAGATCAGGGCTCTCGGGTGCATCTTGGTCACTGGAGAGTGGATCTTGAATATTTTGGCATATTTTTTGCAAATTTTCTGAAATGAATCAACAATGTATTCTAGTACTTCATGAAGGTAAATTTTCAACTTGGAGAGTGAATTTGGCTTCATATTTTTTATCTGCTGAGGAAGATATTTTTCTATCATTTGAAGATGAATCTAATGATTTTTCTAAAAACACTATTTTGAATAGTATTTTAAAATTTGATAGCATGCATGTGAATCATTGTGAGACTTCCAAAGAGATGTTGCAGAGGTTACAAAATTTGTATCTTGGAGTAAAAATGCATTTTTCAGAAATGGAGAAAAATGCAAAGGATTCTACTTTTATTGCAGTAACAAATCAATCCTACTCAAAATAAGAAGATGAAATCTCTATCAATAGAAAAGATGAAGAGAAATCCAAGGTAATGGCACTAGAAGCAAAAATTAAAAGGCTCACGGCTGAAAATAAAGATCAATAAATGTTTCTACAAATGTTGGATGAAAAGAAGCATGCATTTAAAGAAGAAATTTCAAATCTGAAATTTCAACTCGAGGAAGTAAGAAAAATAAAAAATGGAATGATGAAGCGGTATAAGGAAGTGGGGGATGAATGCCAAAAATTGAGGGTTGAAGCAATTTTTGCAAGAGAAGAATTGGAGAGGTTCAAAACTAGTGCTCAAGCATCTACAAGCAAATAAAAAATTGTTGGAGCACCTAGTTGCAGCAAAAATAATGAGATCCATGAGCCATGCAAGAAGCATCATAACAAGTGAAGAAGGCCCAAGAAGAAGAATAAATTTGTAAAGTATTATAATTGTGGAATTCGTGGTCACATAGAAAAAATGTGCAGTAATGGAGAGATTGAACTCTCTCATCAAAAGGAGCATCCAAGGGAGAAGCAATATCAAGCATGCATTCAAAGAATATATTCGTACGTCAAGTATAATAGTCCATTTTATGGTTATTTTTTCTCATCCAATGATTTTGGCCATAGGGTTATTGACTGCAGGGCACATGCAAGGATTAGAAATTATACCAATGGAATTGTTGGAACGGGGTTTCCTAACCCTATTTTTGTCCAATTTTTGTAATATTTTGGCACTATTTTAGTGGGTTTGGGGTGGGGCAAAGCCCCAATGGATTGTAATGGGTCAAAAGGGTAGATCTAGGGTCTGCAAAACATGGTTTGCGGACCATAGGATAGTGCAGTCTAAGATGCTATAAATAGACAAATAGATCAAGTGTAGAGGTAGGCTAATATTGATTTATGTTAGTTGCGAACTATTGAGATGTGTTTGGGTTGTAATTGGGTAAGGACTCTAGCTAGTTGTGTGCATGGAGATCCTCATTCCTGCTATGTGCAGACCCTGATGGCTGTGTGCGCAGGTTGGGAATTGGGCCTGTAAGAGGATTATGAATCTAATGAATGATAAATATTTTGATCACATCTCTATGTTATAAACTAGCTATGCTTCTGTTATTACGGTAATTTAGTTGTTAATCTATGTTGATGCGCACATGGATGTGAGGATCTGATCAGTAATAGTTGCTTATTTATGATATCTGTGCGTTTATGAACTTCTCATTCTGCACGTGTATTGTTAACGGTTCTACGATAAGATTCCCTCTATGCAAATATCATAGATATTAACGAGGTTGCCTCTACTTAATCACCTTTCTCTCAGGGTGCAGAAACCTGGTTCCATCACCCTCCCATACTACTTCAGGTGATACCTTGGCCTGTGCAAGTAGTTCATTGCTAAAAGGGCCAGTAGTAGATGGATTTGTTGGAAAACCTTAACTCTGAACCTAGGTCAGGACCCATCAATCCAAAAAATGGTTATGTTGCCGGGACCAGGATAATTTTGAGAGAAATAGGGTAATACCATAGGGTCACTAGCGGCCTGAGAAATCTGAGCTTGAAGACTAGTTTGAGAGACAGATCCAAGAATTTTCCTTAAAAGAGAATTGAAGTATGAGGCTGACTGCCGAAGCGTGGAAAAACAAGTATATCTTTATCGAAGTATATGAAATTTTCTTTGTAAGCTTCGCACATGAATTACAAGAGTGGTTAGCAAGGTTAACAGAGTTCCAGACCTATGGAAAGAACAATCAGATTACGTAGTGGACTCCTGAACTGATCCAACAGTTGGAAAGGGCTGATAAAAAAATCACGCGGACTATAGATCACTGGGTGGATAGTTTTTTGGGAGGATTTGTAACTGAGTTCATCGTTCATCAACTTGTATATTATTTTGAAGCTGAGCAGAGATTCTTCAAATATTTCAAAGGTAATTTCTTGAAAATGTTGTCGTTGTTAATTAAGATACTATTGTGCGAAAAATGTGTGTTGCACAGTTATACCACATGAATGACCTACGATTATAATGAAAGTAAAACATGAAGTGGTAAATGTTACAGGTTTAACCAAGAAGGGGACCGATCGGTATATTGTCCCCTAAGAGATTTGCCTACGCACGAAGGAACTAGTCCATCGGTCACCCCGTAGTCAAATCTGAAAAAGGGTAAGAAATATCCTACCCCACCACCAAAAGATGACATGACCATGCACATGAAGCTACCTACCTTTAAGGGTGTAGGGGATGAGGACATGAACATATTTTGGTTTGTGGCAGAATTGGTATGGACTGCGCAGAATGTTGCTAGTGATGTTGTAAAAAGGGCACATCTATCCCTGGATTTTAAGGGAAGAGCATTGGATTGGTTCATGGGGTACGTTGGCCAGCACGCAGATCCATCAATACAAGAAATTAAGGACACCCTAAAACAACAGTTTCAGAAGCCAAATTCCTACTCTCAACTGGTGATTGACTTAAAATATTTCCGTGAAGGAGCTACAGAATCGGTATGGGAGGCCGATCAACAGCTAAATAAATTTATTAGGGATGTGTATTTTAAGTACAAAGATAGACATCACAAAAAATGGTTCATTTCCATGATATTACCACACCTGCGTGGACCTATGGGCTAGCAGACGACTGATACACAAGAAAAGGCCCTGGAAATTTCCATGAAACTAGAAGCTGCACCAATGGACAATGCCCAGTGCGGGGTGTAAGAGATCCAAGGCCTGTTTGAGGAAATGCACCTGGAAATCCAGAATCTATGAAAATAACGGGGAAAATAAGCTAGTACATACATTTGGTGCATACAGTGCAAGGTATCGGGTCACACCAAGGATCAATGCCCTCTGTTATTAAACTACATGCAGGTTGGGGGACCTAACCCGTTACACCCGGGATCAAGAAACTCCATGTTATGGTGTGCATACTGTTGAGTGGTTGGATTGCATGATACAACCACTGCCCCCGACTCGGTGCCTTTGTCCCAGAACTAAAGCATTAGTGGTGTATATTTTGATCGTCTCTAGGACATGATGAGCACAATTTTCAAACATATGATTTTATGGTAGATAGAGGAAACATGTATAGGGTATAGGCTGACCCTTCTACACCACTACCTCCTTCTAGACGAGGAGGTTCCCCCACACGAGGCAAGGGGGGGGGGGGGGAAGAGGTGGAAGCACAGGACAGGGAAGAGGACAATTGATCTGTTACAACTGTGGAGAGGTGGTACACTTCACAAGGGACTGTCCAAACCCTGCACGACAATATTGCAGATATTGCAGACAGTTGGATCATGTGATCGAATTTTTTCCTGTCTTAATAGAGAAGATGCAGGAAAAACAACAAACATTGACGCAGAATGTGCAAAGGGTTAAGGCAGAATTGCATGATGAGGGGCCCAGTATTAACATAATTACACGCAGTGGCATGGCCATGGGAGGATCTTAGTAAAAAGCCACAACCTAACCAGTTATTAGAAAAGCTGTTGACAAAAGGGAAAGCCTGGACTTACAAAAATAAAAGGAAACTTTCCTTGAAGCTGGAAAAGGATTTACCAAAAGAGAGGTGCCTACCTCCAAGACCTCAGCAGACTTGAAAGTAGACGGAGAAGTAAAGTTGTTCCTACAGGCATGAGTGAAGTTACTACGCAACCAGAAGGTAGTCAAGAACCTCCAAGCATTTATCGACAGCAACACATAAAAGAGTGGCCCACCCACAGAAGTAAAATATGTTAACAAACTTTATAAGCATAAGAATAGGATTGGTCGAGAAATGCAGCTAACTGCGCAGATCAGAGATTATGAAATGCATTAGGTCATCCTTGATCTAGGATCCGATGTGAATTTCCTACCTAAACTGACTTGGCAGAGGATGGGAGAACCTAAGCTGGAATGGTCTACTATATAGTTCCGCATGGCGAACCAACAGAAGATCATACCGCTAGGACGGCTATCAAAGGTTATGGTAGACATCGCAGAAGTTAAGGTGTACGCAGAATTGAGGTGATTCAAATTGTAGATGATGTGGACCCTTACCCTGCACTCTTGGGGTTGGATTGGGCTATTGACATGGGGGGTATTATTAATTTGAAAAGGCGAACCATGGTTTTTGAAAGCGAGGGTACATGAGTAATAGTCCCTCTAGATCCGGCAGAAGGCGAGAGGTATATAGAATCAGTGCGTGAAGGGAATGATGTTGAATAGATACACAAGCTAATTTCCCAGAATGAGGATTGGATCAACCCTACCACGGATGGCATGCTTTTCTGGGAAAAGGAAAGTGAATGTCTCTCTGACTCAGACGGGGAGATAGAAAATTTGCAAAACTAGTTGCATGATGTATCTGCGCTACGATGCCTAAATATCACAAAGAGCTTCCGCTAAATCTCCTCAGAGGTAAGAGATTTTCCCTATTTTGATGATTTTGGTAGTGTTAATGAATTTCTTAAAGCATTCAAAGCAGAAGTCCCCAAAGAACGAAGGATGTGGGCACTTAACCTGGCTATGCGTGCGACCCCTGCGCAGTGGTGGGAAACTCATAAGGGGACTTTCCAGGATTGGGAGGAATGTCACAGAATGTTGAGCCTGAGATTCAAACCTCCGGCCAACCTACCTATGGAAATTTTCATCAGTCGCGGGGATCCGTGTCAGCACTTGACGGTATGGATGGAAGCATGGTGCAAAAGGCCTTGGGATGAATGGTTCCACATGTTTATCCACACCTTGGGGCAAATCCCCACCACATGGTATTTGGATGCAGAGCTACACTAGCGCACTCACCACTATGATACCATGAGGGAAGATTTTTTGGGGATGCTCGGCTTGATAGGCAGGACTGAGAAGTTAGACGAAGCCCTGCAGGACATAGATGCTCTAGTGTTTAATGACTCACACCCTTGCATAGAACGTGGGGCACCATCTTGGGATGCACAGATGCAAGATATTACCAACTGTCAGAATATCTCAGTGGAAGAGTGTGATGAGGACCTGCGAAATATCACTATCCCGGAGTCTGAGGGTGAACGCGCCATTGTTGGACCCTCATTATAGGTAGTAGACGTCACCAAGCCTCTCAAATTTAAGGAAGTCAACATTGGAATGGAAATGAAAACCAATATGGCTAGAAATGAGGACTACTGGGATGATGATATCGTTGGAAAAATCACGGAACTGCTCACCAAATATCAGGATCTGTTTCCCAAAAAATTTTAAGATCTCAAAGGTATTTTCAGGGACCTGGGTGTCATGCAGATCACCTTAAAACCTGATGCACATCCTATCAAGCAGCGACCTTACTGGATGAAGCCCAAATATAAGCAAAAATTTAGGGAAGATATCGATAAGATGATAGCCGCCATCATCATCGAACTGGTAGAACAATCTAATTGGGTAAGCCCCATGGTAGTCCAAGAAAATAAGGCGAAAGGGGAAATAAGAATCTGTGTATACTTGCGCAAGTTGAATGACGCCTGTGTATATGATCCTTTGCCTACACCATTCTCTGATGAAATTCTTGATAGTGTGGGCGGTCAGGATTCATACTCGTTCACCGAAGGGTTTTCAGGCTACCACCAGATCAGAATCGCACCCGAGGATCGCAGCAAAACTACTTTCGCAACCAAATGGGTATCTTTCCAATACACCATCACGCCTTTTGGGCTCAATAATGCCCCTTCCATCTTCTCACAAGTAGTGGTGGCAGTATTCAAAGATTTTATTCACAAGTTCCTGGAGGTATAATTTGACGATTGGAAAATGTTTGGATTAGTCAAGAAGCATGTATCGAATCTGCGTATGATGTTGTATGATGTTCGATGCCTGTAGAAAACACCAAATCTCCCTAAACATTAAGAAGTGAATATTCTATGTACCTTTCGGGATCTTGTTAGGACATGTGGTCTATCGGCAAGGATTGATGGTTGACCTAGCCAAGGTGGCAGTAATCATCAATTTAGAAATCCCCACAACTGAGAAGTAGCTACGCTCCATCCTCAGGAACACTGGATACTATAGGAATTTTATCCAAGGATACGCACTAATCATGACACCAATGGAAAAAGTGCTAAAGAAGCATGTATCTTTTTTCTGGGACAAGGATTGTCAGAAGAGTTTTGAGTTGCTCAAGGAAAAGATGGTCTCTGCACCTATCCTCATCTTTCCTGACTGAACAAAGGTTTTTCATGTCCATGTGGATGCCTCAGGGATTTCCCTGGGCTTATTCCTCACGCAGCTCAAGGAGGGGGACATTGACCACCTGGTTGCATTTTCTAGTAGGAAAATGTCTAGCATAGAACATAAGTACTCTACTACTGAGTGCGAGGGGCTAGCCATGGTGTATGCCTTGCAGGAATATCGGCACTATCTCTTAGGAAGGCACTTCAAGATGTTCACAGATCATTTGGCTCTAAAGTACCTAGTCAATAAGCCTGTGTTGCGGGGGAAGATTTTTTGATGCTTACTATTGTTTTAGGAGTATGATTTTGAGGTCATTGTAAAGCCTCGGAAACTAAATTATGGAATAGACCACTTGTCCCTAATAGAGAGTTCCCAAGAACCAAATAACCTAGAAGAAGACCGGTTCGTTGCCCAATTCCACCAACAGGTCCAGATAGCTCGGGAAAAATCATGGCAAGATCGCCATATCCGACAAAAGGACTTTTCGGAAAATTCATTGGTATTAATATATGATATCCAGTTTACGAAGCACCTGGGGAAATTTCGACAGCACTAGTTAGGTGCATATGTGGTCAAAGAAAACACCAGTGGTGGAGCAGTCAGACTAGCTACCCTACATAGTGTGTCCCTACCAAGATATGTTAAGGGAAGTCGGCTAAAGCCCTACCAAGACTCCACAGTGCCGATCAAATGACTATATGGCCGGAGTATCTATACCAGGGACACTACACATGGAGAGGATGTGCAGGAATGGCTGCACAGGGGTGGCTCATAGGCGTGGATGCGCACGGGTGGTGCGCAGGACCGGCAGCACAGGTGATTGCGATATAGGCACAGGGGCTACGTGAAACAGACAAAACTAGCCGTTGGAACGGAGCAAGCACATGGAAAACCGTGCTCTCTGTTTAATGACATGGGTAACTGGCAATTAATGTGGAAATTTACAAGAATCTGTTACCGTTTCCATAATGATGGAAGGAAATTAAGGGTCCGACGGCCATTTCTCTCTCACGAACACTATAAGGCTCAGACTAATTATTCTATGGGATTCATCTATTGCTCATGGTTGCCACACCTCGGCCCCTCTGGTATAGCCCATTTTCTCTGTCTCTCTATCGGTCGCATGACTGAGCAAGCTCCGCTATCCGACAATAGCCACGCTAAATTCATCTTTCAAGCAAGGATGACCGCTACCAACCCCAATGTGTCCCCACCTGACACAACCTCTGAAGAGATAGTCTTTGTTGAGGTCCAAGAAGTCACCCTTGCTGTAGAAGAATTTGGCTCGTCCTCAGCACCCCGAAAGGGAAAGGGAAAGGCTAAACAGATGAAATGGGCTAGTGGGAAGCCTCGCACTTCCCCTCACATTCGACGCCCCCCCCAGAAGGTGCCTACGAAGCGATCGCCTGCCGCACCCCCGAACCCGCTAGCACTCATAGCAAAAGGCCTGCGGGCGACCCCGCTGACCTGGTTACCCCCGTATGTTTGGCCACGCAGAATTGCAGCTCGTCTGCCCAACGTAGTTTTCGTCTATTCCTATCTACAGATGCCTTTGGTCCCAGAAGAAGTTCCCCAGAAGGGTGATATGTTCGAACAACTTCCTAACATCAAGTTCGACGACCACAACCTAGGGAACTTGGACGCTTTTCCTTCGTTAGATCCACGCTTTTACTTGGAATAGGTGATAGAAAATGGTGTGCCCAAAGTCGAGCTAATTCTTTGGGTCATGTGATTAGTCGGGGCAGTCATCTTGTACTTGTTGCACCTTCCCCATTTGTTGCCCACTGCTAGCACTTTTCCATGATGTTGTTGTTTGTGGAGCCTGATTATCTTGTTTATTTTGTATCACAGCATTGGACCCCTATACCTTAATGGGGTGGCAACGCCACTCGTAATTAAATGCTGCCTGGGGGATCTAGGGGGGGAGAAGCTAAAAATAGATGTAAAATTGCCTTGTAAAAGTATAGTAATTTCTAATCAATCTGGGTCGTTCATTAGGCGGATGATCTGATGGTAGAAGTTATGTTTAGTTTAGGGTTTTTTCCCTAGAAGGCAACCCCTAGCTTGTATGAGGGCATTGTATTGTGGTTGTATATTCTACGTGTATTCTCAAAACTAGAAATAGATAGGGGGGCTGAGAGAGAGAACAGAGGATATTATAGTGGATCTGTTGCAGGTTGTGTCTCTTCATTTTTCTAGATAATAGAAAGGAAGGAATGATTGTTCGGGGTGGACGTAGCCCAAACTGGGTGAACCATGTATATCTATGTCTCTCTGATTTTATGTGTTTTATGTGCTTGTGTTTTCCGCATATTTTATGTGTTGCATTTCCCTGTAATATACAATTTTTCTAATAGATGGTTGCCTATGGCTCCAAGGCCGCATCCCGATTGATGTTTCCCTCATTCACCGCATCACAGGTCTCCCTATGGACGGGCCCAACAGATGGGACGAAAAGGGAAAGATATTTGAGCACCATACTACCAACACTGCCCGGGAGAAGTATGGTGTTAGCCACAATAGGCGGGGCTTCCTAATTCATACCATCCAAGACCTAGGGACGTGCATGAGAACTTTACTACTTTTCTGCAAATTGATGTGGAAATGTCAAGTCACAACTGTCCCTGCTCATGTAATTCAAATCGCTGGCCAGTGTGAAAATGGAGTCTGCTTCAATTGGTCCCAATACCTATTTGAATAATTTCTCGACAATGTGCACAAGGCTCAGGAGCAGGGAAAAGCGTTCTACTACTCCTGGATGATTTTTATAATCATATTAATTTCCTGGGAGACCCCAGAACAAGCATTCTTTCCCCCTCTTGAGCCTGGAATGTGCAAAGGGGAGGAAAATAAGTTCTTCTGGGTACTCTGCAATAGAGCTATATATGCGGCCACTGATTCACAACCGCACATGTCCCCAACCTTCTATGACAAGTACAAGCACATAGCGGCATTTCAGATAACCATGCACAATTTTCCGATTCGGGCCCGAAAGGCTCACACTTGGCATCATCTCCCATACATGACTATTGAAACTGAAATTGAAGAGGTAATCACCACTTGGCATCCAAAATGGAAGTTCGCAGCTCCGTCACCCACACTAGACGTAGAAGGAGAATTTTGCCCCCCTGCAGTATCCAAGCCTACCGTTCTGCTCAGCCCAGCAGTAGAGTCAGTGTCCCCAGCATCCACGCCGCAGACGACACCCAGGAGCACCACTGCACAGCTAGAACCAGACTCCCTGCCGGACTACCACACCAACGATGACACCGGTACGTTCGTCCAGCACACCCTTAAATGACCCCATGAATTGTCTCAAGAGCCTAGGAAGAAATGTAACACCACTAAGACTGGCACTACCACAGAATGTGTTAGCCATCTATAATTTTGAAATATTCAAAGATGGCTAAACAGGTTGTTAGCCTTCAAGAAAAAAATTTCATGCAAAATCTGTGACTTCTTGAAGCCTCTCTATGTTCTTTATCCTCAAGAAATCCATTCCATTGATAATCTTCATTCAAAATTCATCAAGAAGCCCTGCTGTTGTAAAAGAAACTGATTTCAGCCATTTTTTCCATCTTTTCACCTTCATAATTTCCTCCAAAATCTCTCCATTTTTCACTCATTTTCACTTATCCTAAAAATTCATCTCATTCCCCTAAAAATTCCCTTTTATCCCTCATTTACCCTCATTTTCTCATAAAAACCCTTCAAAATAAAAAAATAAAAAAAATCCCTTTTTGTATGGTTTTAAGCTATCCTTTTTATCCTACCAAAAGCTCTAAAAAACCCAAAAAACCTCATTTTTGGCCTTATTCCGCTCTTTTATATGAAATAGGCCTTAAGCGTTGTTCGGTTTAGCCTTAGCCCCTTTTTCCGCCATAAGACTGCACTCTGTGCCCAAGAGCAGCGGCCCATCTACTCATCGGCACATCACAATCCCTATTTCTTCTTTCCTAGACCCCTACTCTGCCGATATGCTGATCCTCCGATGAGATCAAGACCGTCCAATCCCCAAGATCTGACGTCCATCACACTTCGCCATTGCATCACACCATTGGCACTTCATCGCATCGACACATCGCAGCTTCCGAGTTTCCTAATTCCCATTCTCTTTTCCCCCACCGATGCGATCGCCTGAGTGAATCTTCGTCGTTGATCTAATCCAGATCAGACGGTTCTCGCTCCATCGGCGATCCCCGTTTTCTCATTCCCATTCCTTTTTTTTCCGATTAATCCTCTGCCGATTAGATCCCGACCATTGATCTCTCCCAGATCTAACGGTCCTCCTTCCATTGCCCCGTTTATCCCCATCGACCAACGACCTTCGCTTCTTCCTACCGATATTTTCTAGACCATTGATCTGGTTCCCTTAGATCCAACGGTTAACATTGTCTCGCATTATCACTTTTCCTCTGCCCCATTCATTCTTTTTGCGTGGCCCCGATTCAATCTGGACCATCAATCTCTCCTAGATCGGACGGCACAGGATCACTGCGGGGGCACCCTTCCAAGGTAGCCCATACTCCTCCGTCCCCCCGTAATTAAATCTCCACCGTTGATTGTTTCCCAATCCAACAGCCAGTATCTCCCCGATCACTGTGGAGTCATCCTACCGACGAGATCCTGTCAAACCCTCCGTCCCCCCCGCACTTGATCTCCACCGTGCATCTTCGAGATCCAATGACCATCATCCATTCTCCCTGTTCTCCCCCTCCATCTACCATTTTCCCCCAAAATAGATCGCAACCGTTGATCTTTACGATGCAACGGCTCCCACTTAACCTCACCATTTCACCCCCCCAACCAATGTCTTCGCTACACGACAAAATTGCTAATGTTACCATCGAGCCCCACCATCCATACATCGCACAACTCTTCAACATTCACGCTGATTAATAGCCATCAATCTGGATTGCCCAAATCAGACGGCCTTAAAGCCTCTTCACGCCTGATTTTCCCAAACCCTTCCATCGTGCAACTTCCACGTGAAATGGGCGGTTTTAGAGGGACACATGTTGACCTCTCGACTGTATCATGTTCATTTCATATAATACCACCTACCACTTAGCCCCCATGCGAATACCACTTATGGTATTCCCGAAAACACCTATCCATACTTTCACACCACAAGCAGATTTAAACCTTGTTTTTCATGGTTTCCTCCATGGAATCCACTCCGCTGCATCCACCTTCTTCCGCACTACTCCTCCACCCCTCGTTGATGCCCTCTGAAGTAGTTTAACCAAAAAATGTAGGTTTTCATAATATGTTTTATGTTTGAGTGTAGGTTTAATGGAAACCTGAAGTTTACAGGCTCACCCACAACCACATCTAAGTTGCAAACGCCCAAGATGACGATCCCCAAGGTTCTAACAAGCAAGATGGTAGATACGAGGTTTGATTCCCAGCATTGGATTGATGCAATCACAGAAACCCTCCAAAATGCCAAGAAACCCTTACAAACAAGAAAATAAAGAGATTAAAGGTTTAATCGAAGAAATCAAAGAAAATCGAGGATTAGCATAAAGAGAAAGGATTAAAGCGCAAAGTTAGAAGATTTAAAGATTAATCTGTAGTTTAAAGGATAAAGACAAAGTGCTAAGAAATAAATGAATGTTTTAACGGAAAATAGAGAAAAGACAGTGAAGCAAGATTAACAAAGGATCTAGACTAAAGGATCTGTAAGCACAGTTATTGATTAAATCAATCATAAAGCAGATATTAAAGGCCTATTACCAAGTGTAAAGGTTAAACAAAGACAACATCTTAGGCTAAATCAATCTCGAACACATCAACACAGAGCAGTTATTCGCTTAGAAATATCTAACTGACACATTGAGCCTACTTTCTATCAATAAAGCCAATTAAGTAGTTATTACACAAAAGAATATATTTTAAACTGTCAAGACAGTTATTGTAAAGATAAAGATAGGCCTCAAAGTCAATCTTTTCACCTGTTTTATCCTTAGAAAGTAAAAAGAGAGTTATTAAAACATAAAGGTATCTACGGATGTTCCTACCTTATGCCTTACATGATTTTCAAGGCTAGGAATGTATTTAATCTATCATTAATAACACTTTGAACCCTAGAAGAGTTCCACCTCCTCATTTGCAGTATAAATGTTGCATTGTAACTCATTGTAAATGTTGGATTTTGATGACTAAAGCTGGAATAATACATAGTCCTTTGAAGATTTTGAAGAGAAATTGATGTCTTGGAACTCATGCATGATCTGATTTTCTTGTTGATGGGGAAGGATTGCTTGCAGGATCCATAGGCTTGGTTGATGGTGAATTTTTCCTTTTCTTTATGTTTTCTAGTTTTCCATTATGTTTTCCATCTTACTATTTTGCAGTAGGACAAAGAATTTAGATTAAGAAATGTTTTCTAATGGCACCTTAAAATTGTTTGTCCTTCACTGCCTTAATGTTTTCTTCTGCTAAGATAAATTAGAGAAATCATTTATTTTCTCTCAAACAAATTCTTAGCTTGTCCATTTCTTGAATAAATTAGATCAGTTAGCATCAATTGTGATTTATGGTTAGCCCTGCATATTGTTGCCACTAAAATATTTTGTTCTTGGAATCAAATGTTTGTCTTGGTTAATTATCTGTTTTCAATCTGAAATCAAATGGATTAGGTTCTTCTTATGCCTTTGATTCTCTTGTTTTTCTTATAAATTTTGTAACTCCCTCAGTTTACAAGTATATAAAGGATTCTGTTTCAGCCCTTTATTAGTTTCTTGTTCTCAATATTTAATGTCCATTTCATAAATCCATCATAACCTTAAAAGATCCACCAACCAAGTAAACTTGCCCTGAAAATTCTCTTAACACCATTGATGAACTTATTTGGACCTTTTTAGACTCCATTGCCCAATGACTTAGCAATCTTCGATGTTTCCTATCTAAAATCTATCAAAGTATCATACCTAACCAAAAAACAATCAAAATACCTTGCACTTAACATCTAGCCTAAAATCAACCTCTTAAAAGCATCAAGCTATATCCTTACAAACATATTGAGAGATCCCTCTCTGAGACTAGGAGGGATAGATCCTAGAGCTCTAAAGCTTGGTTTGATGTTACCCTTGTCAATTTGTATCTCAATCAATCTAGAAAATTATGGGGAGATAACAGAATCTAACCTCATGGTGGAGGACCCTGATCAGATTTTCGATGTTGTCACCACTGCATTTGCAGATCAATGGAACATTTGGGAGTAACAACACAAGGTTGTTATAGATGTTTTACAAGATGAGTTATAGGCCCTCCAGCTCAAAGCAGACACACTTCAATCGAGCGTGAATCAAGTGAGGCAGACTCTGGTGAGTGTAGATCAGGCAACGTAGACTCCTAAGGGCTCGCTGGCCCTTATTACAGCCTTGACCACCATTATGAATAGTTGGATCTGCCCCCTTCACAGTGCATCCCTTTTCCTAGATCCTGCTGAATTGTGTGCCCAAGTACAGGTATATCCCTCCATTGTCCTTGAGTTTGGTCGATTGGCTGGTGTGAAACTGCACGAATTGTTGACCGATGTTACCAGTGAAATCCAACACCATGAACTCTGAGTACAACAGCACCTCAGCACATTCGAGCAGACTATTCTGACCAAAGCCTCCAAAGTCACTCAGCTCTAGCCCGTGCACATCGCCACTATCGCGCAACGGGCTGCCCTCAAAAAACTGATTAACAGGCTCTGCAAGGACCTACCTAGAGTCATTCCTACTTCTATTGAACTTCAAGCTAAGGTTTAAGGTTTGGTCGATGCCCTGAAGGCATCCCAGACTGAGGTAAATGTTGTCAAGGCTGAGTTCGAACTTCAAATTGCTTCTTTATAGGCCAACTGCAGCTGAGACCCCTCCAGAGGTACGCACCCAACGCACCATATTGGTTATAGAGGCCACGACCACTATTACAACGCAGATTATCCAAGGTGACGCTTTTCTTGAGTAGGCTATGGAATTATGGACCCAGGTACGGCATGACCCTCTCCTTCACAAGATCGATCAGGAGTTAACTCAAAAGGAGGAGGACTTTGAACAGTTGGAAGCTACCATGTCCACTCTTGTCCCCGCCCAGTGCTTAGCCCGACTTCGAACTAGCCACACACTTCGCACTGAAATTATGGGGCTACAAAACAAGAGACAGGTGCTTAGTGACCATCTCACACTGTGGTCAGATGATGCCCTCAAGCTATTGTGGGACTTAGACGGGGGTGTTTTTGTGAAACCAACTCCAAAAATAGAATAAAAGAGATATCAATGCCTTATAAATAAGCCACTTTGAGGGGGGAACCTCCAATACATTAAATGAATGAAAAATTCTTGGATGATACAAATTACAAAATCTCCTTTCTATATATAGGAGTCCCTGGGTCCACAATGTAATATTAGTGGAGCCACATTGTAATCCTAGCCAACCTAGCAATAATAATTTAAGGGAAAAATAATAACAATATGGCGGTTACAGGGGTACAATAATAACAATAAGGAGGTTACACTAACAACAATAAGGGACTCTACTAGTAATATAGGGACCTAACATGCCCCTCTCCTTCAAAAAAGTGTTGTCCTCAATGCTTGAGTAGCTTTGGGTGGTTCTGTATAATATTCTCATCCTCCCATGTAGAATCTTCAGTGGGTAAGTTCTTCCACTTGATGAGATACTCTGAAATTAATCGATTTCGTAGTTGTTGAGTTCTTGTTTCCGTGAACGCATTAGGTTCCAATATGATTTTTCCTTCCTCATCAAGTTCTGGAAATATTGTTTGAACTAGAATATTTTCACCTATAACCTTCTTTAAGCATGAAACATGGAAAACTAGATGCACTCGTGAAGGAGCAAGAAGCTCCAATTTGTATGCCACAGTACCAATATTTTGCAACACCTTGTAAGGACCATAGTACTTTGGTGATAATTTATTATCCTTCTTAGCTTTCTTGAGGGACATTTGTTTGCATGGTTGTGGTCGTAAAAGTACCCAGTATCCTACATCAAAACTTCTCTCACTGCGATGTTGATCTGCCTGTTGTTTCATTCGATTTTGTGCCAAATTTAGGTTATCATTTAAGAGCTGGAGAACTTCTTGTTGATGCTCGATGTGATCTTCCACTGCTTGAACCTTCAAATTTTCTCTTAAAGATGATGTGATGGACGGTGGATGATATCCATAAAGTGCCATAAATGGGGTCATTTTTGTTGTAGTATGGAAGGAAGTGTTATACCACCATTTAGTGGGAGGTAACCACTTGACCCATTGTGTTTGTTTATCAAATAAAAAACAACGAAGATATCCTTCCAAACATTTATTTACTATCTCAATTTGACCATTAGATTGAGGATGATAAGATGAGCTATGAGCTAATTGAGTACCCAAACAAGAAAATAACTTCGTCCAAAAATTTCTAGTAAAAATGGGATCTATGTCGCTCACAATAACCCTTGGGTTTCCATGTAGCTTTTGAATTGTGTCCATAAATGTAGTAGCAAATGTACTTTCTTTAAATGGATGAGATAATGCACAAAAGTGTGAATACTTGGTAAGTCTATCAACTACCACCATGATGACACTCTTTCCTTCAGACTTAGGTAAACATGTGATAAAATCCATTTAAATCTCCTCCCAACGTTGACTTGGAATGGATAAAGGTTGTAGAAGACCCAGGGTATTAGTTGTCTCAAATTTATTCTGTTGGAAAATCAAACATTCCGCCACAAAATTTTGAATATCAGATTTAAGGCCATCCTAAAAAAATTCTTTCTTCACCCTGTGTTAATTTTTTTTAAATCCTGAGTGTCCTCCTAAAAGAGAAGTGTGCAATTCCAAAAGAATCTTTTGTTTTAGTTGGGAATTCTTACAAATATATAAGTGATCTTTGTACCATAAGGAATCATTTTTCCAACTAAATGTATCAGATGTACTAGGATCTTGTTGCAACTTTTGAATGAGTGTCCACACTTCTTTTTCCTTCTTCCATTCATCCCTTTCTTCGGTTATCCAATCTGGTTGGATAATAGAAATCGCACAAAGCAATGCTTCCACCTCTTCATTCTTTATTGAGAGTGCATATGCAACAACATTTATCTTCCCGTTTTTGTAGATTATTTCAAAGTCATAACCCAAAATCTTTGTGACCCATTTTTGTTGCTCTTCTGAAGATATTCTTTGTTCCAAAAAGTGTTTAAGACTATCATGATCAATTTTTACCTTGAAGTGTCTTCCCATTAGGTAAGTTCGTCATTTCTTTAGTGCGTGCAGTATTGCTAACATTTCCTTCTCATAAATAGCTTTCTGTAAATACTTTCCTTTGATTGGACAACTTTCAAAAGCAATGGGTCTTCCTTCTTGCACTAAAACAGCACCAATTCCATATCCTGAGGCATCACATTCCACAATAAAGTTTTTGTGAAGTCTGTTGTAGCTAATACCGATGTTAGGCACATTGACTCTTTAAGATGTTCAAAGGCCTTAGTTGCTTCAGGAGTCCATGAAAATGCATCTTTCTTCAATAATTTTGTTAGAGGTGCTATGATTCTCCCATAATTCTAAAAAAACTTGCGATAGTACCCTGTTAACCCGAGAAATCCTCGCAACTGCTTTATGGTTGTGGGGACTTTCCATTCTTTAATGGCTTTAATATTGTTAGGGTCTACCTTAACACCCTTGTGAGATACAATATGACCCATATATTCCACCTCTTGTACTCCGAAGAAACATTTGGATGTTTTTGCATATAATTGTTTCTCCTACAATAGTTTGAGCACCCTGTCAACATGTTGAGCATGATCCCTCCAAGACCTGCTGTAGATTAGTATATCATCAAAAAATACTAGCACAAATTTTCTAAGGAAGGGTTTGAAAATGGAATTCATCAACCCTTTAAATGTAGAAGGTGCATTGGTAAGGCCAAAAGGCATGACCAAAAATTCATAATGACCCTCATGAGTTCGAAATGCTATTTTCATAATATCTTCATTCTTCATTCTAATTTGATGATATCCTGAACGAAGATCCAACTTGGTAAAATAAATTTCTCCGTGTAATTCATCCAATAATTCATCAATCACAGGAATGGGAAATTTATCTTTAATGGTGAGCTTATTGAGCTCCCTATAATCCAGACACATGCACCATGATCCATCCTTCTTGTGTACCAATACTACAGGTGCAAAGAAAGAACTTTGACTAGGTTGAATTATACCAGCCTCTAACATTTCTGCAATCATATGTTCAATTTCGCTCTTTTGGACATAAGGATATATATAAGGCTTGATGTTTGGAGGAACACTTACTGGAATCAAATGAATATCATGATCATGATCACGAATAGGTGGGAGTCCTTTGGAATTTTCAAAAACCTTGGAATGATTGTCCAAGACTTTTTGGAGATCTGCAGAAATAGATGATTTTGATGTTGGAACTTCTAGTGAGCATAATTGTGAAATTACACCTCGTTGTTATTTCTTTAGAAGCTTTGTCATGACATTAGTGCTTATTATATTTCTTGGCTTCCCTACAATACCCCATAATTCGACTTCCTTTCCTTCTGAAAAAAATTTCAAGAAAATTTCTTGAAAATTAAAAACTACTGTCCCCAAATATTGTAACCATTGTACTCCTAGTACAACATCAGCACCTCCCATAGGAATGGAAAGCATTGTACTATTCAATACATATTCCCCCATGGTTAGCTTGATATTATGGTATTTTCCAAAGAAATTTATAGTTCCTCCATTTTCAACCATCACTTGACATTCTGGTGCTGGGTATAGGAAACAATTCAATTCCTTGGCTACCTTACAATAAATAAAATTATGGGTACTACCTGAATCAATCAACACTATTACCTTTTTCTTATTGATATGTCCTTCTATAATGAGATTTTGAGGAGTGTTAATTCCTACTAATTCATTACACGATATGGTCGAACTCATTTCTTCCTCTTCTACGGTTGTTTCCTGGTGTATGTATATCCTCTTCTTGTTCATTTTCTTCTTCCTCTTCACAATCTATGTAAAATAGTTTCTTCTCAACACACTTATGACCTTTAGTGTATTTTCTATACCAACTGTATAAAATCCCTTTTTATCTTTTTTCTTCCAATTTTTGTGGTGTCAACCTTGTAGGTTGTGGAATTCTAGGAGTAGCAACACTTCCCTCTTTATAGAAGTGGGTGGTAGGCTTCCTTGTCGCCATAATTTTACATTCAATTTTTCTTGCCAACCTGAATACCTTCTCCAATGAATCAGGTTCCAAAACATGAAATTCATGTTGGATGTTATCCTTTAAAGTACCTATTAAGAGATCAATCTTTTGTTCCTATGGAATATCAGTTACCCTTATATTCAATTTTTGGAAGTCCTCAATGTGCTCCCCCACTAAACCCTTTTGTTTGAGATTTATCAATTGGCTAAAGAAGGTGTTTCTCTTTGTATCCTCATAATGTGCTATCATTTCCTCCATAAAAATTGACCAAGTGACAATTTTTTTACTGGAGCAAAGCCATCAATACCATACAAATGTATTTTGTTCTAAATGTAAAGTTGCAATGCGTACCTTTTGTGTGTTTTGCACGTTATGGAGATCAAAATATTGCTCCATCTGTAGTATCCATGTTACAGGATCCTTTCCATCAAACTTCCTCATATCTATTTTTGGAATATGGTGGTTCTTCCCGCCAACATTAGAGTTTATGAAATCATGATTAACATTTATTTTGTTCTCATCATGAGTTTCCTCTACTATCTTTTCACCATTAGGAAACATTTCTTGTATCAACTTTGTCAAACCTTCCATGTCTGCTTTTAGATCATTCTTCATGTTTTCCATTTTTCATCAATCTTAGCTTCCATGTCATCCATCTTAGATTCCATGCCAGCTTCCATGCCATCTATCTTAGATTCCATGCCATTCTTCAAACCATCCATCTTAGATTCCATGCCTTTCTTCAAAACTTCCATGTCATTTTTTGTTGCTCTTTGTGAGAGTGAAATTTGTTGCACTTGCTCTTATAATTTTGATATGTCATGTTACCATTATTCGTCTTCATCAGTCATAGTAGAGCCTTCTAAAGGCTTAATGGGTGTTGAATTATTTTTAGGGGACATTTTAGAATCCAATACCAATATCTATTCTACAATATTCCCTTGGAATCAATTCAACTTGATTCTTCAAACAAGACTTATGCAATTCGGGAAAAAAAATACACACCTTTTACTTGCTTCTGAGGAGCTCTATATTTAAATTGAATTATATCTATAATTGTGGATCCTCAATATCTAAAATTCAGCCTTGTAATAGCCCTCTAAAGCTTCTTTCAAATGTCACAATTCTGATCTGATTTGGATTCTTCAAGGCAAAGTTATGTCCAATCTCCCACAACGACCCAATTATGGACTAGTTCAGTAGAGCGAACTTGTACGAATTTCCGTGTGTTACTGTTTTTTCCCTTGGCTTTGACATTGATAGAAAGGAAACTACAGTCTGTGTTTTATGGAAACAATTTACAGCATTCCAATATGATGCTTAGAGAGTGAGTTATGAAGATTTTCCCATGATAACCTCTTTGAGATGAAATTTGGGAGCCTAAAAAATGCCTAATTGCCACAGATCATATCTCCGAAAATGTTGTGAACCAAGCTCTAAAATTTTGCGACAATGTTCCTCCAGATTTAGGATTTTCTCTCTAAAACTTTCAGCTTCTGAATCTTCATAGAAAAAATTTTATAGCGAAAATTCCACGATGACCTGTTTAGGTTAAATTCAGGAGCTCGAAAAAAGCCCTAACTTCCACAGATCATATCTCTGAAAATATTGCGAACCAAGCTCTAAAATTTTGTGAAGATGTTCCTAGAGATTTTAGCTTCGCACTCTAAAAATTTCAGCTTCTAAACCTTCGTAGAAAAAACGTTATAGCGCAAATGCCATGATGACCAGTTTGGAGCAGCGAAAACCCTAGAATCCAAACCTCTGATACCAAATGTTGTGAAACCAACTCCAAAAATAGAAGAAAAGAGATATCAATGCCTTAGAAATAAGCCACTTCAAGGGGGAAACCTTCAATACATTACATGAATGAACAATTCTTGGATGATACAAATTACAAAACCTCCTTTCTATATATAGGAGTCCCTGGGGCCACAATGTAATCCTAGCCGACCTAATAATAATAATTTAAGGGCACAATAATAACAATATGGGGGTTATAGGGGTACAATAATAAAAATAAGGGGGTTACACAAACAACAATAAGGGACTCTACTAGTAATATAGAGACCTAATAGGTGTGAAACAATTGAACCAGACTCTCGATAGCATCACCGTCGCTACGAGAGGACCGACCTCACAGGAACTATTAGAAATCACGCAGACTACTAAAATGAAATGTCTTTGCATATTGCCTCCACTCACAACCACACTGGAATAGCTCAAGGAATATATGAAGACCTCACCGGCACTGTGACTCAGGACAAGTCACAAGATTGTGTTGGGGGACTGTTGGAACAAGGGTTCCTAGCCTTATTTTTGTCCAAGTTTTCTAATATTTTGGTACTATTTGAGGGGGTTTTGGGTGGGGAAAACCCTCAATGGATTTTAATGGGTCGAAAAAGGTAGATCTAGGGTCCATAAACCGTGTTTTGCAGACTATTGTGGATCATCTACATATCCTTTTAATTTTATATTAAAAATACAAAAAAATATCAAATCGAAATAAAAGCAAAAAAAAGGAAATGAAAAGGAAATAGTATTATAGTCTTTGACTTTGGCATAAAAAGGAAATTATTTTTCTGATGTATTAGAGTTTAATTGTTTTAAACTTTATACAAGTGGGTTTTATATCTGAAGATTAAAGGCCGATTAATTTAACTAGTAGAGAGTGTTGATATTAAAAAAATAAACTGGATGACCCAACCCGCGGGAACTAACAGCACGAGAGTTAATGGAAATGGGTGCCCCCATAGTTGACTGGGTTGACTGCGAAGGCGATGAAGATCAACGGTGGATATCGACTGCAGGGGCACAAGCCATAGTTTCCAGCCGTACCCCGAGACCCCCCACAGTGACATCATATGCTAAATGGAGAACAGTTGTTTTCCATGTCAAATCAATCCAAGAGTGAGGTGACACGTTGCATATAAATTTAACACAAAAACCACGCCACCTATTTAGGGGTGTTTTCATTTCTTTTTGAAAATACTTTGCAGTTTATCGTGTTTTGACCTATTGCTTCCTCCCGTCACCTTGCAAGAGTATTCCTTCAGCACCTTTTTTAATCATGGCTAAAAGGTCTTCCTTGTTTGGTTCATCGAGTCACATTCCTCTCATGGATAATGAGAGAGACATTCAAGATATTGTGTCCTTAGTAATTCATCTTCCATTCTATCAACAAGTTGTATTGAACAATGATAATTCCTTTGTCTATTCCACCATGAAAGAATCTGGGGTCCTTTTTGCATGCATCCCAAAGACACATTTATTCCCAGAGTTTATTTATTTATTGGTTTCTGCATTGTATCCCGGAAAATGTTTCGTAATGAATTCCCAAGGGGAAAATGTTTTACAAGTGTCTACCCAATTAATCCGAAAAGCCTTGTGTTTTCCTGAAGCCAAATCATCAGTTCAATTTTCAGAAGATTCACTGGTTACTTACTATGAAAGCCTTGTAGGAGAAGAATTCAATCAGTTTATGTTCCATTTGAAGCCCAATATGAAGCAGTTTCAGCCAGAATGTGGAGATTTTTATATGGGAGTTTTCAACGAAGACACTCGACCCGTATTAAGTAGTATTGCTAAAATATTGGGAAAAGAAGACGACATTACAGTGGACAAGTCAGTCCCAAGAATGTTTGCCATGATGATGAAGCCAGGAATGGTCCTGGATATTCCATCCTTTTGGCAAGAAGTAGTCAACTCGCAGTTGATGAGTCTTTCACTGACAGGTTCTTTCAAATTTCCCTCACTGATTGTCTACTTATTTTTATAGCAAAATGTTGAAGAATTCATGCAGTTAGTTCTAAATATAATGGGTGTAAACAAACAAAGACATTCAGTTGTATTCTGGATAGATATAAGCAGAAGGGAGAAAAATGAAGAGGGGTTATTTGATTTTTCTAGTCAGTATATTCCCATTGCATATAAAATTTTGAATGGAATTCATCCCCCTTATTTTTTACCCAAAGCCCAAAAGTTTCTACATTTAGGAACTAGCTGTAAATTTGGGGACTAGTTTGTGTTTGAAGAATATTCAGAAATAAGGTTGTATGGAGCAAAGGTTGACCTTACAGGCTCCCAACGTTTGTACCAATGAGGCTTTTCGCCTTAGAATTTATCAGACAGAGCCTGAATGTTGATCATGTGCATTTTGTCCCTATCAAGAAGAGCCATATGTATAAATTTCCTATGAGTGTGGGACCTTTCATAGTTAATATGAGGCAGGCATTTGAGGAAGTAACAAAATTGTTGGAGGAAACACATTTGCTACTAGGAGAAAAATGGGCTTATGATCCCCATGGTATAATTTCACAGAGAAGAATTGAGAATGGATACTCAACTTTTATTCATGAAAGTAGACCTGAGAAGAAAAAGGTGGCTAAAAAAGGTGAAATCAATTCAGTAAATACAAGCATTCAAACTCCTGTTATAAATGAGAAAAAAAATAAAAGAGGTAAAGAAGTTGTTATTGACTTGGATGATGAGACACCAAGAGGTGAGAAAAGGACAAAATTTGCTGAGGATCATTCCTCTAATTCACCTGGTTTTTCCTTGCATTTGGGTGAAGATAAGAATGCTCCTCTTCCCCTGGAGGTCAATAATCCTCTCATGAACAGGTACCCTTAATCAAACAGGTGTTTTCTCAAATTGAAGAGAGAAATCAAAGAAGCAGTAAGTGAATTTGATAAATATTTTGATAAAATGACAAGGGTAGGCCTGCCATCATGTTGGGGAGCTAAGGGGAATCTTCTACCATGGAGCTCTTATGAGAATTTACTGGTGATGAAAAAAAGCAAGATTGACAACAGGCATGAGAAGACTCGAGTACTAAAAGGAGAGACAATGGCCAACTTCTTGCAAAGACATTTTCAACTCTTGTGGACGGTAAAAACTATTTTCTCTGAAAGGACATCTTATGACCGAATTACTGCATTCAAATTGGAGTATCACAATCTGACATATTCATCCAAGACAAAGGTATAAATATGGAAGAAGTTCAGAGCTTGGACTATTGACTTGCCAAAGGGATCAGCGACAAAGAAAGACAAATGAGTTAATCAAGGAAAAGAAGCCATTTCATCAGCAATTCCTATAGATTAGGATATTTACTTTATGTTATTTTATGAAGTCAATGTAATTGTAAAAATACATTTTCAAGGCATGTAATAGACAGCCTTCAAAGTCATGAAGTAGTATTGGTAGTTAGAATTGGTTACAACAATTCCAAATTTCTTTTTATTGTATTTAATGTAATTTCCAAGAGGAAGGAAGGTTCTGAGTTTTGGACCTCCTAGAAAAATATTTTTGTACTCAAAGATTCAAAGATTAATGAATGAGTAAGCAAGATTCTCACAATTTTTTTATGTTGAAATGTATTCCAGTTTTCATTATGTATTTCCTTCTATGAATAAAACAAGGTTAGGAGCAGTGGGTCTCTTCTTACTTCTGTGTATGAGAGTTAAAAACCTTAATTGGCGCTCCTTTTTTTTAACTATTTCTTTCACATGTTTCTTTCAAAGTTTGGAATGGCATTTTCTGTATAAAGAAGTATATCAGTTTGGACTTCTCCTTACATTTTCTTCTATTCATTTCATTCAACATTAACAAATGGTAGCATTGCAAAGCATTCATAATATTTGATATTTAAGGGTGTGATTATAAATACTTGAGGGTTAATAAAATAGAGACATAAATAACTTGTGACATAATTATAAAATGTCACTGATTCCTTATCACATCTAAGGGATTGTCTCTTAAGGTACAACATGGACCATAGGATAGCGCAGTCTAAGATGCTATAAATAGACGAGTAGATCAAGTCTAGAGGTAGGCTAAGATTGATTGATGTTAGTTGTGAACCGTTAAATTTTTTTTGGTTGTAATTGGGTAAGGACTCCAGTTGGCTGTGTGCACGGAGATCCTCAGTCCTACTGTGTGTGGACCCCGCTGGTTGTGTGCACGGGTTGGGAATTGGGCCTGTAAGAGGATTGTGAAGCTAATGAATGATAAATATGTTGATCACATCTCTGTGTTATAGACTGGATGTTCTCCTATTATTATGGTAATTTAGTTGTTAATATGTATTGATGTGCACGTGGATGCGAGGATCTAATCAGTAACAGTTGCTTATTTATGATATATGTGGGTTTATGAACTTCTCATTTTGCATGTGTATTGTTAACGATTCTATGATAAGATTCCATCTACACAAATTTGATAGATATTAACGAGGCCGCCTCTACTTAATCACCTTTCTCTCAGGGTGCGGAAACCTGGTTCCAGCAACCTCCCATACTACTTCGGGTGAGAACTTGGCCTGCACAAGTAGGTCATTTCTGAAAGGGCCAGTAGTATAGGGGTTTCTTTTCAAACGTTAACTCTGAACCTGGGTTAGGACCCCTCAATCCAACAGGAATACATTAGCCTTGTTAGCATTGGAATCAGCACTTGGACTACTTCAAGTACCTGACCAGACACATCCTAAGCTCTAAGGAAATTTAATGATTTTAATTATAATATTGGTAGGTGGTTTGGACCCTAGATCACTGAAAAGGGATTTCAGACAAGTTCAATGTCACACTAATGAGGGCATTGATTCTTGATGCGGTAGCAGAAAGGTAAGTTTGTAGCCTATGAAGAGAAGAGAGTATGAAGTAGGAGAAGAGATAGTGGGTCTGCAAGGCAGAAATCCACTGCTTTTGGTTGAAAATAACACAAGGAGAAATTTGTCAATATTTCAATAAGAGAAAGCTATGTCTAGACTTACAATATTCTTACTGAAATATCATGGAAGGTAACTTGTATAAGTGAGGCTCTTTACACTGTGATTATGTATATTTCATCAGGGAATCTCACAGTGTGAGACTAAGAAAAGTTGATAAAACACATAAGCATATCAGGAGACTGATAAAAACATTCAACAGCATCTAGAATTTACAAACTGCACTGAAGAAGATAAGATACGGAAACACATGTGAAAATAAAAATACACACATCAAGTAAGTAATAAGTCCTCAAAAGTTTCTTCCAATTTCATCCACTGAAAAGTGCACTGATCATATGAGCAAAAGATTCTAAAACCACAAACCTTTAATTCATAGAGTTTTGTCACATATATACAAAAAACATAATACTGACATATCCACAAAAGGAGTGAATCTGTTCCAAAAAGTTATTACAATATCATACAAAAGATGAGGCTTATCCTTAAACTTTACTACAAAGTGCTATAACATAAAAAAAAGTAAACAACATGATGGCTAAAAATTCGAAGCGGCTGAATGATGTGGCAGTATGTTGGAAGACTGCTCCTTTTTTCTGGTGCAATCCCCTCCACAAAAATTGTAAACATCAATGAAAGTGACATGTGGATTTTTTCCTCAAAAAGTGAAAAACAGAACCCTGAAATTTAGGAGGGGACTTGATTCATGACACCTAGAAGAATCCATTATAACTGAAATATCCTCCACTTCACCTGTTTTGATGTCACCATTATAATAATAAACCAAAAATCATCTCCTTTTCATCATATACTAATATTCATAAATAATAGCTACCCTTGCAAAAAAAGTAGCTATATCCGAAATCATAGACAACTAACCCAAAAATGAAAAGTTTCTCCAAATTCAGCCCTGTTCCTTCATTCTTCAGAGGTCCAAGATAGAGGAAAAAATTCTGATGGCCTCATCTTTAGTCACCCTCTTGTCTGACCTCTTTCGTTGTGTTTGACTCTTTGGTTGAGTCTTTTTCCTCTTAATTTTATCCTCTGGACTCTCCTCAATATTAATGATCTCATCTCTCAATGCAAGATTAGAAATCGACTTTCTATTTAGTCTAAGTATACTTTTGGGTCTAGTATGAGGTCTCTGGATGTATGGATTTAGAATAAACTTAGACCATTTACATCCATGCATGAATCTACTATATTCTCCTTCTTCATACTCTGATTTTGTATATTCACGATCACTGTTATCTTCATAAGAGGAGTATGAGTGTATCACAGTCTTCTTCCTCTTTTTTACTGAATATCCAATGGAGGAGACTAGTTGAGCCAAAGTAGGCTCTTCCTCTATGGCACTCTCTAACATTTTATGTTTTTCTTTCTTAAGAGATAGAAAAACCTGTGAAAGAGTGGATTCTGTGAGTGAAGTACCATTACTTGGTTGATCTTGCTAAGTTGTTTTAGGAACATGGCTTGATCTCTTTACTCCAGGTTTGACCTTCTCTGAAGGGAAAGCAGGATTCGAAATTGGAACTCTAGGGTTGACTTCCTCTGGGAGTTCTTCTGTCACGAAGATTTTTTTCCTAGGTTTTCCTTTTGAAGAGGAAGCTATTTTCTCCTTGTATTTTGACATGGACTTTTTAGGAGGCATAGCATTTTTCTGTTTCAATTTCTTCATATATTCCTCCATGACTAACCTTAGGGTCTGAGATTCCCTAGGTGAAATGCTCACTGGTGAACTACTGACATGGGCATCATTGATTGATGACACTATTGGCATAGGAATACAGTCTCCAACTTTCTTAGTTGAGCCTCTATTTTTCCTTTTGATTGACATGGAAGGAGGTTTAACTTGGCAGAATGTTGATGAATGGATAGGGTTAGGTTGTGAATTATTTGAGATAGGAGATGAACTAGTTCTTTCATGAGTATCTTGTTTCTTGGGCCTCCCTACCTGTTACACAGTAATTTGTCACCATCCATGCAATCCTCCGTCCTGCACATTGGAGGGCCTTTCCCATGACCTGTGAGCAGTGACATAACCTGAAACTACTTTCATGGCATCCCCCTTGACAAGGACAATCATTCCTCTGAAGAAATTTTCCCTTGAAAAACCATAAAAACTGATCTTTTGGCCTTGGCGTGACTAGCCAGTTCAGCCCTCGCGCCAATGGGGAAAATCCACCATAGAGGGTGTGCCAACTGGCGCTCTGTCCCGGTGTCTCACTCATGCCAAGCTTAATAAGGATTGTTTTTTAAAAATAAATGGCGGAAGTTTGATTCCAACGAATTCCTAAACGAGTCTCTAAAATGAGTTGGGAGGTTTGAATCCGGATCTCCATTTATGGGAGGTGGTTTTCCACCTATCATGGGAACTTCCTTAAGGATAGGGCCAATCCCATAATTGTAGGGATCCCAACTCCCCTTCCACCATCTATATAAGATTGCATTTTTTCCCTTAGCAAGCTAGTAGTCCTAGTAACACTAGAGAATAGAAGAGTTGAACTTATAGCAAGGAGACTATCGCCAGATAACCTTTGAGAGCCAAGCCGAAGAGAGAGAGCTTTGTCCCATTTATGACAATCTTAGTTAAGACGTGCTCCGTTGTCGACCCCGCTGAAGGAAGATCTAGCGTCAAAGCTTTGGGTTGTATATTTTCTTTATTATTTTAATGATAAGTGACTTTTTTTATGGTTTCATTCATATGTCTTTTTCTTTGATGCAATGAATTACATCCTATCTGACTGATGTATGGTTACAGGATTTAGACTTTAGACTCTATGCTGTGTGTTGTTCTGTTTCTTCACATGTTTCTAGGTGTTCGGACGTACTAAGAAGAAGGATCGTGATCTGCCAAAGCGCAGGACGGGAAGCGTCATCCTTTGTCCAACGACTATTGCGTAGGACCTAAGGTAGGAAATTCGATATGTTTTGTTGTTTTTGTAACTAGAGACCTGAGTCACTGCATGACTGATTGTTGCTAGACCCGATCTGGGCTAGTAGGGATCACCTTTGTCCGTAGAGGGGATTTACCTCTCCAACAAACTGTCGACTCCGTTGGGGAATTTATTGGAGTTAGTCTTGTCTCTTTCGGTTGCTTTTAGCTTTTGTTTGCTTGATTTCTCTTATGGTTTGTCTTCTTCTGGTGTAAAACCTCTGTTCAGCCCCCACCATACCTGATCTACTCTCTATTTTCTCTTTTTCATTTCTTTCCTTATTAAACTCGATTGGCGCACTTTATAGCCTAACATTCACGCCAACTGGCGCTTGTTACTAGTTAGGTGCCCACGCCAACCCTGTTTGGTGCTAGGGTTTACTTGTTTTTGAGCCCTCTGAGTCTAATTTTCAGTTTTGGTGTTATTTTTCTGACCGTCTGAGTGCCTTGAAGTCCTTGTTGACTTTTTTTGACCTCTATCCTCTGGTTTTTTTCCCTCTACCATCAGTTTGGCATTCTAGCCCTAGGGCTTCTAGGTGCTATAGCGTGTTGATCCTCCCGTGGGAGTTTTTGGGTTTCGTTTGTTCAGTCAACTTCGTTTTTTCTTCCTTGCATTCGTTTGGTTGGTTCCCATTGTATCATTGCATTATTTGAGTGATTTCTCTCTTTTTCATTCAAGTTTCACTTTGTCTCATTTCGAGCCCAAATCACACGTTTTGTATGAGTCTTTTGGGATTCCTCTTTGATTTGAGGGATTTATCCATCAATTTGAGTTTTGGTTGTGTGTTTTGCATTCAGTGAACTTGCTTGTTTCTACTCTTTCGCTATCATTTCTCAAATTGGTTCCTTTCTTATTTTTTCATTTCGTTTGGTGCATTTTTCTCTAAAACGCTGAAAAATACAAAAAAAAAATTCTCTTTTCTTTTGATTAGTTAGTGTAAATTGAAAAGCTTTTTTTCATTATTAGTGTTATATAACTCTAAAGGAAAAGTTTTTAGTTTCATTAGCATGCATTAGAGACAGTAGTGGGTGTTTTTGTGATCATTTTGTTATTGTTTGAAAAGCTCTCAACCTTCCCGTAGTTAGCTCTTCATCGAACAAAGTGATATATTGTGGCATATAGTGTGTATTTAGAGGATTTTTGAGATATAACATTCAATAGGGCCTGAAATTGAAACATAATTGAAGATCAACTCTAAAATTTATTCAGTTTACCTTAAGGCAACATTGAAACATTAACGAAATATCTAGAGGTCTAGGCTAGTGATGTGTTTCGGCGTCGTTAAACCTAGTATTTGTCGTTCGCCTTTTGGATTTAGACAGCACTAGTATGGACTTGTGCTCCCCGTACCGTCGCGTATATAAAGGGAGACCCCACTAGGTTGCTATCCTTTATCCATAGGAAGCTGAGTCTACCTCCTTATACCCGTGATACACCGGACACAGCATTCGGGGGGATTACCTGCACGTACGTCAAGTCCTTGGTTGATTTCTCTTTCATTTTTTTAACCAAGGTGTATATGGCAGTTCACGGATATCTAGTACACCTATCTACCTAGATTACCAGAGTAGCCATTTCGATCTTTTCTAACTCATTAAATTTTAAAATATCATCAAGCGCTTGTCCTTTCACGCGTGTTTCCATATTGAAAGAGATAGAGTCATTTTTTACTCGTTTCTAGACTCTTAAAACATGAAACAGTGAAATTTCCAAGTTTCAATGTGGTAAAATTAATCACCTATGATCACATGCCCTTTTAGAGATTGTTTTTAGGCCATTTGATTGTTTGCCTTGGTTTTTTTCCCGTACGTCTTTGTTTTTATCTCTTCCTCTTTTCGTTGTTGTCACAGTGGCGGAACCCTCAGTTTCATCCACTGGTAGTCCTGACATAGACGATTCATCAGAGGTCTTTGAGTCCTCTGCTGAACCTCAGCAGCGTATTGTATCCAAGTTTCCCAACGGGGGACCGTTCATATCTGAGCTTTCCTTTGGTGGACCAGTTGAGTTCAATTGGCCCTTGTCCAACGCTTGGCTTGAATTTAAAGTAGGGGAATATTTCCCTCCTCTTACATCGGGATCGCCTTTCTTGGCTGCCATTATACCTCGTATTCCTCACCATATTTTAGAAGATCTAGCAGCAAGGTCAGATATGGACTCACCCAGTCCTTCTCCTAGTGAGGAAATTCCTACATCTAGTGAATATTACCAGCTTTTTCCAGAAAACAACCTCGAGTCTTCTATTATGTCTTCACCTGGTCCTTCGCTTCCAGCGGGATATAGGTCCTTAAGTCAAGTCATGGCCACTGTGGCCTCTATGGGAATATTGACTCCGTCCATGAGGCTTGTTATTCCTTCGTTAGGGATGTCGCCATCGACACCTCTCACGTAATCTTCTCATGTCACATCAGTACCTGTTATGCCTATTGTCTGTGTAGCTGCATCTATGCCTGCTGTCACTACTCAGTCCACCAGGACCTCATCACTTCGTGAAGACATTTACATAGCATTTGTTATTCCGAAGAATATCTCTCCTGAGGAGTATCGGTTGTCCTTACATCCGTCAAAATCCGAGGTTGGTCAGTCCTCCCAAGATCCCAACTGTCCTTATTTTTCCCATTATGGACGGGATGGTACCCCTATCTATGTTTTTCCATATCAGTATGACGAGCAGGGTAACCCTCTACGTTTTCCTGCTCCAAAGGCTTATCAGTATGTTCATGGTTTTCTATCTGCCCAGGCTGGGAAACCTTCCAACCCGTAAGGACTACCCTTCCAGGGTCAACCTTTGGGCTAGCCTGGTTATCTATATGACCCGCAAGGACAACCCTTACAGGGACAACCTTCGGGCCAGTAGGGGTTGTTGTATGGTCCACAAAGGTAGTCCTACAACTCTCAAGGTCAACCTCTGCAGCCTCACTCTGTGGTCCAACCACGGTAACCTCAAGGACCCACAGGCCAACCGAGGTATCAACTGGGACCGTTGTATGGTCCTGGGGGGGAAATCCACCCTTCTCAACCTATGGTGCAACCTCAGCAACCTCAGTTTCCCATCGGTTTGAATGTTGCATATCCTGGGCCATCCTATGGTCCTATTACAGGTCAACCTGGTTATCAGGCACAACCTGGCCCTCTCCCGCCATCAAGCCAACCGGCTTAGCCGGGGCAGCCTGGTGTCCTTCACCAGCCAGGCCAACCTGTTCAACCAAGACAACCTGTTAAGTTAGGCCAACCTGTTTAACCAGGACAGCCCGCCCAGCCAGGTCAACTTGTTCAACCAGGAAAGCCTGCACATCCAATTAACCCTGCTCAACAGCCAATTTATTCTATGCCGCAGTCGAATTCGCCTGTGCGCCCAACTTATTAGGCTCAGCGGGGCCCCACTTACCAACAGCCCGCTCGACCCCAAGGCGGTTATTACCTGCAAGGTCAGTCTTGACCGGTTTACAACCCACCCCAAGGTTCTGGTTATTACCTTCAACAACCAGGCTATACCTATACTGAGCAGTCAAATCCATACACTACTCAAATGGGGACTACATATAATCAGGGTCAGTACCCTGGTTATCAACCCCCTTACACTGGTTATCAGCAACCATATCAACCCAATTATACAGCTTATACCCCCTATGGTCAGAATCCTCCAGGACAACCAATGGGGGAAAAGTTATGCTCAACCAGGTTGGAGTATAGGTACAGGTCCTTATTGAGGACCTGGCATGCCGTTTAATCCTAAGTTACCTTTCCTTTCCATGTTGGAATTGCCGGATATATCTAAATTGACCAATGATTTGATTCTCCATAATCCATATTGGCCTCCGGTTCCGACCAAGGTGCCTGGTGACTGCCCTAAATTTGAGGGTAAAGCTGGAGAAGACCGCCAAGCACATGTCATGACCTACCATTTGTGGTGTTCTTCGAACTCTTGGGTTGATGCTTCGATTCGTCTACGTCTTTTTCAGCGCACGCTCATCAGTGTTGCTGCTAATTGGTACATAGAACTACCTCGTGGTATTTTTCAGGATTTTAATACTTTAGCAATGGATTTTCTGACACATTTCCAGTTACCGGTTCATTACGAAGTCGGGACGCATCTCCTGACTTCTCTTAATAAGGATAAAGCCACTCACATATCAGATCATATTCATGAGAGGCGATGTCATCGTCGACCGATCAAGTTTGATATTCCTGATCAGCTTCTAACTCATTGGTTCACTACCTCCTTTATTAACAATATCGCTCAAGATATTGCTATGGGGGCATGTGTAACTGAAGAACAAGCCATCGCTCGTGCCCAATACCTCGATTTGGTGTACTCTCAGTCTGGCACATTATATGATATCTTGACTGATGCCCCACGGTCAGGGACTTCTAAAGCACCAGCTACCCCATTAGTGGATGGTTTTATTGGTTCTGTTTCTCAGACATCCTGGAAGTCCTCTAATGGGAAGCAGAAGTCAAATTCTTCCAATAATTCTGCTCTCCCCGCCCCTCCAGATTCTGGTAAGACTGCGAAGGTCAATGTCGTTTAGGCCAATCCTGTGGAAAATACCTCCAAAGGGAAGAATAAGGCCAAAGGCAAATCCAAATCCGATGCCCCGAAACCAGAATCCTCCAAACCTCATGCTGATGATGGTTCCCAATGGAAACTGAAGTACCCCTGCCTAATCTGTGATGGAGACCACTACACCAAAGATTGTCCCCGACGATATAAGGTTTTTCAACTGCTTAAAGGCTCTAAGGGGACTCCGGCAGTTCTGAAAGAACCTTTCCCATCTCAGCAGACCCAGATGGTTGAGCAGCTTTCACAAACCAAAAATTTGGGTCCCAAGTTTTTATGATGAATGGTGCTGCACCTATTTCGATTGCTACTCGTTCTAAGGATTATGCTATATCATGTCAGGTAGCTGGGAAGGAATTCATTGATGGCCCACCTCCCCCACCTGCCTCTGGTCCTTTAGAAATTGAGAAGCCCAGCGCTAAATCTGTTGTAAGGCCACCTTCCAAAGGTTTTCTTTGAAAATATTCCTATAATCCAAATGCCCATGCTTCTCAGCATTACAGTATTGTTGAGGATCTAGCACAGGCACTCTCCGCAATGTCTGCATTGGAAGTGCTTCAAAGTTTCCCATCGCAATAGAAAGCTTTGTTGTCCGCAATCGGTGGAATTGATCCTGCCGATTCTAGTCTTCTCACCTTTGATCTGTAAAATTTTGTCCCCCGACTTCCACATCAAAATGCTCTTGTTATACAAGTCAGTATCAACAGCCTCAACATTCACAGAGCCATTGTGAACGAAGGTGCCTCTAGCTGTGTTATGTCATCTTCCTGCTGGAAGGCCATTGGCTCTCCAACTCTTACTTCATCTCCCAATTCCCTTGAGGAATTTGATGGTAGGGAATCAAAACCCTTGGGTGTTCTCGAGAGTTTACCGATGACATTACAAGGTAAGACAGTCAACGTGGAAGTAGAAGTGGTTGACGCCAAACTCAACTACAATCTTCTTCTTGGTCGCAGCTGGACCCACGCCATGCTATGCGTTCTGTCCACCCTCTTCCTGCTTCTGAAGTTTCCTCATGAGGGCAATATTATCATTGTTGATCAATTGTCTTTCTTCACCTCATCCTCCGAGAACAATGTACCATACGTGGATCAAATTCCCAATCCCCCTGACAGTGTAGGACCCGATCTTTTCAAGGACCCCATTCTCATGGGTATTTTTCCCGCGCCACCACCGTACACCGTTCAAGTCAACATGATCTCCAGGTAAGATGACCCATGGATCATCCCTTCTCCTAAACAGGTGACCTCTTTTGGAGAATCGATGCCTTTGACTCCAGTTGAAATCAATTATTATGAGATTGTCACTGCATCAGATCCTCCTCCTTCTGAACATGCTCCTTTGATCATGGCTCTAGATGTATATTCTCAGTCCCCTTGGCTCGGTGATGCAAATTTTCCCGATCCTTTAAGAGAAGTCTTCCCCTCTAACGAAGCTAGCATTGAAACGATGTCTCTTGAAGATTTGCCGTGGAGCGATGGACATCATTGTTCCTCATTCATGCCTAGCCTGGCAGCAATGTCTAATTGTCTAGAGCGCTTCACATCTCAGGTTCCCACTCCGCCTCTTCAAATGCCCATATTGACTCATGAGGTTCTTTCGGAGGGAAATTTGAGTAACATCACACAAACCATGCATATCGAAATCTCTGTTAAACTGGGGGTTGTCAAGAACATTCACGTGGGATTTACTTGTTCTCCTAAGGAGATTCAAGTATACACGAGCCTTTTTCACGAATTCCTAGATGTTTTCGCATGGTCCTATGAAGAGATCCCTGGGATTGCTCCCAGTAAATTTGTGCATAAAATTCCCACCTATCTAGGTGCGAAGCCCGTGCGTCAGCGTCTGCGTGCATTGCATCCCCAAAAAGTCGCAGCTATAAAGGCAGAAGTTGAGAAACTTCTTAACGCGGGCTTCATATGTCCAATTCCCTTCACAGAATGGGTTTCTAATATTTTCCATGTAGATAATAAGTAGGGCACTATTCAGGTCTGTGTTGACTAACGAGACATCAATCGGGCTTTTCCTAAGGACAATTAACCCACTCCCTTTATAGATCATATCATCGATGGCTGCGCGGGGAATGAGATCTATTCCCTTATGGATGGCTTCTCGGGTTACAATCAAATTAATATTTTACCCACTAATCAACATAAGACCGCCTTTATCTGTCCGTGGGGCACTTTTGCTTACAAGAAGCTCCCGTTTGGCTTAAAAAACGCTGGAGCCACCTTCCATCGTGCTATGTCCTATGCTTTTCACAACATACGTCACATTTTCCAGCCGTATCTAGACAATTTTATGGCTCATTCAGCTCAGCGCGAGGACCATCCTGAACACCTCTGCCAGATTTTCCTTCGCTGGAGACGTTACAATATCAGGCTTAATCCTCACAAGTGCGTCTTTTGCATGGATTCTAGTCGTCTTTTGGGATTCATCGTCTCCAAAGACGGAATTCTCCTAGACCCCCTCAAGGTCGAGGCCATCGTTAATCTCCCATCCCCATCCTCATTGCATCAACTTCAGAGTCTTCAGGGGAAAGCGAATTTCTTACGTCGCTTTATCTCGAACTATGCAGAAGTGGCCAAGGGGTTTACGCGACTTCTAAAACAGGACATTCCCTTCCATTGGGACGAGATTTCTCTGCAATCCTTCGATAAACTCAAAATGTTGCTCGTCAACGCTCCGTTAATACGTCCTCCTAACTATCATCGTGATTTCACCCTTTATTTGGCCGTTTCATTTAGCACAATTGCCATGGTTCTAGTATAGGATGACGACAACGGAAATGAACATGTGGTTTACTATCTATCTCAGAATCTTCTCGACACTGAAACGCGCTATGCCCATGTCGAGAAGTTGGCATTTGCTATTGTCCAGGTTGTTCAGCGGTTCTGCCATTACATCCTGTTGCATACGGTAACCGTGATTTCTGATTGCAACCCCATGACTTATATCCTGTCTCGAAAATTTTTGGGGGGCAAGTACTCCAAATGGATTGTTATCCTTCAGGAGTTCGATTTGGAGTTCACCACTGCCAAATCGATGAAATCACTGGTTTTTGCTGATCTTATCTGCTCTCTCCCTACAATATTTGTTCCATCCCAATCCGAGGATCATATCTCAGATGAAACACTCTTTCTAATCAGCACTCATGACCCATGGTACGGTGATATCATCATGTACCTTCAAACATCCACTTTCCGGTCCGATTTGACGAAGGATGCTCAACATCACATTCGGCATCAATCTCAACCATATCGCATTGTCGGAGATACCTTATATTGTGTCGGAGTTGATTCTATGCTCCGCCGATGTTTGACCCTGGAAGAGGTTGAGAAAGTCTTGAATGACTGTCACAGTGGCGCCTGTGGCGGTCATATGTCCGGTTATGCTACTGCCTAGAAGATTCTGCGTGCGGGTTACTTCTGGCCGTCTATATTCAAAGACTGTATTTTTGCAGTTCGAAAATGTCATGTATGCTAGGTCTTTCAGGGCAAGATGTGTGCGCCACCCCTACCTTTGCATCATGTCATTACCGTAGGCACTTTCGCCAAATGGGGCATTGATTTTGTGACATGTAACCCTCACTCGGCCGAGGGGCATGCTTATATAATCTTTTTCGTGGACTACTTCACCAAGTGGGCTGAGGCGATGCCTACATTAGCTGACGACAGTAAGATAGCCGCTCAGTTCATTTTCAACCATGTAATTACGTGTTTTAGGGTTCCTCAAGCCATTTTCATCGATCATGGCACTCATTTTCGAGACTACATGATGGCAGAGCTGACATCGAAGTTGGGCTTGCGTCATGATAGCTCAATGCCATATTACCCTCGGGAGAATGGCCAAGTTGAGGACGTGAAAAAATTACTTGTCACGATGCTTCAACGAACAATTGATATTCACAAATACAACTGGAATCTCCAATTGTTCTCATCTCTCTGGGCCTACCGAATGTCAGTAAAGAGCGCAACTGGATTCACACCTTTCCATTTGGTGTATGGTCTGGAAGCAACTCTTCCGGTTGAATGTGAGATCCCTTCGCTGAAGTTGGTTGTGGAATTATTGCCCGACACTTCCCCAGAGGAATAAAATCTCCTGTATCTATAACGATTGGACGAAACCCGCCGCTTGGATGCTTTGGTCATCGAAGCACAACAAAAGCGGGTTAAAGCTCATTTTGATCAAACAGTTTCTCCACGTTCTTTCATCGAAGGGGACCTCGTCCTCTTATATGATCAAGCACATGATAAACTTGGAGCGGGAAAATTCCATCCCATGTGGCATGGGCCCTATATCGTCAAACGAGTATTTAAAAATGGGGCCTATGAGCTAATCGACTATGAAGGTATTCCTTTGGCGCAGCCTAGAAATGGGTTGTACCCAAAGAAGTACTACGCTTGAATTATTCTTGTGTGGTGTGTGTACATAAGTGAGTGATTTCATTTATGTGCATGTGTGGTGTGGTGTGCTTTGTAAGCGTCTTTCTGTTGATTGGGTCTTCCTGATTGTGTAGATGTCTATTACTCCTTTTGTCGGTTTCGCGGATGGTGCCTCCCACAGTACTAGGAATCTATCCTCAGCAGCCTGGGTAATCTACAATCCTGTTGGTGAGTTAGTCAATTTTCAAGGTGTTTTTCTAGGGCCTACTACAAATAATGTCGCGGAATATAGTGTCATTTTGGAATTATTGAACAAGGCTGTTAACCTTGGTATTCGTGCATTACTTGTATATCTGGACTCACATCTTGTAGTGTTACAACTCAATGGTCATTATTCGGTTAGGAACCCATCCATTTTATGACTTTATCTACGTATTTGTTTACTGGAAAGAAATTTTGATTACATTACATATCAAAATATACCCAGACACATGAATGCGGTAACAGATGCAGTAGCTAACATGGTTTTAGATAGAAATTTACGCAACTTGTAAAAAAAAAAACATCATCATATGTAAAAAGATCCATCCAGAAATAGATATATATATATATATATATATATATATATATATATATATATATATATATATATATATATATATATATATATATATATATGTCGAAATGTTTGTCGTTGGTGTGCATCACATAAAATCCAAAAAAATATACATGTTTGTTTTAATAATATTCGGAGACGAAATGTCTCTCAAAAATGTGCAAATGAAAAGCCTAGATGACTAATCAGCATGGTGCTCATGGTAGCATGTCACTGCTCGCACCAATCGCCTCAGTAAACGATGAAGGGGACTAGGCACCCCCACAGTGTGCCTCTGATAAGACAAAGGGACATCTGCTGGGTGAGCATAATCTAGGATCCCTCGGGCGATTCCCTCCAAGTTCTGAACTAGCTCACTCCCCTTGCCACCCTCGCCTTGAGGGTCATAGGCAAGAGGGGTCCTCCATGCGATCGGCAACATTCCGGTGGGCCTCTCTGGGCCAAAATATGCATACACATAGGATTGTTGGTTAGAACATGCATGTATACCAAAAAAATCATAAAATACACAAAATCAAAAAGAGTCTTACCCAGCTCCTCATCCCTGTCTTCTCCCTCTGGGAGTGGAAGATCTGGGTCTCCCGTGAATTCAATACCGGCATAGGGCTAGTCCTCTATGACAATAAACTATCACTGAAGCCATACAAATAACTCGGGCCTCCATGACATTTGCTGGCTCCCTCCTGCTCTGGGCATCAGTGCTGCCCATCGAACCATCTGTGGCTCTCTCAATGGTGGATCGGCGACTATCGCCCCCTCGCCCTGGAAGACTGGTAACCATTCGAGGATGAACGATACCAAGATAGATCCGTACCCAAACTGATTTAGTTTGGTCTTCTTACACTTTGTTAGTTATCGTTTGATATTCATGGTTACGGCAGTAGCCCAATCAAATAGTGTCGGGTTCATGCATTATGATGCTAGGAGGAGCTATGTTTTAGTAGCTTTATGTGGTGCCTGCGACCCCACAGCCCGCGTAATGGTATGGAGCACCACTCTGAGTGCTAAATCAGGAACAGTGTGGATGTTGACCTTCCCGCTACCTGATCCTGTTCGTGCCCCTGGGCACACTCTTTCCATTACCATTGACATTTTTTCACCATATGGCCAAGTACCTTTCAATATCGGCACTGGACCCCTCCGAGACAATCCAGTTATGAAGTAAACATTGGATACTTCGAGCTCCAACACTTGGTCTCCAAGCCTAAACTTCTCCTCGTTCTCGTCCCAGATACTGATTAAGTATTGCAACAATTCAGGTTGTGCCCTAAGACATGGTGTTAAGAAGAACTTTTTTAAGCCAAAATCTCAGAGAGCATTCATGCATTGCTCGTTCCCCATTTCCATTTAGTCTTCTTCACTATGCTCCCTCTATTTCCATTCAATTGCCATTGTGGCTTTGTACCTGCACCAAAATGGTCACAAACACTTCATTAGATCCCTTGAGCATTCAAAAATCCAGTTGATTGGTTCATTTTTTGTAAAAATTGAGCAAAAATTTAGGTTGTGCCATTGGCACGACTGTTTTGCTGACAATCGTGCCAACTGGCGCGATCCCTTTACAAAAAGAACCCAATTGGCACGGGTCTGTGCTCGATACTCGTGCCAATTGGGTGAACCCTAAATTTGCAAATATCCCCTCAAGGATCCTAAATCACAATGGAATTCTATAAAAAATGGATTAAAACGTAGCTAAGGGAAGCGCCTCTTACCTGGAAAAAACGAGGTCTAAAACGATGCACTGGATCGTCCACAATCATTGCCGCAAGTTCGCACAGGGAAAACTCACTGTTGCTCTCCACAAGAGGTAAAAAGTAAAAGTAAATATGTTTTTACTATTTTTGTCATATTTATAGATTTTCAAGATTAAAATATGTTTTGAAGCTTATTTTTCTAATATTTTATTATATTTTGTCGAGAAATGGGTTTTACGCTTGCTTTCTTGTGCAGCAACAGGTTTTCACACGACTAGGACGATGATACGAGTTGTATTTTATACTTTTTTAGACTCGGTATAAACACGAAAAAGTCACTACTGGAGTCATCTTTCAGCTCTTTTCTGAGTCTCTAAACATGAAAATATTTCCGAGTCTCTTGTCGTTTTGATCTCGTTAAATTGGCTGCGAAACAACATCTACCCAGTATACATTTGCCCCTTTTTCGGGCCGGGATAGATTATTTATGAAAAAGGAATACCCTAGCCTATTGTGACTAGGAGGTTTTCTCAGACACAGTTTTCTAAATTTTCGGATCTGAGGAACTATCTATGAAAAGGGACTGTTAGAGTTTACTTTTCCGTTGTCTTTTCAAACTCTCTAAACATGAAAAGACACCAAGTTCTTCCTTTGTCAGACTCTTTAAAGCCTAATGACATCGGATTCCGTCGTAATTATGATACTCGAGTTCCTCCTTCCTAGGGCTCATTAAATGTACTAGGTTGGATTTGTCCAAAGGAAAAAATTATATCGCAAGCATATGCTATCCCCTTCAAGCTTGTTTTCAAAAATAATTGGGGTACTCGCCAGAAATGGTGAGAAAAAAATGAAACCAGTATCATTGTCGTGTCGGCAGTATGTCGCTCTTGAACAAGGCACTTGTCTGCATTCGTGTCGGGTTGGAGAAATCTCATCTCATTTATTGTTGGCCTCCGTGGGTTTGGGTAATCCTTTTTTACCACTCATCTGCTCTTTTCCTCGTCATCATGACCTTAGAAAATTTGATGTCAAATACTCCAAATACAGTGTTGTGTCGCCGATATGTTCAAGAGAAGTTTTCCTCTGTAGTACTCATCCTCCTCTGATTCTCATCTTATCCTAATTCACAAACATTATGTTCCTCTGTCTCACATCGATGATGTGGGAAACACTATGGCCTACCTTCGATCAAGGTCACTTCCTGTCGACTTCAGCTCATTATCCAGGAAGTTGATCTAGAGACTCCCTTCTGGTACCTTAGAGCCTGCATGCTTCAATGGCAGGTTATTCGCATTCGACACAAGGTTTTCATCATTGGCCTTCGATCGAATGATTCTTTGGGTGTTCGATGCTATATCACTATTCACATTCCGTGGATTGTACCTCTAGTACCTTGAGGGCCATCGTCATTATTGGTGGTTCCTCTCGCGTCTGTTACGGTTTTCACCATTGGCTGGTAATCAGACGATGTTCTTGCATGTTCAACTTCAGCTCACTTATTCACATGCAAGGACTTGTACTCGGTTTGGGTCAAGATGGATCGCAAGACCCTGGGTTTTGTCTGATGGAATCCAGGCTACAGATTTTGTGGATTATCATGATTGGTTACATGACTCATTGATTGGATGGTTGCGACCATACCTGAGTCTGCCTGTTGATCCTTTCTGGATGTTTGCGTCCATACCTTGGATCTTGATTATTTTATACTCTATTATGGATGGTTGCGCCCATACCACATATCATGTATTTGAGATATCAATTGTATTTGTCTACGCGGGTTTTCCAACGGCAGTGTTTTCAGTTGGGCACGTTCTCATAAAGAATTTCACCCCTATCTCTCTCTCGGGCCTCATGATTTAGGGGGCATCTGGTACACAGTAATTTTTCACCGTCCCTGCAATCCCCCGTCCCACACATTGGAGGGTCTTTCCCATGACCTGTGAGCAGTGACATAACCTGAAACCACTTTCATGGCATCCCCCTTGACAAGGACAATCATTCCTCTAAAGAAATTTTCCCTTGAAAAACCCTAAAACTTGATCTTTTGGCCTTGGCGCGAGTATCCAGTTCAGCCCTCACGCCAATGGGGAAAATCCACCATAGAGGGCACGCCAACTGGCACTCTGTCCCAGTGTCTCACTCGCGCCAAGCTTAATAAGGATTGTTTTTTAAAAATAAATGGCGGAATTTTGATTCCAACGAACTCCTGAATGAGCCTCTAAAATGAGTTGGGAGGTTTGGCTCCGGATCTCCATGTATGGGAAGTGGTTTTCCACCTATCATGGGAGCTTCCTTAAGGATAGGGCCAATCCCATAATTGTAGGGATCCCAACTCCCCTTCCACCATCTATATAAGCTTTCGTTTTTTCCCTTAGCAAGCTAGTATTCCTAGTAGCACTAGAGAATAGAAGAGTTGAACTTATAGCAAGGAGACTATTGCCAGACAGCCTTTGAGAGCCAAGCCAAAGAGAGAGAGCTTTGTCCCGTTTCCAACAAGATTCATTGAGACGTGCTCCACTATCGACCCCGCCAAAGGAAGATCCAGCATCAGAGCTTTGGGTTGTATCTTTCCTTTGTTATTTTAATGATAAGCAACTTTGATTATGGTTTCATTCATGTGTCTTTTTATTTGATGCAATGAATTACATCCTCTCTGACTGATGTATGGTTACAAGATTTAGACTCTATGCTATGTGTCGTTGTGTTTCTTCGCATGTGTGCAGGTGTTCGGACATGCTAAGCGGAAGGATCGTGATCTGCCAAAGTGAAGGACGGGAAGTGTCATCCTTTCTCCAATGACTATTGCGTAGGACCTAAGGTAGGCAGTTCATTATGTTTTGTCGTTTTTGTAACTAGAGACCTACGTCACTGCGTGACTAATTGTTGCTAGACCCGATCTGGGCTAGTAGGGATCGCCTCTATCCGTAGAGGGGATTTACCTCTCCAAAACTACCCTTCCCCTAGAGTTTATGCTACCAAACCCTTCCTCTGTCAAGAACTTATCCCAAGTGGTCCTCCTCTTTCTAAGGTGGTAGAAAATCAAAATTTTAATTAGGCCCCTATGATATAGATTGTGCAAAGGGTAGTTAGTGATCTTCTGTAGTTTTAGGGACATCTTGAGCAAGGATTTATATAGAAAATAGGGCAAGTTCATAGGTTTATCACCTGAAATATGAGAAAGAAATCTCATTTGATAATGGTGGACAGAGGAGAACCTAACCTCGCATGTAATGTATTTTTTCACTATGGTGATTACATGTTGCCATTCAACTTTAAAGCAGGAAATATGTGCAATCAGATTCCATTTAACATTGACATTTTCAGTTTTAAGGTAGAGACTTACTTCTATGGGCAATTTTTAGTTCTTGAACCAACGTTCACCAGTGGTAGAGGTTTGAGTAGCACGAGCTATGATGGCTTCAGAGATGTTGAAATTCTTGCTCCCCAGCTTGACCTTTTCACCATCAAAGCTCTTGGAAAAAGCCTGAGCTAAAGCCACATTCTCTCTAGAAAATTTTTGTAGAAATTTATACCAGGCAACAGATTTAAACTGAGGTTTGGCCCTAGCATCAACGAACCTGGTGTTTGTTGGCTCAGACCTATTGACATTACCACCCTTTCCCATGATTTTCAACCACTAGACTCCTTGTAAACAAATAAATCTTCAATCATGGATGCAAAACCCCACACTGAGCCCTAGTTTTCCTACCTTGAAATGCTAAAAAAATTTGCTAGAGAAATGACTTCTGATAGTTGTGGCTTGCATAGGGAACCTTGGTCAAGTGAACACTAAACTCACTCCTCTGATTTTGTGTCTGTAATCATGGTATGAAGTAATGGCACAATTTGAAATAATTCAAATACAAGTGCCAACTCACCCCATAACGCATAACACTCCACAGCATCATTAATAATTGATACCTAGTACTATGATCTCTGCTTCAATTTAGTAGGGTAGATATATGTCAGTTGCATAGATAATATAACCATTCATCTAAAATAATACTCCTAAGTCAAAAAATAATTAATATTGTTTAAAAGAATAATCATGTTTATAACATAGGAGGCCTTCAATCATCTTCAAACAGGAATGGTCCTTTCTCTGAAAACATTCTTTGCAACTCCTTATACCTGAGAAATAGTTTCCTTTACCTATAAATTGCAATAAACCAAATTTTAGTGAATTAGTTGCAATTTTCACTGAGTTACCAATGTGAGCAGGTCCCTGAAGAAATAGTGTCTCTTTTCACTATGTAAGTAATATGACCTTCAATTTGGAGAATTATTTTCCCTCCATTGTATCAATGTGTTAACAATGAACTTAAACAGAGGTAGCTATTATCCCGAATAGAGCAGCTGTGATTTTATTACCAAAATGACCAATAGCCTTCGACACTAACTTAAGTTAAAAAAATGGTTTTAACTTATTTTATGAGCCTAAGACGCTAATAACACCTATACACTTAAAATTATTTCGGTTTTGAGACTCTTTTTTTACCTTTATTGAAAATTACTCAAACTTCGACGTAGGCTAGGACATAAGAAAAAAATTGAAAACAGTGATAAAATGGCGATCAAACTATTAACATTTACAGTGCTAACAAGCCTATTAATTTATTCCTTGGTCACATTAGATGTTTTTTATGTGATAATATTGGCCATAAGGCCAAGGATTGCAAGTTTCCCATGTGTTTTAGGTGATTCAACTAGAGAGAGGAGAATACGCAAGGCCACCTGCATAAGAAGAATGAGGATCAGCAAATGAAAGTTTGGAGGAGGAAAAAGCAGCAAGGATCTCCCACCAAAAATTGAGGCCTACATGGTCTTCGGCGGATCATATGGTTGCATTATGAGTTTCATCAAAATCCTTAATTATGTAGCCATATCGAAAAATTTGAATGAAGACAACTATGCATTTGTTCAGGGGAAGTACATGAGATTTGAAGTTTACTTTTATATATGATCTATTTTCTTCTAGTTTATTTATCAGTCGAAACAATTATGTTGTTACTAACGATGGAATTTTACACATTCAGGGGGAGAATTTTTGCTTCCTAATAAAGTTTCATAAGGTTGGCATTGTGTTACTATGAGTGCATATATTTGACATTGATTTGATGCAGGGAAGAGTTTTTGTTTTTGCTACCATATAGCAGCAAAATTATATGTTTTTCATGACATAGTTGGTGTATTGCTGATGATCATTCTGCTAGATCATATTCATGTGTTGTCATTCATGTACTGCTACCATGGAAATCATATGATGTGTTAGAATTGACTCATGTAGATTGTGCACTTTATGGTTCATGAATTTATTCAAGATGCATCATGATGTTTCTTATGTGTTGAATGGATGGATGAGATATGAGAAGAATGATTTTTGTTGCTCATGATATTTTTGTGCATGTTTATAGATGAGATATTTTTCACACATGTGGATGAGTTGAGATGATATATATTTTTGCTCATATATGGAGTATCCATGTGTTGTTGCTCACTGATTTGTTGCTTGAGATTTATGTTGATGTGTTGTTGATGACTTGAGTTGGTGTTATTGTTGATGAGCCTCATGATGATGAGGATATATATTTGTTGTTTTTATATTACATATTCTTTTTTTGTTGTTATTGGATGATTTTATTGATGCACATGTGGAGCATGATGGTGGTTGCTAGTTGTTTTTCATGATCTTGTTGCAGGATATTCATTGATGGGATGGTGAAGGGAAAGGTGTTGACTGGCCATGCACTAGCATATGATGTTGATAGTGCTCATATTTTTGTTGCTTCACATTGATATATTATATCATTTCTCATTGATAAATTCTATTTGATGCATATTCCATGTATTTAATTTGTTGGAGCGAGGTCCCCTATGTCCGAAGGACCAATTTTGATATATTTTGTAATATATTAGTCGTGTGTAGGGGCTTTGGGGTGGGTCAAATCCCCTCATGAGTTGTAATGGTTAAAAAGGGTAGATAAAGGGGACGCAAACCACAGTTTGCGGACAATAGAGTAGCGTAGGCTAATAGTGTAAATATAAGTCTAGATAGATTCTAAGAAGTCAGTTTTTGGATAAGTCTGAACATTGATGTTAGATCTGGTAACTTTGTGATATTTTGTGTGGATTTTCTGGGTAGAAGGCTCCTACTGGCTGTGTGCATGGATTCCTTAGTCCTCCTATGTGCAAACCCCGTTGTCTATGTGTGTGGTTGTTGAAGGGTTTTGTATGAAGGATCTGAACTGATATTAATAAAGGAATGTTGTTGCGGATATCTAAGTCTGAAATGCATCTTTTGTCTATGTTGTGAATGTTTATGCATCTTATTTTCGATTCTTGTATTTTCTACAATTTGATCTCTTGCACAATTGTGTTTGAGCTTATATGAATTATTATTAGATAGATATGATGGTATAAGGCTCTGATATTATGTGTTAAGGGTTATTACTTGATTTATAGATGTTGTATTAATTTGCACAAGATTGACCTAACTCTGGCTGTAAGGGTTTCCTGGTAAGGGATTTTGTTGTAGAGGTATGTTCATGGTTATTTTGGATCTTAATTCACCCACATCATTCAACCATCTCTCAGGGTGTGGAAAACTAGTTCCAGCACCCCCCCAAACTATTTCGAGTGAGACTTTTACTTTGGCAAGCAGGTCACTGCCGAAAGGGCCAGTAGTAAGATGGTTTTTTTTGTTAACCTCAACTCTGAACCTGGGTCAAGACCCCTCAAGCCAAAAAATGGTTCTATTTCCGGGACCAAGAACATTTTGAGAGAGGTTGGGTGATGCCAACAGGTCATTGGCATCCATTAAAGCCTGAACTTGAGGACTGGTTTAAAAAACAGATTCAGGAATTTTCCCTAAAAGAAAATAGAAGTAAGAAGTTGTCTTCTGAAGAGTGGAATAATAAGTATATTTTCACTAAGGTGCACGAGATATTCTTCGTAATCTTTGCACACGAACTGAAGGAGTGGTTGGCAAGGTTAGCATAATTCCAAACCTATTGGAAGGACAATTAGGTCACACAGTGGAACCCTAAATTGATCCAACAGTTGGAGAAGACTGATAATTCTATTACCTAAACTGTATATCACTGGTTGACATCATCTTGGGCAGGTTTGTAACAGAGTTTTCAGTTTATTAGTTCATGTCATACTCTGAAGCTGAAAGAATATTTTTCAAGGGATTGAGAGGTAAGTTCTTACAAACTTTGCCTCTGTTGATAAACATGATATTGTGAAAAAAGGGTATTTTGTGCAGGCACACTAAGTGAATGACCCCTGATCAAAGCGAAGGCACTACGCAAAGTGGTAAATATTATCGAGTCAATTAGAGAGAGGATAGATCTGTATACATTCTTATAAGAAACTCCCCTGATATAAACGGAAGCGAGGATACACACGCTGAAAATAGCCCTTCTGCTATGCCACCATGAAATTCGCACAGGGGTAAGAATCCTCCTACCCCACTGCCACCCCCACTTGCGGAAGATATGGTTGTGCATATGAATTTACCCACCTTTAAGGGTGCGGGTGATGAGGATATGCACCGATTTTGGTTTGTGGCAAATGCGGTGTGGACTGCATAGAATTTCAATACTGATGTTGTCAAGAGAGCACAGCTGGCTATGGTCGTTGAAGTTCGTGCTTTAGATTGGTTCATGGGATACATTACTCAACATGTAAATCCCATGATTCAACAGATTAAGGATTCCCTAAAGCAGTAGTTCTGAAATCCAAAATCCTATTCTTAATGTGTAATAGAACTGAAATATGTTAAAGAAGGGCATATGGAATCAGTTCGGGAAGTTGACCAATGACTAAAGAAAACTATCAGTGACAGAGGATTTGCTTACAATGACAAGCAGCATAAGTAATGGTTCATTTCCATGCTATTGCCACATCTGCGCAGGCATATGGGTCGTCAGTAGAAGATTGATTCCAGGAAGAAGCTCTAGAAATTTCTATGAAATTATAAGTTCCACCGAGGACGATGCTCAATTTGGAGCGCTACATATTCAGAGACAATTAGAACTGATGCACTTAGAAATTCAGAATTTACGAAGAGACCGGGGTAAAGAAGTTGGCACAGATGTCTGGTGCATACGCTGCAAGGGAGATGGCCACACCAAATATCAGTGCCCTCCACTTTCAGACTATATGCAAGCTGGGGGAGAGTTCGCTGCACCCTAGAGATGTTTTTGGGCCTAGTACCCCCACACTGTGGTGTGCTTATTTTTGGGTGGCTAGGCGACATGATATAGACCACTGCCCATGGTTAGGAGCCTATATACCAGAACTGAAGCAACAGTGATGCATATTATTCTCTTCAGTTGGTCACGATGAGCACAGCTACCAAACGTATGACCTGATGATAGACAAAGAAAACCTATATAGAGTGCAGGTTGACCCTTTGTCACCGGCATATCCCTCCAGATCAGGAGGATCCCCAACAAGTGGATGGGGAGGGGGGAGAGGTGGAGGAACAGGTCGAGGGAGAGGGAAACCCATTTGTTACAACTGTGGAGACACTGGACACTATGCACCTAATAGCCCGAACCCTGCGCGAAAATCATGAAGTTACTGTAGGAAATTTTATCATGTAATTGAATATTGTCCTGTTTTAATAGCTAAAATGTAGGAAAATCATCAGACGCCAATGCAAAAAAAACAGATGGTTAAGGTTGAACTGTGTGATGATGGTCCAAGTTTAAATGTAATTACATGCAGCGGTGTTTCCACTTGAGGAAATGAGGAAAAGGCTGTCGTATATCTGCTGATCAGAAAGGCGTTTGATAAGAAGGAAAGCCTCAACCTGCAAAAAGAAAAAGATATTTTCATCGAGGCCAAAAAGGATTTTGCTGATGTAGAAGCATCCACATCAAGGACTCCCATGTAACCAAAATCTGATGATAAAGTTAAACCATTCCTACAAGCCTACATTAAACTACTGCACAATCAGAAGGTAGTAGATAATCTCCAGGCCTTGATAGACAGTTGCATAGAAAAATAGGTTCCTCGACCAGAAACCAAGGTCATGAACAAGGTCTATAAGCAGAAGAAGAGAACTGGTAGGGAGATGCGCATGACTGTGCAGATTAGAGAGTATGAGATGGATCAAGTCATCTTGGATCTAGGGTCTGATGCAAATTTCTTACCTAAGTAGACCTGGAAAAATATGGGAGATCCAAAGTTGCAATGGTCCACCACTCAGTTTTGCATGGCTAACCAGCAAAAGATCATTCCACTTGGAAGGCTTCCACAGGTTGTGGCAGAAATTTCCAGAGTGAAGGTATGTGCAGATTTCAAAGTAATACAAATTTTGGATGATGAAAACCCCTACCTTTTGTTTTTGGGATTAGATTAGGTCATTGATATGGGAGGCATCATCAATCTGAATCGCAACAGTATGATTTTTGTGGTGCAAGGGTGATAGTCCCACTAGATCCAGCAAAAGGAGAACAATACACAGAAATAGTGCATGAGGGGGATGATGTCGACCATATCTATAAGATGACTGCACGAGACAAAGACTGGATCAACCCTACAGCTGATGGCATGTTTAACTGGGAGAAGGATAGCTCATTTTTTTCCAATTCTGAGGGCGAAATTGAGAACTAGAAGAACTAGATGCAATATGTCTCTGTGTTGCGCTTCCTCAAGATCACAAATAACTTTAGGTACATCGTCTTAGAGGAAAGAGAAATGCCCTACTTTTATGGTTCTAGTAGTGTCAAAGAATTTTCGGAAGCATTAGAAAAGTTTGTCCTAGAGGAACGAATATTCTGGGTGCTTGATTTGGTTATGGGCGCAACTCCAGCACCTTGGTTGGAGACGCACAAGGGAGCCTTATAGGAATGGGATGAATGTAGAAAAATGATGATGCTATGATTTGAACCTCCATCCACCCCACCAATTGAGCTCTTTTATGGTCGGGGGGATCCGCACAAGCAACTGGCCATGTGGATGGAGGTATGGGATGAAAATACATGGAATGAATGGGTTCATAGGTTTGTCCACTCGTTGGGACCGATACCTACCACCTAGTATCTAGAAGTTGAGCTACACTGAGGTACTTGAGACTGGTTTAAAATGACTAAATATTTCCTAGCAACCTTTGGCTCTGTGGGTGGCTTGGAGAAACTGGACGAAGCCCTGCAGGACATATATGCTCTGGTCTTTGATGAATCCTGGCCCTGAAAGGAATGTGCTTCGTTGGTCTAGGATGCGCAGATGCAAGACATTGTCAACTATAGAAACTTGTCAATCGAGGATATTGAAGATTACCCAAGGAATGTTAATATCTCAGAGTCTAAAGGGGAGAGCATAGCTGCAAGGCCTACATTAGGGATGGTGGATGTTACTAAACCTCTGAAATTGAAGGAAGTCAACATTGGGAAAGAAGAGCAGCCCAAGTTGGCCAAGATTAGGGACTACTGGGATGATGATACAGTAGGAAATATTGTAGAGCTACTGACAGAGTATTAGGATGTGTTTCCTACAAAGTTCTCTAAGCTGAAGAGAATTTTAGGGGACCTGGGTGTTATGAAGATCATGTTTAAACTAGATGTGTGCCTTGTTAAGTAGCGCCCATATCAATTGAACCCCAAATATAAGAAGAAATTAAAGGAGTTAGAAAATATGGTGGTTGCGGGAATCATTGAACCGGTCGAACAGCCTGATTGGGTAATCCCAATGGTGGTTCAGGAGAAAAATACCAAAGGAGAAATAACAATTTTTTTCAGTCCCTACAAGTTGAATGATGTCTGTGTGCATGACCCCTTCCCTACTCTAATTTCTGATGAAATCCTGGATAACGTAGAGGAAAAGAAGCGTATTCGTTTACTGATGGATTTTCAGGGTATCATCATATCATAATTGTGTCGGAAGACCGCACCAAGACCACCTTCACCACTGAATGGGGTTCTTTCCAATATATTGTCATGCCATTCAGATTGAAAAATTCACCTGCAATATTCTCACGCGTGGTAGTAGTTGTGTTCAAGGAATTCATGCATAAATTCTTGGAGGTATATTTTGATGACTGGACAATGTTTGGATTGGTAAAGAAACATGTGTCAAACCTACGCATGATGCTTGACACCTATAGGAAGCACCGGATTTCTCTCAACCTGAAGAAGTGTATATTATGTGTGCCTTTTGGAATCTTGTTGGGACATATAGTATGTCAGCAAGGATTGATGGTAGACCCAGCCAAGATTTCGGTTATCATCAACTTAAGAGTTCCTACCAATGAGAAAATGCTCCATCCTAGGACACATTGGTTATTACATGAAGTTTATAAAAGGATATGCTCTGATCATTGCGCCAATGGAGAAGTTGCTAAAGTAGGATGTAGCATTTTTTTGGGATGACAAATGTCAGAAGGGCTTTGAGCTGCTAAACGATAAAATGGTCACTGCGCCTATCTTGATATTCCTAGACCAGTCTAAGGTTTTTCATGTGCATGTGGATGCCTCTGGTATCACACTTGGGGTTGTTTTAGTGCAGCTAGGAGAAGGATACATTGATCACCCAGTCGTTTTTTCCAGTAGGAATCTCTCCAGCATAGAGCGCAACTACTCAAATAAAGAAAGGGAAGGATTTGCCATGGTATACACACTGAAAAAATACAGAAACTATCTGTTAGGAGGGCACTTCAAAATTTTCATAGATCACTCTGTTTTAAAATACCTGGTCAATAATCTTGTGTTGGGGGGGGATTTGCAGATGGTTGTTGCTTTTTCAGGAGTATGACTTTGAGATTATTGTGAAGCTTGGAAGACTGAATGTTGAACCTGATCATCTGTCACGAATCGAGAATGGGTAAGAACCAACCAATATAGAGGAGGGGTTACTAGATGCGCAACTCTTCGCTATCAAGATGGTTGATGAGAACTTTGCTAATATTATTCATCTTCTGACCATGGGAACAACGCCTGCGGAATATTCAATCCAACAAAATAAGAAGTTGGTTATGTGCGCAGTTGATTTCACCCTAATTACAAGTCACTTGTATAAATTAGGAGTAAATGAAGTATTAAGGAGATATGTATTGGAACATGAGAGACAAGATATATTGGTTGAGACTCATGGAGGAGTGGAAGGAGGCCACTATGCAGCGAAATCCACTGCGCAGGTTTTGTGTGTTGAGTTATGGTGGCCCACACTGCACAGTGATGCACAGGTGTATTTTTTAGACTGTGATGCATGTCAGAGAACAAGGAAGCCTTCGCGTAGAGATGAAATTCCCCTGCAACCGCAAATGGCCTTGTAGGAATTTTAGAAATGGGCTATAGATTTTGTTGGACCAATCAACCCTCCTGGAAAGAAGACTGGAGCACGTTATATCATTACTGCAACTGATTATGTAGCCAGGTGGGTAGAGGCGAAGGTAGTTAAGGAATGTACTGCAGATACTGTTGTGCACTTCATCTTTGAGCATATTTTGACTAGGTTTGGATGCCCGAAGATTTTGATGAGTGATAGAGGTACGCACTTTGTTAACGAAACAATTGAAGCTTTGATAATGGAATTCCAGATACATCACAAGAAGAGTACCCCTTATCACCCACAATAAAATGGCGCAGTAGAATATTCCAAAAAGATCTTTGAGAACGCAGTCAAAAATATATGTAACACCAGCCAATAATATTGGGATGTGTGCATCCCTTCTGTGCTATGGGCTTATAGAAAAACATGCAAAAAGTTGATGGGAAAAACACCTTTCAAGATGGTCTATGGGCAGGAAGCCATCATGCCAATGGAATATATTGTCCTAATTCTATGAATTGCATCTTTCACTAATATGGTCGAGCCTGAAATTATGGAGGAACGATTAGTGCAACTCGTTGTCTTAGAAGAATATTGGTTCATTGATAAATTCCACCAGCAAGTGCAGAAGGCACATGAAAAAGCTTGGCATGACAGGAACATCATGTAGAAGGTGTTCAAGGATGAAGACTTCGTTTTTATATATGATAGTTATTTTGCGCACCACCCAGGGAAGTTTATAAAGCATTGGTTGGGGCCATACATTGTAAAGGAGATCATGAATGATGGTGCAGTGCACTTGGCCACGCTGCATGGAGAGAACCTTCCCGGGTACTTCAATGGAAGCCGTCTAAAGCCATATAGAGACAATCCAGTGCCGACCAAATGACTATATGGCCGAAGTATCGGAATCAAATGGTCTACGTGCAACAGAGAGGGAGGGTGCAGGCAAGTGCGACATCAGCATAGGGGTGATGTGCAGGAAAGGAAATTAGCCATTGGAATAGTAAAATTGTGTTAAAAAGTGAAATTACCGTTGGATGGAGCAGATTTCTCGCATTTAATGAGGCAATCGTGGAGGATTTTTTATCGTTTTCTTGAAGGTAATTGGAAATTAATGATAATCTGACCTTTTTTACCATGGCTGGCTTATAAAAAGGCAGGTGTGGTTCTCAATTGTTTCCTTTGTTGTTTGAATATTTGGCGCTCTATGATTATCTATAGTATTTGTTATCTCGTTGTCTGTGAGTTTTGTATGTCTGGCCGTGAATCTCCATCTAACAATAGTAATCCTGAATTCATATTATGCCCAAGAATGATGGCCACCAACCCTTTGGAGGATAATTTAGCGCCCCTCACTGCTTCTACGGAGATGGGATCAGATGAGGTCAGAGAAGTAGTCCTAGAGGTAGAAGAATTTGTGTCCACGTCGGTGAAAGAGAAAGGAAAGGGGAAAATTTCCGAGTGTGCTACTTCTAAGCCACAGACCTCTCTGCGGAATGTAACGCCCCCAAGGCAAGATACTAAGGATTGATCCCCCATTAGTGATCCAGGAAAGCGCCTGATGAGTGCTAGACAAGAAATGATGTTCGTGGAACCAATCTCATGGTGGCCACCCTTTGTTAAGCCATGAAATCCCTCTGCACGCAAGCTGCATAGCATCGGTATTGTTCGGGAATATCTAAAAATTTTGTTGATCCCTCGAGATATCCCTCTAGTTGGAGAAATGTTCGGCAAGATTCCACAAATAAAATTTGATTATTACGACTTAGCCAATGAAGAAACCTTCCCGGAGCCCACAGTGGAGAATTACTTTGAACGGGTCCTGTATGATGATGTTACAAAGGTGGAACCAATGCCTTGGGTGTGTGCATTGCACAACGCAGGAGTCCTAAACCTACTTAGGATTCCATATTTTGAGAGGTACCCCATCACCGGCATTTGCGTGTGACAGTTGTTGACCTTGGTCCATGAAGGCTTCCTATGGATTTAGGGAAGAATTCCTATAGATTCTGTGTTGATCCATTGAATCACCACCCTTCCCAAGAAGGGGCCCCATCTGATGAAGGGATTCGGGAAGAGCAACGAGCTGAAAGTGGTGATGTCGGATGTGAAGAAAAAATACAAGGTGGGACAAGATAAGAGGGGCTTTCTAATCTAGACCATCACTGACCCAGTGGTGCATGTGGGCACCCTCATCCTCAGATGTAATCTTATGAGGAATTTTCAACTGAAAACTATCCTCAGGCACATCATTTCCTTGGCGGGGCAATGTGAAAATGGGATGATATATAACTGGTTGTCGTTTTTTTGTGAGGATTTTTTGGAAAATGTGCACGAGACGCAGGAACTGGGGAAGCAGTTATGCTACTTGTGGCTTCTTTTGTTGATTGCAATGGTGGCATGGGAGACACAGAAGATGCAATCCTTCCTAAGATCGAGCCAGGTGTATGCGAGGGGGCATGCTACGTGAACTTATGGAACTCAGCAAACCCCCGGCGAGTCGAAGTAAATAAATTTTTCTGGGTACTTTTTGAAGGCGCGTTGCTGCAAGCTTTAAATTTCAAACCAAGACTCTTGCTGAAAGTAAATGATAAGTCCAAAATCATTGCAGATTTTCAAGTGACCATGCACAATGTCCCAATAAAGGCATGCAAGGACTCAAACTGGTACACCTTGCCCTACATGGTCACAGAGGCGAAATTTGACCAGGTCATGGCAACATGGCCAAATGAATGGAAGATCTAGCTTGGCTCCACCTAGCCCATTAGGTTGTCCACTTCAGGAAAAGATATAGCTCCCAAAGACACAATAGAGCCACACACAGAGACAGGTTCTGAACCGATAGGCGGAAAAGATACTGGGGTGACGCAGAAAAGGACCCAAACAAAGAAAAAGACAAGGATCAGAAGTTGGGAGGAGACCACGAGGAGATGGACCTCAGAGGTTTTGATGGCCTCAATGGGGAGAGTGTCGAATCTCCATGCAGCACCAATAGAGGCGGAGAGACATCAAAAGGTTCGCGCAAGAAGTGGAAAGGGTCCAAGGCTGGTGGTGAGAGGAGGTTACTCTGACCGAAGAGGGCCTCGATAATATTGTAGGCATCATTTCTTTGGCATCAAAGGACCACTAGAACATGATGGAGACACAATACAAGGCCGTAGTGTAAGCCTTACAGTTAATTTTACAGGTCCTACAATTGAAGATAAATACATTGCAAGAAAGCGTAGATCAAGCGAGGTCGATGCAAGCGAGCCTGCCATCTACTTCGATCGTCGCAGAAGAAAAGAGTAGAATCTTCCCCTTCCCAGGCACAACAGTGTCCATGGAACAAGCAGAATTATGTGTGCAGGTCCAGACCTACCCCGAGGTCGTCATCGACCTTGCGAAGCTACCAAAAATGGGAAGCTACACACTCTCCACATATTCATATGAGTTGAACTACATAGTATAGAATCTCGCGCACAACATCAATTCAATGAGGTTGAGCATATTGTAGAAATAAATACGATAGACTCTACCCAGGCTCATACAACGCAACATGAAGTCGTAGCTCATCACACAGAGCTGGAGAGCCTCATTGATCGATTATGTGGTGAAATCCCTGACGTTGCCATCCCAGAATCCATCGTTCCTCAAACCAAGATTGAGAGCCTGGTTGCAGCCCTCAAATCTTCCAGGTCCGAGATTTAGTTGGTCAAAGAAGATTTTGAGCAGCAGATTGTTGAAATTCAGTCGAATTTGTAGCCTGAGACCCCTCTGGAGGTGCGCATGCAACGGGCCGCCCTGGTGAAGACAGCATTCTCCAGATTCATCGTGAACGTTGATAAGGGCTCAGAACTCTTGGAGATAGCCATGGGACTTTGAACCTTCATGGAGACACATCCATTAGTCAAGAAAATTACCTAGGTGTTGCACGTGAAAGAGTAGGAGTTTAAATATTTGTAGGAGCCTTTACCTACATTCATCCTTGCTCAGTGAATGGCATGCCTTCAGACCAACCAGGCGTTGTGGGATGAGGTGGAGGAGCTCTACCGAAAGAAACAAATAGTCACATATCATATGAAGCCATGGGTAGACGAGGCCATGAAACTCTCTTGGGACCTTGATGTTGTAGTCTAGAACCTGAACCATACTTTTCATAGCGTAACTTTGGCCACAGAAGGGCTGACTTCATAGAATCTTGTAGAGACTGTGCAGAGTGCAACAAACCAAAGTGCAAGTTTTTTGGCACCATTTGTAGCTGTTATCGAGGAGCTCCAGAAACAAAATTAATAGTCTAGTGCTAGTGTGACTCGAGACGAGTCACAAGATTGTGTTGGGTGGCTATTGGAGCGGGGTCCCCTAAGTCCGAAGGATCAATTTTGATATATTTTCTAATATATTAGTCATGCGCAGGGGCTTTGGGATGGGTCAAAGCCCCTCATGAGTTGTAATGGGTAAAAAGGGTAGATCAAGGGGCCACAAACCATGGTTTGTGGACCATATAGTAGCACAGGCTAATAATATATATAGAAGTCTAGATCGAGTCTAATAAGTCATTTTTTGGATAAGTATGAACATTGATGTTAGACTTGGTAACTTCGTGATATTTTGTGTGGATTTTTTTGGGTAGAAGGCTCCTGCTCGCTGTGTGCACAGAGACCTTAGTCTTGCTATGTGCAGACCCCATTGGCAATGTGCGTGGGTTGTTGAAGGGTTTTGTATGAAGGATCTGAACTGATATTAATCAAGGAATGTTGTTGCAGATATCTGAGTCTTAAATGCATCATTTTTCTATGTTTTGAATGTTTCTGCATCTTATTTCTGATTCCTGTATTATCTACAATTGGATCTCTTGTGCAACTATGTTTGAGTTTATATAAATTATTATTGGATGGATCTGATGGTATAAGGCTCTGGTATTATGTGTTAAGGGTTATTACTTGATTTATAGATGTTGTATCAATTTGTGCAAGATTGACCTAACTCTGTCTGTAAGGGTTTCTTGGTTAGGACTTTTGCTGTGAAGGTATGTTCATGGTTATTTTGGATCTTAAGGCACCTACATCATTCAACCCTCTCTCAGGGTGTGGAAACCTGGTTCCAACACTCCCCCATACTACTTCAGTTGAGACTTTCAAAGCAGGTCACTTCCGAAAGGGCCAGTAGTAAGAGCGTTTTGTTGGTTAACCTAAACTCCGAACCTGGGTTGGGACCCCTTAATCCAACAACATTTTATTGTTGCTACGATATGGAGCATATTTATGCTCATTGATGCCATGTAGTAATGTTATTTTATGTCTTGGGAATGTATAGAAGAAAACACCATTGTATGAAAATGTAAAATCCATGTACTATCATTATGTCATCTTACGAGTATATTTCTCATGGAGAGACCCATGGTGTCTATTATGTCTTGTTATTTACTATGTATGTGTCAATGGAAGTCCAAGTCATGTATTACCTTGTATATCATTGATATAGCCTCACTTCATTGGGTGCATTTTGTAAACTTGGGTCCATATAATCATGGTTGGTGATAGGTGTAGTGGAGTCATATGTCAATCCTATGCACTTGTCATAGCCTTCTACTTTCTCCATGAAGAATTATATGTATTGTAATTCATTGTATATCTTGTCCAAATTTAGTTGGAGTCATGGATAATGGGTAGTTGTATCTTGCACTTGGAAATGAGGCTCATTGCAGCAAGAAGATGTGTTGCTACAACAGCAGAGATAGTATGATTGCATCCCCATTACATGCTTAGGGGGAGCATGCTCAATTTTCATATTTTGCATGGAATTGGCTTGAGACTTGCTGGAAACTGGTTTCCTTGTTTTCATGCTTATCTTCCAAGAGATACTTTTTTTGTTGCATCAGCATGGTGTTGAGTATGAAAGGGGGAGCCTTCTCTCATCTAGCACATCATTGAAATTGTACTTTAGTTTTTGTAAGGCCCTTTTACCTTGATTTCAAAAGTGGAGAGAATTTTTATGGATATAAAGCAGCCTCAGTTGTTGGAAAGTGTATAGAGATCAACCTCACATGTTGTTGAGCTTAACATCAATGCTAAAGGGGGAGTTTGTTGGCATTGTAATTTTGGCATTGATGTCAACATGGTCATGATGTTGCTTGTTATATGCATGTCTGATGAGTTATTGGTGATGTGTCTTTTGCTTGATAGTATTTTTATTTGGCATTGATGTCAACATGATTATGACATGACTAGTGGTGGATATTTGGAGGCAGAGTAGAGATGGATTCCACATGTGATGATGGGATCGAGGTTGACATGTTGACTTGATTGGATATGTTGATGTTGCAGGTGGTTGGAGTGTTTCTCTGGGTGTTGCATATGTCTCTTTATGCCTTGGAGACATTGGATTGCTACTACATGTGTTGAGTTGTGGTTGTTTGTGTTGTAGGTGCCTCTATCAATGTTGGAGGCAGTTGTATCACATGATGTTTCTGCTACATGAGTTAGAGATGCTACTACAGGTGTTGGAGATGTTGTGGTTGTTTCTTGAGGAGACGGAAGTGTTGGTCATGGTACTAAGGTTGGGAGGATAGGTCTTTCATGTCACGGTGCCTCTATTAGTCTTGGAGGCAGTTATGCCTCTATCAGTGTTGGAGGCAGTTTTATGACATGAAGTTGATGCTACTAGAGTTAGAGATGTTGCTACAGATGTTGTAGATGTTTTGGTTGTTGCTTGAGGAGCTGGAGGTGTTGGTCTTGGTACTAATGTTGCCATAATAGGTCTTTCATGTCACTAACTTGTTCTTGGATCATTTCATCAGTTGCAAACTTGAAACAAAGGTTTCGAGGTGTTATCAAGAGTTGAATAAGATATTCCATTAGCTAGAAGAGGTTCTAGACTAAATTTTTCTTCATCCTTAGCCTCTGTCGCATGGATCCGAGCCTGTGGGAGTGACTAAAATGCTCCAGTATCTAGAAGAAAAACTAATGGGAGCGATTGTGATGTTCCATTCAGATGGATCCAGTGTCATGTGTGCGACCGAGAATTTGCACGAGTTTTTCTCCGAATTTCTCGCATTGGTCAGCTAATTTTTATATTGTGGTGAAGCTTATGATCAAAACTTTTTGGTTTATGTTTGGAAAAGCTTGTGGGACCTCCAAAATTTAATCAAAGTTGAAAATATAAAAAGGAAAGTGGAGTTAGTGGTTTGATAGAGTCAATGAGATGAATTCAGAGTGAATCAACCATATGAACAGAGTTGTGAAGCCCAGTAGTTATGAGCAATTTTTGAGTTAAGAATCTCATTTCATATATTTATTCAATATAGCTCAATGATAGTATGGTTGATTCTCTAGTTGTGTGTGTGAGTGAGTGTGAGCTTGGAGAAGATATTGCAAGCTATGTGAGTTGTCTATTTCATAACTTTTGAAGCAGTTTGCAGTTGTAGCAGCATTGAGTTGAAGTATGTCTCAACCGTCATATTTGTGTAGTGTGTGAGAAGATGAAGTGTGGGTTCGAGTAGTGGTTGATGAGATTGTGTTGCAGCTAAATGGATTTTGGATATTTTTTTCTCCTATTTTATTCTTCAGTTTTTGTTGGATCTTTTGATTCAAAACGATGGTGTTGTTGTGATGATTGTGTTGAACGGATTTGGAGTCCAGTGTGAAATATTCTGAAATGAGGCACACATGAAGTGAAGGCATGGAGGCTTTAGAGTAGACACTGACTTAGCGGATTTAGTAGAAGGAATATATTTCTCCATCCAATAGGAGCTGGATAGTCCAATGGTAGTTGAGCGAGGATTTGTTATCGTGGTGGCCTTAAGTGGATGGTAGTTCGTAGATCCTATTATCGTTATGTAATTCTAATATTGGGAGAATAAATCACAGAAAGATAGCATCAAAACCACTTTGGAATTTGGGATCTAGCCCTACCAGCTTCAGAGAGGGATCTCTCTTTAAGTTTTAACTATGTTTTGAATTGATATTAAGCTAGTTATGATTTTGCTTGGTAATTGTTTGATTTTGATTGATTTTGGTTGATTAAATCTTTATCTTCCCATTGGGAAATGGATTCAAACATGAAACTGGATTATTTGCATTAAATTTTAAAAGAGTCGTAACATGGCAAGCTAGGTTTCATTTACTGTATTATTTGAGATTTTATATGAATAATGAATATGGAAAAAGAGTAAATACCAGTTGAGACTGAAAATCGTTTAAGTATTTTTCAATCAGACTTCAAGTAGATAACATTTAAATTGTAAAAGCAACCGGAATAAGGTGTTTTATTTAACATGTCTTATTCATTGCACTTTCTATTTTACAATTAAGAATTTGGATAAACATAGAAAGGAAATAACAGTTGGAAAACATAGAAACAGTAGAAACACTTCATCAGTAATTACACCACATGAATCCTGAAAGAATTCTTTGTAATATTGATGCTCCAGAAAAAACTTGGAATTTACACTTGCAGAGTAGGAAAAAATATGTTCAGAAATAAACCCTTAATACTCCAAACAATGAAGTATCTATACTTAAATTTACAAAATTGTTTACAATAAATGTTGTCTCAACAGACATTGTATTATTAGCCTAGATCTAATAATAAACTCTAACTTTTACAAAAAATAGGCTTGATGAGGGTGATCTGGCTCCCTGGCACTATTTTTCAGGAATTAATTCATGAGTAAACCTAGTGATAGGCTATGATGGCTGTAGTGTTTTCCTATGAGATGGCTACAAATTATTGTTCTTCATTACCTTTTAATCCTGGAACTCGGTTAACTTATCCCATCGCTCTTCATCTAGCATAGTTAATTTGATGAATTTCCTGTAGATTTCATCCACCTCGGTATATTTAGAAAAATTTGGTTTTACCAAAAAAATGTGGTTTATCTCATATTGGATGAAAAGGTCATGCATTAATGCCTCCAAGAATGTTTTCCCTGTCATAGTGTCTTTTATGTTTGAAAATTTAGTTGTATCTCTAGAAATCTCCTGCAACTTCTTTGCATAATCTGGTTTGTGAATTAATTTTTCATTGATTACAAAAAGGGAAGGAAGACCTTTCTGAGTTAAAGGTTCAAGCCTGCTGATAAACATGTTTACAGCTATCTCCAAGCTGTGACATTTTTCCTCCAACTGTGCAATAATATTTCTCTTTGTCAGAACCTTTTTAACTTCCAGTATTTTTTCAGTACTCTCACCCACTCCTAACTCCTCAAGCTCAAATTTATTCTTATAATTTAAGAACACAATAATAGTGTTAGCAGTGTTTGGCTTATCTCCAATTTCTTCCTTGTTTTTTTAATGGAATCATTTGCCTTCTCTATCAGCTCCTTCTGCTCAAATATGATTTGTACGCAAGGCTAGATTTCATTTATAGCCTCCATGATATCATTCCAAATTATTTCTTTAACTTGGCCCAAGGTATTTCCAACGTTAGACTCCCTCTTAGAATTTTGTAATCTTTCATTTAGCCTATGTGCTCTTTGGGCTTCAGCTACATGTGAGCTATCACTTCTTGACTTTTGATCCTATTGTTGGGGTTCCAGTGTTTTGGCCAGATTGGCAAGACCAAAAGACTAAACAACATCATAACCACTTTGGGATCCTAGGATCTAGCCTTTCTGGATCCGGAGAGGGATCTCTCCATAAAAGAAAATAATGATATATCTTTGAAAGCTCAAAATGATGTATTAGGCTAGGTATGAAGCACAAAGGGGGGTTTTAAATGATTTGGTTTGTTGTTGGGTTGGTCGAAGATCATTAACTGAGAAGGTTATGGAATGAAAGGAACAAAGAAGCAAGATGTTTCAGCAAAAGAAGATAGGTCAAGAATGTGCCATTCATTGGGCTATGGAGTCATTAAAGGGGATTACTTGCATACAACTAACCAAGGCTTTCCATAGGGCAAGTCATCTATACCAAAGGATCTTATAGATAGATGGTGGAATGGAAAAATAAGGAATGAAAGGAGATACACAAAGGGCATCTTAAGATCATACCAGAGGTCATATAACTCCAGATCTGCTTCAGCATACTCTCAAAAGGAAAACACTTAAGATTTAAACACAGAACTATGCCTAAGATCAAAGAAGGGCTTTGAACCTTCAATGCTTTTGACACCAGCTCCAAGGGACCTTAGAAAGGGAAATCTGTTGAAAAAGGACCCCAGTGGACAGGGCTAACTCTAAATCCCCGGTATCCCAATTCTTCCATCTTAAACCCAACCAAAACATGTAAGTAAAAAACCCCGACTTCACACATCAGTAAGCATGGGCAAGACCAACGTCTTTAACTGGTCAAATCACATGAATTTTCTCTCAGATACACATTAAGCTGAAAACATCAAAGACAAGAAGAGCAGTGGGCTTTAGGGTACCATGCAGGGGTATATCCTAAGCCTGATTTACTGATTCTTATCAGAGAAATATGAACATCATGATTTAACATGAAATAAGTAAGGAAACATCACCCGTAATATAGACCAGGATCCTGTGAAATTTCTTGATAAATTGATGTGAAAAACCAGTCACATACACTAAGCTCAATAGTTGATACAATCCAAACTTTCTCCTCCCAGCCTACTAAATTACAAACTACTCAGCTACTCTCCCCAATAATTGTTCTAACAATCGAATGAATCCCTACACTAACAGCAACAACAACAACAACCTTTACAATATGTTCTTCAGGGGTTCTTATAGGAGAATGGATAACTGTAGTAGTAGATGTAAATTAAATTGATTCATTAAGACAGAGTGGAGGCAGAAGATCGAGCCCACTCTGCTTAATGGCTATTCATCACTATATGTACTCTGTAGCCTGGTCTGGGAGTCTTTGTCAGGTCGATATTTGACCCTGGATGTGTTCTTTGAAGTCCCTCTGGCTGTTTGGTACTCTGTGGTAGCCTTCTAAAATAAATGACATGGACAGAAGGTCTGAAAGTCCTCCATGCTTCCATAACTGTTGTCTGATAGTCTTTAAGAAGCTTTTTTCAGTGTACTAACTATTAAGGGCTCGAGGAGGCATGGAGACTTCTGTTGGAAGGTGTACTTTCTGAGAAAATACGTTCTGCTGATGTTATATCACATATATGGCTTGTTTCATGTGCTTAGACCTTAATAGGTCTCTTGATCATCTTCATGGTCTTCAAATTGTGTCTTAATCCTTTGACCATGGGATTAGAGCATTAAATATTCAATTACGGGCTTTAACCCCTTTGATCTCTTCTGCTGATACACTTTACCTACTGCTATAATGGCCTCTCTACGCTCTCAGTCATAGTGATTGCAACTGTAGAGGAAGAGTGAATTTTCCACTCTGTAATCCCTGCACAAATGCAATAAACCTGTTATAAAATCTAGGGGAGGTGGCGAAGAAATTTTGTGGAGGCCTGTGGAATGGTGGCGGAATGGTGAATGCAGGCAAAAATGGATGGAAGAACCATGCAGAATGGTGGAGGAATGGACTAATGAAGGCTTGGTGTAACGAGGGCCATAGATCGTTGGATTAGAGTGGCGTATGAGATCAACAGTCTGGATTTACCGGGTAAGGCAGGTTAGATGGAGAAAAAGGGCCTTAGTGTAAAACATAACGGTTTAACGTTTGGCCGAAATACAAAGGGAAAGGAATAAAATTAATGAAAGTCGGGCGCTTTTGGATGGTGGGACCCAGCGAGCGGAGGGCGATTATCTTTGGACCATTGGATTGCAGGAGCTGATCAACGGTGGGGACTGTCGGATGAACTCTGTAAAGATCCAATGGAAGGGAGTTAGAAGGGGACGCGATGTAATGCGAGCCGCTAGATCAAACAATCAACAGCCAGGATTAAATGATGAAGCTTTTGGGAGCCAAAGGGGAAAAGTGGTATTAGTGGGAAAAACCGTCGGTGTCGCGTGCCTTTAGAGTGGTTTTAAACTTTTTCCCAAAAAACGCGATATACATCACTGCAAGACACGTGGAAAAATAAAATCGCCTTCATCACATAACTTTGGAGCATTAAAGCCCGTATGCCAAAACAACGCGATATGCATGTTGACCGTCGGATGGAGGGGTGGGAGATCGGATGATGGGGGTGGAGCACAAATGGGAAGATGTGCGGTGAGTAATGGTGGGGAAAGTCAAAAGCAAGTTTGATCTAGACCGTCGGATCTATAGGATGAAAGGAGGGAGCGGGAAGGAAAAGGGTTAAATAAATGGGAGGGATGAATGAGGGTCGTTAGATCTAAAGAGATCAACTGTTGCGATTGGATCGGGGATGACCAATCGGGGACACAGGGGAGGAGTGAGGAGAAATCTAGACCATGGGATCCAGATGGATGAATGGCTAGGATCCAGTCGGGACTCGCCAATCGGTAGAGGTCAAATGCGATGTGATTGGGCACTGCGATAATGTGATTAAGTGACCACCGTCCGATCTGGAGACAGATCGACGGCTCAGGTGTGATCGGATGGGTAAATGGAGAGGGGATGGGTGCACTGTAGGATAATCGCTGGCTGTTAGATCTTAGAAGATCAACGGTCGAGAACGCGGCGGGAGTCTATAGACAAAAATTCCATCGCATCAGGGAAAAGTAGTTTAACAAAGAAAATGTGCTCACCCAAAACCTCTAATTGCGATAAGCGCCTACAGGTTTAGCACCTAGTCTCGGTGCCTGGTTGTATGGTGGGGAAGTGGTTAAAGGGCTAGCCGAAAGGGGCTTAGTCCTAATATGAAAATGGGTGTTTATAAAGCCAAAAAGAGGATTTTTAAGGCTTAAAAAGGTTTTCGGTAGAGAGAATAAGGGGATTTTAAGACCAAATAAAGGCTATTATAAGGTTCTAAAGGAGATTTAGGGATATTTTGAGGGTTAATGAGGGATTTTGAGAGGAAATTGGTGAGGGGAAAAGCGGATGAAAAATGGGGTTTTGAGGGGACAAAATGGGCAAATGGAGGCCTTTTTGAGAAAAATTCCTTCACATACAGAGAGGCTTTTTAACTGGAAATAGAAGTGAAGATTTTTCAATGGAAAAAAGACACATGGAGGCTTCAAGAATGATATGTTTTCATAGGAAATGTGTTTCTTGAAGGCTCAAAAAACATTTTAGACAACTGTTTGCTTGTTAAAAATTTCATAGGTGGCTAACACCTGTAACAATTTTACTTTGTCCTGAATTTTCTTTATCTCCTTTGTCTGTATTGATAGGTTCTACATTCCTTTAGTGAGCTACTCAGCTCCATCTGTTGTACTTGTTGTAGAAGGAGTGGTTATAGGAATAGATGAAAAAGGTACAACCTATAAAGGAACTACTGATAGCTTAGCAACTTGCTCTTTTTCCTTTATCATATTTTCCATCTCAGCTTCCATCTGCCTCAGTTGAGCAATTTTCTCCATGATGATTTTCATCATGTCTGCTTTCTGTGGCTCTATCTCTTCAATTTCTTTGGCAAAAGGGTCCTCTGTAGCTGGAAACTTTAGTTGCTTCCTTAATGTTGTTATTTCAGCATTTTTATTTTTAATCACCTCTTCTATAGATCTGATATTGGAGGGATCATATCCAATTCTTATTAATAAGTATTCCAAATACTTAATCCTGGAATCCTTATCCATAGAAGATCATTTCTCCATTTTGAGTTGTCATTGGATATTAGCTAAAGAAACCTGAAATTTGAAAAAACACATAGCATGGTTGGTGAGTGTTGATGAAATCATTTCACCTGTCTTCTTATGCATCTCCATTTGATCAATGGGATGTATATCTTTAACATCAAACTCAAATGCAGTATTTTTATAATCAGCTGAGGTCTTGTGCTAAGGAATTTGTGCTTGGAGAAAGGCCATCTACATTTTTTCTTTCTCTAAATCAAAGGCTGAAAGAAGCCAACTCTACGAGCTGGAAGTCTGCTTCCATAAATTATTATATGTACTGGTCTTCAAAGCTTAATTTTTCAATTTAATATCCCTAAAATATCAAAAATAGTCCTCTCTTTCTCCCCTATAACAACTGTGCTGGTTTAAATAGATTTTTTTTTATCCTGAGAAATAGTAGAAGTGGTAGGAGAGAGTGTGGTTTGACACCCTACTTGTGAGGAAGTAGGTGTCCCTTTGTTTATGATGATGAATTCCTTCTCTGATTCTTTGTCTGGGTTTACCTTGGGATTGAGTTTAGTCCTCTTCCTATACGTGATTGTGAATTCTTTACTGGAAGTTTCTATCATTGAAGGGGACTCATGTTCTCTGATATGTTTTCTTGCTTTCTCTTGTGGGACACGAGTCTACGATGTTGAAGTTGATACCAATTTATTCTTGGCCTCTTGTAGAGTATTCTCAGTCCATTCTAGCTGATTCATGTACCTCTCAATCTCTGGTATGGGGGTATGAATATAATTTCTCTACCCTCATTTTGGAAATGGAATCTAATGGATCATATGACCATGTGAAACTGAGGTTGAACTGCATCTCTTTCAATAATTTGTTTGCTTCCTCCCTTGTTGCTTTGTTGTTACAAATGAAAGATCTTATTTGTGTCGTAATTCTGAACTGAGATTTCTTATTGGCAGACACAAAATGTACTTCATCGACATTGAGCATTTTCCTGATGTATTTAAGTGAAAAAATACTCATTGGGAGGAATTTTGGGAGCTTATATGGGGCAAGATCACATCCATAAATCCTTAACTCTGTGTAATTTTGGTAGAGGTACAAATATCCTATTTTAGTTTGATCTGGAAACTACAAAAAATTTCCGATTTCTTCACTGATTCTTGGCTCTGAATTATTGTTGAGAAGACTGAGTGCTAGATGTACAAACAGTTCTATAACTATTTGTATGAGTATTATTTCTTCTCCTTCATCACCATTGAAGTCCAGAAGATGACAAATTGTTGATTTCCTTCTTCCTGCATCTTCTGTAATGAAAACTTGAACATGTCTCCCTGAAAATATAGAAACAAATATTCTAAAACAAAGGTATATTTAAACACCTCCTCAGTGTGGAATTTAAAAAAAAATTCATGAATGGAATCTGCAAGAAATTGGCTAAAGTTGTATAAGACAGAAGGTTTGGAATCTGTAGAAAAAATGGAAATGAAACCTATATTAGCCTCATCTACCCATGGATCTGAGTAATAACCAAGGATGTAGGAGATGAAAGTATTGATCTGCTTAGTTCTCTCAGGGAACATGGAATATGGATAGGGAGGGTTCTTCTTAGGTAGTTGGAAATCTTCAACTAGAAAAATCTCAAGGGTTTTAGCCCTTTTTGAAAAGCCTAGCTTCTAATATAGTTCAATTAGTGCTTCTTGAGAAAAAGGAGTGGCATTCTTTGTAATAGGGGCTAGCAACATTTGGTTTATAGTTTGGGCAGTTATGGTGATTAGAATATCTCCAGAAGGTGCAATAATAGCTCTCTCATTGGGTTCATAACAGGCTTGACATCTCCTGATGAATTCAGGGGCACTATGGGTGTGGGGAAAGATATAATGGGTCAAACTGGAATCCCACAGTCCAATGTCATCATTTTATCAATGTATTTGTCTTCAATCCAGTAATACATTTCGAATAATTCTATCTCACATAGGGTTTCATCGATTTTGTAATCTCTATCATCTAGAGGAATATGATCAAGGTCAATTCATGGATAGAGGAGTGGATTCATTGTCTCCACCTGGGTTTGCTTCTTGGGGACCATGGTAAACTTTTTTTTGAGGGTGATGAGGGATTCGGTTAAAAAAAATGGAGGTCGAGACTGAGAAAAGGCTCTGTAATGAGGAAAAGCTCGGGATAATTATAGAAAGTAGCTCGGCAACAATTGAATTGGATTTTCTAGCGCTCTTTCAACCTGCAAAAAACTTGTACACATTAATGAAAATAGAAAGGTAAAGGATCAAATCTTGATTAGGCATGAATTTATACAAAAATGGATCATTTTCCCGCTGATGGTGGTGCGGATCTGTTGGATTAATGGTTAGGATAAAATTAAATTATCAATGGTTGTATTACTGCAGGAAGACATTTAATTTGGCAACAGATGGGTCCAGGTGGCATGACGAGACTGGCATTCAACGAGCATATTAATAGTTTTCATAAATCAGGGAAAAACTTATTTTCGAAGGGGTAGTCAAGTGGTAAGTGGTTTCTCCTGGGGGGGGTGCGAAATCATTAGAAAGTGCCACATTAATGTGGGCCCGAAGCTTAAAAATTCCCATTTCATACACCCCCCCCCCCCCCAAGAGTAAAGTTTGGATGGAGAGGAGGCAGTCGAAAAATAAAATGAGTCGTCAGATGGAAGGCGCGGGGAAAGGATGGTGGGACAGATGGAGGGGGGTTAATCAGGCAGTGGTGGGGTTGGATGGAAAATTTTGTCGGGTAGTGGGGGGCTTAATAAAAAGGTAAAACTTAGGATTAGGGGGTTAATCACCATATTTTCATAATGATATGTCGAACCCTTTAGACATTAGGATAAAATTTTATTCATTTTCCTTTCTGCATATGAAATAATTTTATGATTTTAAACACTTAGGATAAACATTTTTCATGCTTTTCAAAGCCATCATGTAATTTCTACCTACCCTTTCCTTTTAAATTTATTTTTCTAAGCTAAATTTTTTTATCTCATCTGTTTAGGGTGCATTTGAGCTAGCAAACCCACATTTCCTTTTTTATAACAATATAACCTAATCTATCACTTATTCCTCCTATTGATTTAGATTAAACTGTTGAATAAATTTCATTTTCTACCTAACTACTGATTTGTCAAGATTAAACTGATTGAAAAATCTTTATTCACTAACCTATTTGACATGAAATTTACAATTGTTCCATCATGATTAGACTGTATGATTGGAACAAAATCTAGTTATTATGGAATTTTAGACAAGCTACACACAATCTTATTTAATTTTTACCATAAAGGAAACTAATTTAATAGTAGTGGCACTTATATTTGCAGCACTTTCAGTGTTATTTCTCTTTTTCTTTTGTGGGGCTTTATTCTCTTTTATTTTTTTTCAATTTTATTCTTTTTGACTTTTTCTTCATATTCATATTCTTTTTGTCATACCATCTTTTGATTTTCTTTTTATACATATTTTTGTTTGGAAAATATTTGCAAACTAAAAATAATTTACAATGTAAAATTACAAATAATGAAATACTCAATCACCTTGAGATCCTATAAAATATAGGACCCTAACATATCTGTGAGATAAACAATTTCATGTCTGATAGGTGCCAGCATACTGTGAAAGAAGTTGAGTCTTTCGTCTTATGGGTGTAATATTATCCATGTATAATTTTTTCATCATATAATAAAATATGAGTAATGCAACAATAGGAGGGTGGTTTTTTTTCCCAGTGAAGGGTTTTCCACCAAATATACTTGTGTCCATTATGTTGATTGTTTTTATGGTTGCGTGTTTATTTTGATGCTTTGATCTATGGTTCTTTGTTTCAGTTCATGCATGGTTAAATATTAATAAATTGAAGAAAAATTTTAGATGTGCTCTCACTATTGATTCATCCCCCCCTCTCAGTAGTGATCTATTTTTCAACAACAACCAATTGAAGGATTATTTTTGTAGAATATAAATAATTTGATTATGACATGAAATTTCATGTTTTTATATTTATGTTTTACATTTTATTATTTATTGTGTTTTAGCTTTGTTTCCACTATTGAATTTTATAGTCTATTTAAAAAATGGTTTTGGTATTAGAGAGAAACTTTTATAGAATTTTTCAGTTACTTGTAGCCTCAACAATGTACAAGAGTTATTGGGTATATGAAACCACTATAAAACTAAAGATAAATACACAATGGCATTGATACCTTATATTTTCAAGATACAATTGTTGATGGTGTTATTCACTTGGAGTATTTCCCCATTAAACAAGAAGTTGTAAAATTTTCATTAATTCCTTGAGAAAAGTGATTTTTGTCAATCTTGACATCTTATTGGAGATGCTCCAAATGTGTGTTTATTCCTCTAGTCATTATTAAGTGGGAATGTTATAATGTATAATGTTATCTAATTGTTACATTTGTACAATATCATTTATGGATTTTGGATCATTTATTATGGAATGTGAGAATGCCTTATGTCTTAATTAGTTATTAATTTGGAACCCATTATTGTATTAGTTACTCACTAATGTGTAAAATGAGTTTATCCAACTTTTTTCATTCAATGAGACCCATCTTGGTACAAACATATATGAGGTTCAAGAAGTCTTCATGTTCATCCCTTGTTATTGTATGTTTTGGTGAGTGTATGTATCCCATATGAACTCCATACTTGAGCAATAGGTTGTTGTATCTGTATATTTGTCAATTAATAGTACTTCTCATAGCATATGTTTCCCCATCTTGAAATTATTCACTCTAAACTCTCATCTCATCTCTCATTTTATTAATGTTTGTTTATTTGAACCTTTCCTTGGGTGATTAGCTAGTAGATCTATTTTTATGATTGAATAACTTGCACATCTTATCATATTTATACTAATAACCATTGGAAGAAATCAGTGGGGTAAATAAAATATTTCCCATGATGAGTGCAAACCTATCATGAGGGTGAAGGTAGGGTTGGGGTAACTATTAGGAAAATAATATTTAGTATCTAAATATTATTTGCCCAATAGTTCTCCCCACTCTCATACAATTCTCATGAGGGTGACGGTGGGGGTAAATATTGGAAAAATGATATTAGTTTCCAATAGTTCATCCCACCCCACCCTCATGAGGGTGGGAGGTTGGGGGTAGGAGAAATTTGTGTCAATTTTTATTTGTCTAAATAAGAAAATCAATAATTCTATTTACTGGATTAGATATTTTCCATTGTACATAATGTAAAAACATTCCATAGTATATAGACTTAGATTCCACCCAAGCTCAGGTCCCTTTACATAAAATACATCATTGAGGTGGAGTAAAAAAAAATGAATTTTGTTTTATTATATCTACTATTATATTACATAGTAATGCTATTGACACACTTCGTTTAAAAATATAGTTAGAAAGAGAACATAGTTAACGACTTGATAATAACTTCATAGATGATGTTTTTTTGATGTCACATTTAGTTGTTATTTTTACTCCATTTTGAAAAGTGGTTTTATCGTTATAACATTGTTTTATAAGGGTTATATCACCACCTTATGCAACCATGACCCTAACAACCTCATAACGTTTCTCAGCAAAACTATTAAAATCAACCCTTGAAATGAAAAGTGACACCAAAAGTAGCACCCTTTTATTTTAGGGTCAAAATTACAGCTTTGAAATGACAACCTCAATAACATTTATTGTTGCAACGAAATTTTTAAAATCATGCCATAATTGAAAAGTGACACTCCCACTAGTAGCTCACATTTTTTAGTGATCAAAATTGCAACTTCTTTGGAATATTTATAGCCAAAATCTTAAAATCAACTCTCAAATTGAAAGGATGTGTTACAAGTAACAACCCTGAAATTTTTATAAATTGGAAATTGCAACATTTTTAAAACCATGGTATAAAAATTCAACATCATTAGAAATAAAATAAATCAATAATAAATTATTTAAACACTTTAAAAAATAGATATAAACCCTTAAAAAATTTAAAATAGACCCAAAAAAAAAAACAATCCACTACCATCATTTTAATATACATATGGAAAAATCATTTTAATCTAAATAAACATATTAACAATAGAAAATTTTATTATATATATATATATATATCCCCAAACGCCTCCCAACTCCATTTCAATGGTTTTTCCTCCCTCCTCTTATTGTTTTTATCCTTTATATAATATGTTTTAATATGTTGTTTTTTTTTTTTAAATTTAAAATCTATCCCAAAGGATATTTTTTCCCTTTCGTATTTGTTTTCGTTATTTTGTTTCGTTTTCTTATTTTTCATTATTTTATTTCTAATAGTATTATATTTTTGTATCATGATTTAATTTTTCTTATAAATTTAAGCTAGCAAAAATAAAGATAGTTATCTATAACAAAAAAAAAATTAAATAGGGATATCCATTATTAAGATATTTAGACACTTAAAAGGTAGTTAAGTTCAATTTCATCTAATGTATTTACTAGGTAAAAAATTATATCTTAATATGCATGAGTTGCATTATAATATGGTAGTCATGATATGTTCTAGACATAGAGTGATCCGGCGCCTCATATTCTCCTTGATACTTACAACTATTTATTCATAGGTTAAGACCCATGATCACTATATAAAGACCATGGAGGGTCATGGTTGATGATCGATTATGAGAACACTTTTATGTAAAAAATCATGTTGTGCATTAATAAAATTGTCGCAAGTAGCTATGTTCGCTAGGGTTGTGGATTATTTCCCTCTTAGAGGGTTTTAATCATGTAAAAATTTTGGTGTTGTGATCCATGATCTGGTTTTTTGAGTGGTTATTGAATGTGTTCATTCTGTATGGAAACCCTGTTTACTCGAACATCAGTTGTCAAAACCATGAATTTCAAAGAAAAAAACAATTTTAACCCTGAAAAAAATGGGTTTGTACTAAGAGTGCCACTTTTCGATTATGACGTTGATTCTAAACTGTTTATTACAAGTATACATATTTTTAATGTCGTCATTTCAAAATTGTTGTAATTTTGACCCCCAAAAAATGTGTTTCTCTTGTTGCTAATATTTTGTTTTGGGTAGTGATTTAGTGATTTTACAAAAATTACAATGTTTTCAAGGCTATGGTTGCATAGGTGGTAATTTTAACCTAAGAAAAAAAACAATGTTACTGGTAGCACCACTTTCTATTTGGTGGTTGGTTTTTGTGTCTTCAACTCAAATAATATTGGTTTTTAGAGTTACAATTTTCGTTTTGATGTCACATATCTTGTTAAGTCAATAATTATGTTAGGATTGAATGAAGAAACATGGCAAAAAATTGTAAGACATGTCATCATAGAGAACTCCATTACTTACAAATGACCAAACCTCACCTATTAAAAATGGATTAGCAAATGATACAATTATAGAGAAACAATGAGAAAGGTTAAGAAGAGAGTCGCAAAAAATGTTAATGGATAGGAAAATTACATATACCTTAATAAGACTATTATTTTTATAAAAAAAATTAGCAAAACACAACCTTTCCCAAGTCATAAGCACAAACATTATATGAATGCAGTAATCCTCTTCTACATTCTTTCATGGCTTTATAGATATTTTTGTGTTTTTTATATTAAATTACATAGATTATATTCATACTTTCATTCAAACTATAAAATATTTATTCTAATTTAACAAATTGTTATTTTTAAGTGGACTTATTTTTATTTTTATAAGAAAAAACATAGTAAAATATATTTTGTATAATAAACATATACAAATATAAATTCATCAACAAATCCATCTACCTTCATAAAATGATCAAGAAATCCAAACTACAAAAATTCACAAATTTTAATAATGAAGATAAAATTTCACCAATTCTATTTACTTTTAACTATTATGGTAAAATAACATGTGTACACTACTAGAAATGTGGTCCAGGCAGTTTACTTTCAACTATTATGGTAAAATAATATGTGTATACTACTAGCAATGTGGTCTAAGCGGTAGGTAACTATAATGGAGTATACATTTGAAATAGCATAACTACCTAAAAGTTCCAAACAAAACCAGTTAACACATGGTTAAGTGTTTTATTAAAAAAATAATGTAATTATATTTTCACAAGAAGTATCTTTATCACATTTTATGCCACTATAATTTAATGTATTTTAACATTTATTAGGAAAAGTCCTAATAAATAAGGCTTTCTAGATTGTTGTCAAATATATGCAGCTTGGGTGGTTGGGAGAAATATTGTTATCTTCTTCATTTAGGTTCAATTCCCGCATATGACAAGTTGAGCTCATTATGAGTATGTCCTCATCATAGTTTTGAGCCTTGTTTTCTGAGCCCAACTTGAAAATCTAAACATGTATATTCCTCATATAGAATATAAAAATATTAAAAAAAAATGAAATAATTAAAATTGACTATTATTAATTTTATAGCTTAATAATCATTACAATTAATAAAAATAATAATTTATTTATGATATTGTTTAAAATATAGGTTTGTTAGGGGAGTGAATAAGAATGGTAAGTTAAGGATATAATATGAAAGGGAATTATATGTTATGATTAATATTATAGGTTAGTATAGGTCAATCTAAATGATATAGATTAGAATCTAATGATATAGATTAGAATCTAATAATAACGGGAATGAAAGGATTTGGATTTTTGCTCTTCATTTTTGCTCCTCCTTCTCCTTACTTTCCTTATTTCCAAATCCATTCATTACCCTTATCATTAGATTCTAATTTGTACCTATAATATTAATCATAACATATAATCCACTTTCATATTATATCCTTTACTTTCCATCCGTATTCATTCTCCTAACAAACCTATATTTTAAACAAAATCATAAATAAATTATTATTTTTATTAATTGTTATTATTAGTAACCTATAAAATTAATAATAATCAATTATTTTATTAGTATTATTAATTAATGCTTTAATATTAGTATTAAAAATAATTATTACTAATATTATTATAAATAATTAATACTCATAATAATAATAATAAATATTATTATTATTAACTTTATAAGTATTCTTCATAAAATCCTATAATATTAATGATTAACATTAAAATTTATAAAAATTACATCTTTTCCATAAAATAGATTTTTAGGGTTTGTTGGTAGACTCTTATTTTCATTTCATTTCATCCTTCTATTTCATATTTATTACCTTCACATCACTTCTCTTCTATGTGAGTTTGTCTTGAAAATGAGTTTTGCTATAGACATGAAACATCGACAAAGAAAAATAGATATTGTGGAATTTTTGAATGATAAAAACTCTCAAAATTCTCACTACGGAAATCTCTAAACTCTCTTTTAACATTATTATTATAAATAACAAACAATTAATATGAAGGATGATAAATATAATAAAAAATTATCTACTAATTTTCATTACTTACATTATTATGAAATGAACAAAGAAGAAACTCAAGAGTGATTTTACCAAGGGATTGAATTACAAATTTGTGATTCTTATTTTAACTATATAGAAAGTTTTTAGTTCAATTTATGGACATTTATATGATCATCCACATTAAAATTTAATTGCAATTTATGTTTTTATGTTTTTATCACAGCAGGGGTTTTCTAATTTTATTTATTATTTACGTTTATTATGTAAAAAAATATTATCTACAAAGTACTCAATAAAAAATATGCAAATGAGGGTTAAAGGAATTTAATTTTAAGGATAAATTCATAGGTGTTGAGAAGATACTCTCTTCTCAAAGTTTATTGATAGTATGATTGTAGTGGTGGCTCATACTCAAAGCATTAGTTGTGATTTCCCATGAAACAAGATGTAGTCCATTTTTTTTGGGAGATAATAAAATTTCGATGCTACATTTATGGATGAAAAAGGAATCTCTCGGATGTAATTGTTAGAGAGCTTAGAAAAGAGACACATAAAAAGAATATGAGGATGTATTTCCAAAATATTAAGGGATGTGGAATTACCTTGGTTAGCTAAGATAGAGGGGAGAATACAAGATATACATCATCAAGATTGCTTCTTATCTAGATGTGTGTGAAGAATCAGTTGTGACGAGATTTCTTCAATCAAACCATCAACTAGAATTTTCTTCTAGAAAATATGAATAAATACTTAGATGCAAAGGTTAAACACGAATAAACACTTATATGAAAAGGTTAAAAGAGTTGGTCAAGCTTCTTAGAATAAGACACTTTTACTTGGAGGAATACATTACTTGGAAGGAAGGTTCTACATGTTGAATTTCAAGCTTCTTGGGGTATAAAATGGTAATAGAAAAATGTGGAAAATGGAAAATGATAATAAAAAAATATGTCAATTATTAGTCTATTTACTTTTTCTTTTAATGTTTTCTTAGACTAGTCACTCATCATTTAAGAAAAAAATTGGTTTTAATATAATATTGCTATTATTTGTCTGAAACCATACAAGTCAATTGGGTCGATGAAAGTGAGGTAATATTATGGCCTTACTAGAGTTTGATTCCTCAAAAACTAGTCAAAACTCCAAAGGGAACATTGAGAAGTAGTTAAGTCATCATGGCTGCTAAGTTGGGTCAAATAATAACATGTCTCATCTGTATAAAATAATGTTGCATCCATTGATAAGTGTTGAATACTCGACACTTCAATGTCACAAGGAAGTTTCTTTGAGTTTCCTTGTTTATGTGTTTTAGTTGTTTTGATATGTAATATATGCAATTATTCTTGTGTTAATTTAGACAAAATCAAATATTTTCATATTTGTAAAAGTTGAGTTCTTTATTGGACTCTTCAAGAGCTACAATAAAAAAAAATTCAATATTCAATTCTTATTGTGATTTCCAAGGTTTAGAAGTCTCTTTATGCTCTATTCCATTAAAGGTAGTAAATAATTTGCAACTTTAAATTTTATATTTTTAACGTAAGTGTATAAAAAATGAACAAAAAACAGATTCTCTCTCTTCACATTACTTCATTCACATCTAAGGCAGAAAATTCTTGTCACATGTGAGAAGGGTGGACCAGGCATCTCTGTTCTTTTTCGTTGACTTTTCTGCAGTTGCCTTTGACCAGCTTTAACCGAGGCTTATTTGGCACTATTTTGCTGTGATTTTTATGGAGATATATTTTTTTGAGCAAGCCACACATTTTTGCATAGGAACCGAGGCTTTGGGTGAATTTTGACCTACATTGACTGCAGACTCTGATCTCAGGTTGATCGCAAAGTTGACTCTCTGTTTGACCTCATTTTACTATGTTTTTTGTGGGTTTCTCTCTGTTTCAGCAGGCCACATTATTGGCACGGAAACCGATATTTTTTGGACAGGTTAATCTACGCTGACCGCAGAGCAGACTTTCTGGTTGACCGAGTTTGATTTCTCCTTTGATCATTGTTTTTGTAGATGGTTAATCTCCAAGGAAGGTCGAATTTCCTTAACCTTGACCTTGCTCAAGGAGGACACTTTTATTGTTATGTTTATCACTATTGACTTTTGTTGAAAATTTAGAGGGCTAGTGATTAATTCAAATTGTCTTCTTTATAATTACTTATGAGCTTACCTGAGTTACTTATGTCTTCTCTTCTTTAGTTTATTTAGTCTCTTCATCAAGTCAAATATCAAAATACACGGGACACAAAATTAGGCTTCTAGAGCCAGGGCAAAACCTCTCCCTCTTGGAGAGGAAAACCCGTAAGGAATTCTTCTTATAGACTTTCAATTGACAAGTACCATGACCATGACAAACCCTTGACTCTTGTATGCCTCCAAGACCTTTTAATTGCTCCATTAGGCTTCGTATGTTGATCTTCCTTTCTGCACTCCCTTTTACTGACCCTAGGAAAGCTGAGTTCCTAGTGAACTCCTTTTCCTCTAGCCTCGGCCTCCTATACTCTTGATCTCAAGACTGAAATCACTTGTTCGATCTATGATTGTCCTTGTTGGCTTCTCTTTCTTCTACGTACTTGTCCACACATTGGATTATAGTCTTATTATTTCAACCTTCCTAAAGTTACTATAATTATGTGAAGTAGATGTATACTTCACAACAGAGAGAGCATATCATTGTGTTATCTCGTGATCCTCCTTTGATGTATTGCCTCTGTTATCACTCAAAAAATTAAAACATCATTTTGACAAGGTTAAATAGGTTCACGAATCAAAATAGGGTTGTAGGATTCATTTTTAAGTTTGGTCAAGGGATGTATTAAATTTTTATGGTTTAAATTTACCCTAAGGTCTAAACCCACTCTTGTTAAAACTCCTTCATGTCACATCATTCATCATTTTCTGATTTATTTCATTTTCCAAAGTTTTTGTACCGAAAGTGCCAAATTATCCAAGAAACCATAGTTTTGTAGCACAATGCATTGTAAAAAGTCACTTTTTGCTACAAAACTACTAATAGTTTCGTAGCGAAAACAATCAAATTAACACTAGAGGTGCTACAAAAGTGTGGTTTCCTGTATGTCTTGTCAGTTGAGATGTTATGTGTCCGAAAACGTTGGGAAAGGGTAATTTAGATGCTTTTCGAGTCATGGAGTGATGAAATCAAGGTACATGCACAAGTTTGCAGTCATCATGGTCAGTTTAGGTAATGAATAAGTCATCATTGAGTCATGAGAAGACATTTAAACTTCAAATCCTTTCCTACTTTAGTCATTCTCATTTCTCATTCCTCCTTGTGTAATATCTGAGCTCTGGAGAGTTATTTTACTAAGCCAAACTTGTGGCTAGTTTATTCAAAGGTTTACTTTGAACATTATCGAGTGAGCCTGAAAATTCATCAAGCAAGGTTGAACATCATCAAGCGAGGCTGAGCAATTATTTGAGAAATTATGGCAGAGAAAAGAAAAATACACGAGGGTGCACAATGTCTGAGATATGAACCTGAATACATGAAAGTGATCAATGAATATCTAGCAGTAATGGAAGCCTTTAGAAGAGTATATTGCCTACATTTTTGTGAGAAATTGCAGGGTTTTCATACACAGATATCCAAGGAGTTTTCTTTGAATTTTAGTGGAACAACCACTAAATTTGGAATGATTAATTTTTCCATCACACCAGAGGTTATTACTACTGCTATAGAGATTCCAAGAGGTTAAGAAACCTGGTTCAAAGGTTTCAAGTTTAACATGGAGTAGTGAAAAGAGTTCATGAAGCCTGAGCACATTGAGATGGATCTCACCAATGTTGTTCCAAGAAACTGCATTAAAGAAAACTATTCAAAATTTCTACTCATCATCCAAAAGTACTATACCTGTGAAGGTAGATATCACAAATTTTACTCATACCATTTAAAATTACTTCTTCACTTCACTGGTAAGATTTCCCTTGACTTACCTTTCTATCTGCATAGAAGTCTATCAAAGATGGCTAATAAGGTCCAAGAAAAGTCTGAGGGGATTGAGACATCATTATTTCATCATGGCTTAATGAAATTATTGATTTTATATGAACTTCAAAGGTTAGGCAGAGATTGGTCCTCATTCTTATTTGTCAGTGGTTTTTAGTTGGATGCTCTAACTCCTTCAAAAAATCCTAAACCTAGGAAAATTCCATCCCCACTAGCAGGAGAAGAGAGCCAACCATTGGTTGAAAATATAAATGACCTGCAAGAGCATAAACAAGTAAAAAAACTATGAAGAAGCTAGAGAAAATACAAATTCTTGACACACCGAATGTCCCACCTGCAAAACAGAAATCAAAGGTGGTCAAACCTGCAAAACAGAAACAAACTATTAGTAAACAAGGGACCAAAAGGATGACTAGAAACCAAACAGTGGTTTTGGAAGAGAAGACAGTGGTTGTAGAAGACAGAACAGAAGCTAAGGGAAATCTAGAGGATATTTTACATGTCATTGACATAGAGGAAACACCTATTGTCCAAGCTAAATTCATAGAGGAAGGTAGCAGGAGCTCAGAATCTGATCGAGGCTGCATCTACCTTGGTGACTCCATTCAAAACTCATATGATCAAAGGTGGCTTTGAGAAGGATATACACGAGGTGTAATCTTGACCTAGATCCACCTACCATCGTGGAAAATCCAAACACCATTTCCAGAGGCAGTTAAGGAATTTCTGAAATATCAGTTTCTCCATTACATACAAAATCCTTGTCCTCTAAAGTTTTAAGAAGTCCTTAAGATAAAAGATATTATGATAAAATTCAGGAAGTTTTGTTTAGGTCTAAAAGTGAAAAATAATTAACTGAAATTGTCTTAGACCTACATAGGAGAGGTATTGATACCTCAGCCTTAGTAACACAGAAAGATAAATAAGAGTTTTGGGAAGCAGTAAATTTTGAGTTGTTGTTGGAAAGAGAGTCTTTAGATAGGTTAAAGGAGTTTGAAACTTTTGAAATCTTGTTGAGAAGTAAAACTAGTTTTTCTCTTCCTGATTAGAGTTAAATTGTTAGTGGACAACAAATACCAAACAACCCTCCTCCTAACAGTTCCTCTTCCTCCATTATGTTATCCCTAAAACTACCATAGTTCCATTTACCAAGGCCGGAAATTTACCTCCTCCACCTGCTGCACTTGCTAGATATGTCCCTCTTGTTCTTCCAGTTTTTCTACATGACCTTCCTAACAAATACTCTGCTAGAATAAAAACTTGTGGGAGTGATGAAGAGATTACAACAGAAGAACATGTGGACTAATTTAATTATTTTATAGACAGGGAGGAGGTTGACCATGAGGATGTCAATTTGAGATTGTTTGCTCAGAGTTTTACTGGTGAAGTTAGGAAGTGGTTCAAATCCCTTACTCTTGGAAGCATTCATAATTGGAATGGGTTTGAAAATACCTTTTTGAGGAAATGGGGAAATAGAACCAATCTTTTACAAGCTCTCACTGAGTACAATAGTTTGAGAAGAGTTGTCGTTGAAACTGTCCAAAACTTTTCAAAAATGTTTAACAAGGTTTATGACTCTATTCTTGCCCATTTAAAACCTCCACAAGCCTTAGCTCAAATGAGATATGTTGAAGCTTTTGATTATAACTTTTCAATACTGTTGAGAGAAAGAGAATTCCCTTCACTTTCTGAAATGCAGAATGATGTAGTGAAGGTGGAGGTTAATATGATAGCAGAAAAAATGTCCAAGATGGGAAAGACTAAGTTGAAAGAAGAAGATAAGCCTTCTACCTCTACCTCTGATGAGAAATTTTATTCAATGATGAAGACAATGGAAAATTTGATGGATAGGTTGGCCCTTGGGAATACCTCTACTCCTCCTGCACAACATGAGCCTCAGTTTAGAAACCCTCAATTCAGAAGACCTCAAAACCAGTAAAGGCCAAGGGAAAGGAGAAATCAGCAACCGGATCCTCCAGTGAGACCTCCTTTTCAGTAGAAATTAGTTGATGAAGATGATGAACCTGAAATTCCTGAAGAGTCCATTCATTGTCTAGCTGTAGATATGTCTATAATTTTCTTGACTAAGGAGGAACATGATGAGTCATATCAAAGTAGTCATGGAGAGGAACCATCTGATTTTTTTAAAGGGTATCAACATGCAATTTTTGAGATGCAGAAACAATACAATCTCAGAAATAGTAATGTGCCAATCATTGCAAACAAAACATAGCCTAAAAAAGATAATCCTAAAGCTACTGAAGCTAAGAAATATACACCCGAGGCTGCTGAAGGTAAGAAAGATACACCACCTCCTCCTCCTATCAAAGAAGCTGAAAATTTTGTTTCTGTTTTCAATTTGGAGAGTGAAATTTCAAAGATCAAAATACCAGTACCTTTTGGAGAGATTCTTAAGGTAAATGAATATAGAATCAAGATTGTGAAAATGTTGAATTCACAACTAGGAGCTGTTGATATCTTAAATTTTCAAGAGAATCATCCAACCATATAATTGGGTCCAATATTAGAAGATGATCAAAATGAGGAGGTGCCTCCTTTTTATGTTAGTCTCCAACATTCATGATATGACATTGCATAATGCCATTTTAGATTCAGGGGCTTCTCACAATCTTATGCCCAAAGTAATCATGGAGAGGATGGGGTTAGAAATTACTAGACCATATAAGGACTTGTTTTCTTTTGATTCAAAAAGAGTTCATTGCATTAGTTTAATTAAAGATGTTTTTTTTGGTCTTACACAAGTCCCTACCAAGACAGTGGTTATGGAAATTGTGGTAGCATACATTCCACCAAATTTTGGCATGCTATTATCAAGGTCATGGGCAGAAAAAATCAAAGGTGCAATGTAGATGGACCTTACTTATGTCACCATTCCTGTTTTTGGTGAGAAAAGGAGACTGTATAGAGAGACAAGAATGGATTACATGGTGAGTAGTAAAGATAAACCTCAAAAATTTCCAATTTATGCTCTTGATACTGAACTTGGTTCTGCCATTCTTTTCAATGAGTTGACTGATGAAGCAGAAGATGAGAAGAATGCAGAAAATCAGCAATCTAAAATTCAGCAGACATAAAATCAGCAAGCAGAATATCAGTAAGTCAGTGATGAGAAAGCGGAAGGTTGGTGGTTATTTCACTTTGATGGATTAGCAGGAAGAGAAGGGGCAGGAGCAAGGATTTGGATCACAATTCCAAATGATGAAAGTAATTTCTTTTCTTACAAACTGAATTTTGATTGCAAAAATAACATGGTTGAGTATGAATCTTTGATTTTGGGATTAGAAGTTTTGAAAAGAATGGGTGTTCAAAAGATTTCTATTTTTGGAGATTCTGAATTAGTCACTAAACAAGTTTAAGGTGTGTATCAAAAAAAGGATTCAAGAATGAGGGCATACAGAAACTTAGTCATGGACATTTTGTAAAAATTCCAAGATCATTCATTCATTGTCAAGACTAGAGACCAAAACTCCATTGTTGAATCCCTAGTTATCTCTGCAAATCTTTTCATCATTCCCATACATTCCACTGAAAAATATGAGGTTGAGTTTCTCCATATACCATCTATCCTTGATAACATTATCCATTGGCAAGTTTTTGAGGATGACCAACAAGTTAATAATTTTATTGAGCTGAAATATGAGTTTGAAAATATACAAGTACATCAGCAAAACATGCTTTTTGAATCTAAGGGAAATTCTTAAGTGCTACAACTGAAGAATAACTCTATACCCAAAGGCCTCATACCCCTTGAGAAGATTTTTTATCAGAATGATGTGTTTAAAACTCCTAGGATACAAGCTGATGATGAAGAGGTAGAGATTTGTAACCTTGGTACAGTAGTTATGCCAAAAATGATTAAACTTTCAAAGTTTCTTTTAGTTGATATGAAGCATAAATATATTGAGATGATGAAAAGTTTGATAGATGTTTTTGCTTGGAGTTATGATGATTTGAATAAGTATGACCCTACTATCATTCAACATACTATTCCCATTAAAGAAAATGAAAAGCCTTTCAAGCAGAAATTGAGGAGGATTAATCCACTCCTCATGCCTTTGATTGAGAAGGAAATCAAGAAGCTCTTTGATGCCAAAATCATTGTTCCAATCAGATTCTCAAAGTGGCTCGAAAATTTGGTTCCAGTCGGAATAAAGAGTGGAGAAATGAGAATATGCATTGACTTCAGAAACTTGAACAAAGCCTTTCTAAAGGAAAATTACCCTCTCCCAAATATGGACCAAATTTTGCAGAACATTTTTGGTTCCCAAATAATGTCTATGCTTGATGGTTTTTTAGGTTATAATCAGATTCTTATGCATCCGGATGATCAGGATAAAATAGCCTTTACTACACCATGGGGCACATTCATGTATGCCAAGATGCCATTTGGTCGTAGGAGCTACTTTTCAAAGGGCGATGGATATTTATTTTGTTGAAGAGAATGAAAATATTGTGGTTGTTTATTTTGATGACATAACAGTCTTCTCAAGGAAGGAGGAAGATCACTTGAAGCACCTAGAAGGAATTATGCTGACGTGTAGAAGGTTTGGTATTTCTCTCAATCCCACTAAAATAATTTTTTCCTTAACTTCAAGTAAATTACTTGGACGCATTATTTCTAAAGATGGGATTAAGATTCATCCAAACAGGGTCAATGCAATTCAGAAGGTGGATTTTCCTAGGAGAAAAAAGGAGGTTCAGTCTTTCCCTAGAAAGGTAAATTTTGTGAGGATATTTATTCCTAATGTTGTTGAGATTGTAAAGGACATAACAAGGATGCTGAAGAAAGGAGCTGAGATTAAGTGGAAATTAGAAGCAAAGCACTCATTCAAGGAGATCAAAAAGGCACTCACCCAAGTACAAATGCTAATCAGCCCAGATTTCTCAAAAGAATTTATGGTGTTTACTTTTGCATCAGAAAATACAATTGCTGGATTTTTGTTGCAGAAGGGACAACAAGGTACTGAGCATCCCATTTCATTTTTTATTAGGACATTAGCTAACTCTGAGTTGAAGTACAAAATCTTAGAGAAGCAAGCTTATGCCTTGATTAAGGCCATCAAATATTTCAGAATTTATATTATACATTCACATGTTTTAGCTTTTGTTCCTAATGCTGTTGTGAAAGACATCCTAACTCAAGATGATCCGAATGGTAAGATGGGGAAATGGATTGCTAACTTGATATAATATGACATAGAAATCAAGCCAACAAAATTGGTCAAAGTACAAGGTCTAGAAAAGTTGATGGCATAGTCAAACTTTGACTGTCTTAACATGAATTTAATTGCAGAAATATCATAAATTTCATATGAGGAGGAAAAACTGATCCCTGTTGAAGAAAAGTACATCATTTTAGAGTGGTATAAGGACATTATTTTTGTCCTAAATCATCATAGAGAACCTGTTGAGCTGACAAAGTCCAAGGCGAGATTTGTGAAGCTAAAATCCTTGAGGTATTTCATCATTGACAGAAATTTGTATTGGAAGGATCTCGGTGGTATTTTGTTGAATTGTTTGCTAGAAGAGGAGGTTGATAATGTGATTGAGGAGTTCCACAAAGGATATTGTGGAGGTCATCATTATTAGAAGGCTACAGTAAACAAGATCCTCAGAGCAAGGTATTATTTGCCTTCAATGTATAAATATGTATACAAAAAAATTGTTGCCTGCCATGAATGCCAGATTTTTTATGGTAAGAAGAAGCTTGTACCTTTGCCTTTAATTCCTATCTATATTGAGGCACCATTTCAGCAGTGGGGGCTATATTTTATTGGAGAGATTCATCCATCATCATCAGGTCATCATCGCTAGATTCTGAAAACAACTGACTATTTTACCAAATGGATAGAAACAATCCCAACTTGGCAAGCAAATCAGATTGTGCCTTATCAAAATCTCTGAGCGGCTGATGGGATTACATCTCTTATTGGCCTCGTCATTGCGGTTTTACTTGTGGCTTTCGTTGGATGCCCTCACTTTCATAAAAGTCGAACGATGGCATTCCATAGAGACAGTGAAGAAGGACAAAAAAATATCGCGTTTATCTCATTACTCACATCACTCAACGTCATTCCTCTCTGACCGCTTCTCTGGTATAATTTGCAACCTAAAATCTCCTCACGCCAGCGTTTCTAACCTCCTCTACTACAGAGCAAATTCATCTTGTTAAATTCTGATGGACTGAGCCCGCACAGGATTGTCCCTCCCTCATAGATTGAAGACAATAGCACAGAAGAAAATATCACAATGGTTATCTACGCATACCCCAACGTAACATCAGACAGATTCAATAATTCTATTAAAAATATCGACACCCCTTCACCAGAGAACAACCACTCCATTTTCTCCAATCTTCCCATAAACCCCGCCTCTATCTCTCTTAGCCTCCAACCGGTAGACCTCTCCTCTACATATGATCTTAATGACTTCCATACTATACCTCTCCCATACTCACACAACTCAAACATTGAAATTTTTAACAGCATTGCTAATCACTTATGCGCACAAAACAAGGTCAACCTGATGAATTCTATTGACTCAAAGTCAATCCCTCCCTCATAGATAGATTGGTTTGAAGACAATAACACAAAGAATGTACACGCAGATTTGATGAAGAATTCAACAGATAATACCTCAGCGATTAATGCCCACGCAGATCCAGCATTAAACAATGTCAATGATCCGGTCAGAGAAGTTAACATCTCGGCACCAGAAATCTCCTGCCCCTTTATCTCCAATACGCCCACTAACTCCGCCTCGATCTCTTTTAGCTCTCAACCTAGAAACCTCACCTCTCATCCTGTCGAACCTATAGTCTTCGGAAATTTTAACCCATCCCTCAAAGACCTGAACAATAAGGGTTTTAATAATCCCACCATGATAAATCTGTCCACCTTCAACTTAGACCAAGCTTCTTTGTCCCTTCTCCATAAGGGGCTAAACTTTTCCATTACCCCTAATAAAATTCCCGTTGACAATATAATTAGCAACATATAAATTGCCATAAGAGATCCTAACCTTATCGAAGCTGAAGAAATAAGACAAGAAACTGTTAAAATCCTTAAAAATGCCAAGCCACCTCCATGTAACTTATCCAAAGAAGAAAAACTTGCTCTAAAAAACCTAAAAAATAATAAAAATATAATCATCCTAAAAGCAGATAAGGGTAATGCAATAGTAATAATGGACAGGGTTGAATATGATAATAAAATGGAAGATCATCTAAACAACAGTGGTTGCTACAAAATTTTAAAGAAAGATCCTAGTGTTAAAATACTTAAGGAAGTTACCAAAAAAATAAAAGACTCTTCTCTTGACACCATCATAAAAAAGAGAATCACCCCTTCTAGCTCCATCACCCCTAGAATATATGGTGCTCCCAAGGTTCACAAAGTAGGCATCCCCCTTACACCCATATTCAACACCATTGTTTCACCTACCTACCTTCTCGCTCAATACCTTGCCAAAAAACTTCGCCCCCTTGCCGGAAACACCTCGTCACATATCAAAGACTCTTCTTCCTTTGTTCAATGGACCAAAAACCTTGACATGAAAGACGGTGATCTCATGGTAAGTTTCGACATTGTCTCCCTTTACACCATGATTCCTATAGATGAAACCATCAACATTTTAAAAACTATCACAAATAGCGAGACCATAAACCTCCTAAAATTTTGTGTAAAATCATCTTTCTTCAGCTTCAACGGAATAATTTATGAACAAAATCATGGGGTAGCTATGGGCTCACCTCTATCTCCTATTATTGCCAACATATACATGGAACATTTTGAGAAAATAGCCCTCAAATCCTTTCCTTTCACCCCTAAAGAATGGAAAATATATGTAGATGATATCTTTGCTAAATGGACCCATGGTATATTAAAATTAAACGGTTTCTTAGCTCACATTAATAGTCTCTCGAGTCACATCAAATTTACCATTGAAATTGAAAAATATAGCCAATTACCTTTTCTGGACATCCTTTTAACAAAAAAAGAAGGTAAACTTAGCACCAAAGTTTATAGAAAGAATACTCACACAGATAGATACCTTCATGCTAACTCACATCACCACCCTAATCAAAAAATTGGCACCATTAAAACCCTAACAACTAGGGCATCCAGAATTGCAGACTCCCACCACCTAGAACATGAGATAACCCATCTTCGCCATGTCTTTCAAATAAATGGATATAATAAACATGTCATCAACAAAACCATACACCAAACCCTTAATAAGAATAACTTAAAAAGATCCTTTGACATCCCTAAAATCTCTTTACCTTACATAAAAGGAACAACTGATAAAATATCTAAAGTACTTAACAAACATAACATTAAGATTGCCTTCACCCCCCCTAATACTATTTTAAATATGGTAGACTCTGCTAAGGACCCTATAAATCCTAGGCTACAAAAAGGAGTTTACATTATACCTTGCTCTTGTGGCAAAGAATACATTGGTGAAACTGGTAGATCCCTTAGCATTAGACTAAAAGAACATGCTACGGACTTATCTCGGAACAGAACAGCGATATCTGCCTTAGCATAGCATGCCTTCTCATCTTCACATTACATACAAATGGAGGATGCCAAACTTGTCTCTAAAGAGGACCATTACCTAAAGAGGAAAATCAAAGAAGCCATAGAAATTGAAAAAATAAAAAACAACATAAACTGTGATGATGGTCTTATTATTAGCGACACTTGGAAACCCTTAATACATCAAAACCTCTTAAAGACATGAAAACTAATAATAAATTAGTCTATTAGAAATAAGTTAAAAAATAAATAAATAAATAAATTAAAATTAAAATAATAATAATAATAATAATAATTAATTAATAAAAATGAAATTAAAAATATATAAATAAATAAATACAACAAATAAAACATAAATAATTATTTTTTTCCTTTACTTCAGTAAGGCCTAACTTCTCTTAATTCTTTATATTTCAATCAAAGAAATAAATTATAAATAAAGAAGTTAATTAAATTAAAACAAAATCAAATAGTTATTAATTGATGATATGAATTACTTAAAATAAATTAAATTAAATTAAAACAAAACAAAATAGTAAATTATTTAATTATATAGATTAGTTTAAATAAATTGTATTATAGTAAACAAAATAAAATTAGTAGTTTAATTAATTATATATATTAATTTAACAAATACATATTTCTATTGAATAAATTCATAATTTCACATAATTTCAAATAAATTATATTTTAATTAAATTAAAATTTGGACTAAACTAAAATCATCATTCAAACCGACCTTTATAAAACTCCTCTTAAGTCACTATTTATTCTTCCATTCTTTTGCCCTATTTCTCTCAACATTTCAAAGAACGTTTGATGCCTACCCTTGATGATGGACTCACTTACGAAGTCTGAAACGTTGGGTTATTAAAAAAACTCAGAAATAGGTTATTCCTCTCTTCTAAAATCTATTTCACCTGTATGGATTCTCTTTTTAACAATATGATTTTGTTATCATTTATTTTTTGGAGAATAATATTTTGTCTAGATTCGGTTTCCCCATGAAGATCATAACTGATAATGCACAGGCATTTAAGTCTAAGAAGTTGATTAATTTTTGTCATCAAGATCATATTACTCTTGGGCATTCTACTGCATATTATCCACAAGGGAATGGTCTTGTTGAATCTTCTAGCAAGAGTATTTTGAGGATTATTAAGAAGGTGTTGTATGAAAATAAGAAGGCATGGCATTTGAAGCTGAAGTATGCCTTATGGGATGATATAATATGCACAAAGAGGTCAATTGGAACTTCACCTTATGAGTTGGTATATGGAGCTGAAGCCATCTTTCCTACATCCTTAGGAATGCTTGTCATGAAGCTGCTTCAAGGGATGGAGGAGGAGTCAGATGCAATTCAGAGAATAATTACTCAACTAATAGCTTTGCAAGAGAAAATGGAGGAAGTATACAACAGTAATCAGCAATCTCAAAATAGAATCAAGAAGACATTTGACAAGAAGATCAGGGAAGAAAATTTTCAAGTCCAAGATGTGGTTTTGAAATGGGAGGCTAGAATTGAAGATAAGGGAAAACATGGTAAGTTTGAGAATATATAGAAGGGTCCATTGAAGGTAGCTACTTTCCATGGGAACAACACTTACATTCTGCAGGAAATGGATGGACAATCATGTGCTAGAGGGCCTGTCAATGGTAGGTCTTTAAAGCACCACTCTTCTTAAAATCTGTTGATCATTCATGCCATTTTATATATTCCATTTTATGTGTTTTTCTACTAATAATGACAAGCTGAATCATCAAGCTTGAGCCCGAGGTGAAGGTCATTAGAGTTTGAAGAGAAAGCTTGGCAATTTCAAAGTTTTTCTATTTTTTCAAGAAGATGGATAGCAGCACTGGAACTACTAGTTCTTTGGTGTACAACAGGGGCATTGTTGGGTTTGTGTTATATTCTTTCCATGACTAATCATGCGCCCATGGGTTTTGTGCATGTGTTTACACATGGTTTTGGGGTACGATGGTTTTCGGCCCTTGGTATTTTGTAGATCCAGTCAAGGGAACTACGGTTATGTTCTAATCCAGGGTTAATGGATTGGGGTTTATGTATGCTTCGGCATGTATATATATGTGTTGTAACACTAAAAGGAATATAATGAAAAATCAAGCTGGTCGTCCCAATTTGGGATCCAAGGGAAAATATTTGTGTTTATCTGTTTTATGTTTTATGCTCTCGCTATTGTTTATTTTCTGTTATAAGATTTGTGTGTAGATAATTTCTGTTCAGGGTTAAAACCTACATTTGGTATCAAATTTGTTTCGGCTTCAAGGGGACGATTTTGCTACTGAAGGGTTTTTTTCTCGAGCCTGAGGTAGACCCTGTTTAATGAGAGACCTGCAGGATCGATTCTTGTGGTGAAAGAAGATGGCGAGCAACGGGAAGATAGAGATCGAGAAATTTAATGGTCAGATTTTTGAGTTGTGGAAGCTCAAGATGGAGGATCTGTTGGTGGATAAAGATCAGTGGATCGCGGTAGATCTGGGTACTAAACCAACGGCAATCTCAGATGAAGACTGGAAGAACCTGAATCGGAAGGCAAAGAGCACAATATGATTGTGTGTCTCAGATTCAGTATTGTTGAATGTATCTGGGGAAGCTATGGTGAAGACCTTGTGGGACAAGCTAGGGACTTTGTATCAATCTAAGTCTCTAGTGAATAAATTGTTCCTTGTAGAAATTTGAATAATAGCTGAATTATTCACCGAGATTATCCTGATTATACACTATTTAAGCTTCATGCATAATACATAACCTCTTCTACAATTGATCATCAATATGCGGAAATAGATAGCAGTTGCATGCGCTCATTAAAACATAATCAAGCACACATATCAACACAGTATGTAATGGGGAAAGCAATAGCTGAAAACCCCCAACTATCTGTATATTATAATGATAGAGAACATGTAACAATACATAGCACAATACTCCTCACAAGTACTTAGTACTATCTCCAAAAAGTTACACACAAACTAACTGAGATTTGAACAAGTCATGGGTTCAAATCTCCTCCACAAGTCTGCCTGCCTCTACTGCGCAATCCAAGTTGATTAATGATGAGATCCAAGTTTGAATCCCACTGGCTCCAACTGTGCAATCCTCATTGGAAATCTCCATCAATGTGTGTGAAAATCTCATGCACAATCATGGTCACAACTGATAGTCACACTCACCCTTTCACCCACCTCTAACACTGCTCTCCACTGAACTGTCCATGCATTGCAGTTAACTGATGTGTTCTTTAGTTGATTTATGAGTTAATAATTAGTGAATTAATTAATAATTAATTCACACCACTCATCACTAGTGTATTTTTCAGTTAGACTAAATACAACTAGTTCAACTAAGTTAAAACGAACACAACTCCACCAACTGTCTCATCAACTCCACCAAACTCTGCCACATGAGTTCTAACTGAAGTCAACCATGCAATAGCTCAACTAACCCTTAGGAAAAGCGTATTTCCTTCTTTCAGCTGCATGTGCCACATCCAAGCATCAAACTAAAGTGCTCCAAGAGGATAAGATAATGTTTATAGTCTAAATATTATTAAGGGTTAATAATATTTGACTGTTCTATTTTTAGCCCGGCAGTCTAAAAATAGAAACCGCCCAATGTATAAAAATAGAGGTCCATCTATTTTTACCAACTCGACCAATCATCCATAAATAGCATCCTGCAACTCATAGACCATGATCCATATGTCTAAAAATAGACATAGTCTAAAAATAAAATTTGCGCCAAAAATAGCCTGCGGACCCACTTAGTGAAGGTGACTTCATTTCACTAAGCTCCATCATCTTGTTGCATTTTCAACATTCCTGTGGAAAAATATGTATAACCTGAGGATGAAGGATAGAGACTCGGTGACAGAGCATTTGAATTCCTTCAATAATGTGGTAAGTCAGCTATCATCTGTTGATATTAAAATCTCAGATGAAGACAAGTGCATCAGTTTGTTGTGTTCTCTACTAGAATCGTGGGAAAGTCTGGTTATTGCAATAGGTAGCAATACAACTACCTTGAATTTTGATGACTTGTCTCAGCCTTGCTGTCGGAGGAAATGAGACAGAGAAATATGGAGGGTGAGAATGGATATGCCTTATCTGTATGAGGAAGGTCCCAGAACAGAAACAAGAATAAGGTTTCGAGTGGGAGATCTAAATCTCCTGGAAATTTTGTAAAGGTGTGTTTGAAATGCGGAAAGGAAGGGCACTACAAAAAGGACTGCAAATCTAAAGCTGCTGAGAAAGGAAAGGGATTTGATGATGCTCCTTCTGCAGAGGCAAAAACCACCTCGGATGAAGGTGGGGATGTGTATTTGGCTTCTTCTTCAAATACACATGTAGATCATGAGTCATGGTTGATTGACTCGGGTGCATCCTTTCACTTCACTCCCCATAGGGAGTGGTTCTGTGAGTATGATAAATATGATGGCGGTCATAGGAAGGCCAGAATCGTCGGACATGGAAAAGTCAAGCTGAAGCTGCAAGGTGGAAGGATTAGAACATTTCCTGGTGTTCTGCACATTCTTGCATTGGCTAGAAATCTGATTTCTGTAAGCAAGATGGATGATGCAGGTGTAAAAACAGTGTTCAAGAAAGATACCTGTAAGATGGTTCGGGGAGAACTGGTATTAATGTGGGGAGTTCATATTGGAACTCTGTACAAGCTTCATGGCAGCACTGTTATTGATGGGTGCAACAGTTATGTGGTTCCCGAAAGTGGAGCAGAAAGCCTAGCGGTCTCTGGAGAAAAGACCATGCTATGGCATCAAAGGCTTGGACATATTGGAAAGAAGGGCCTTCGGATACCACATGGAAATGGTATGGTAGAAGGTATGTCTAATAGCTCTCTGTATTTCGACTGCTGTGAACATTGTGTATATGGGAATCAGAATCAAGTGATTTTTCCTTCTAGTGCTAAGACGACGAATAAGATATTAGAGCTTGTGCAGAGTGATGTGTTTGGACCTGTGTCTGTTCCATCACTGGGTAAGTATTTGTACTATGTTTCATTCATATATGACTTCTCAAGGAATACATGGATATATTTCTTGAGGAATAAATCTGAAGTCTTTGATAGATTTAAAGGATTTAAGGCTCTGGTGGAAAACCAAACAGAGAAGAAGATAAAGGTGTTGAGGACAGATAATGGTGGGGAGTTCTACAAGAAGGAATTTGAGGAGTTCTGTAAGAAGTGTGGTATAGAACGACATAAGACTACTCCATACACACCTCAGCAAAACAGAGTTGTAGAAGGAATGAATAGAATGCTGATGGAAAAGGCAAGAAGCATGCTCAGTGGTACTGGGTTAGGACAAGAATTATGGGCAGAGGCAGTGGAGACTGCATGTTACTTGGTTAACAAATCACCTTCATCAGCGTTGGAGGATAAGACTCCACATGAGGTATGGACTGGTAAGAAACCCTGTTTTCACATCTGAGGGTATTTGGATGTGATGCATATGTACATGTTCCAAAGGAGAAAAGGACCAAGTTAGATAATAAATCTGAAAGGTGCATCTTTATTGGGTATAAGGATGGTTTAAAGGGTTACAAGCTTTGAAACCCATAAACAAGGAAGGTTGTGTACAGTCGAGATGTGGTGCTTAAAGAGGTGAAATATTTTGTTAAAAATGAAGTCCTACCAAAGGAACCTGAGAAGATATAGTTTGAGCTAAAGGAGGGTGAATCAGACTCTACAACAGAAGAAGACTCAGAAGAGGAAGAGCCACAAACTCCAGCTGTGAGAAGATCAGCTCGAGAAAGAAGACAACCAGAAAGGTATAGTCCATCTTCTTTCTATTCAAATTTTTCTTTAACTATAACTAATGATGATCCCAGAACTATCAAGGAGGCAGTAGATTCAAGGGAAGGAAAACTCTGGAAGGAGGCCATGGTTGATGAAATGGCATCCTTGCATAAAAATGAGGCATGGGATATGGTGGAGTTGCTAGTTGGAAGGAAGCCCATCAAGAGAAAATGGGTGTTTAAGAAGAAGATGAATGTAGAAGGCAAGGTGGAGAAATACAAAGCTCGGTTGGTATCAAAAGGTTATTCCCAGGTGCCGGGAATTGATTTTGGTGATATTTTTTTTCCTGTTGCCAAAGTTATTTATATTAGATTACTTTTATCTATTGTTGTTGCATTTGATTTTGAGGTAGAACAAATGGATGTGAAGACATCATTTCTTCACGGGGATCTAGAAGAGGAGATCTACATGAAACAACCTGAAGGCTTTATGGTGAAGGGGAAGAAAGAACTAGTATGCAGGTTAAAGAAATCTCTGTATGGGTTAAAACGGTCACCAAGGATGTGGTATCAAAAATTTTATACCTACATATGGGGACTTGGATTTACCAGAAGCAAGGAGGATCATTGTGTTTATTTTAAATTAATTGGTGATCGTGTTATTTATTTGGTCTTGTATGTGGATGATATGTTGCTGATTGGAAATGAAAAATAAATTATCCAAGATTTGAAGACCCAACTTTTCTCCAAATTCGACATGAAGGATCTTGGTGCTGCAAACTATATTTTGGGCATGGAAGTTAAGAGAGATCGGGCAAAGAGGAAGCTCTGGTTAAACCAGAGGAAGTATTTCGATTATATATTGCAGAGGTTCAATATGCAGGATAGTAAACTAGTGAATGTTCTGATTCCTGTAGGTACAAATCTGTCTGTTGAACAGTGTTCCAAGACACAGGAAGAAGAGGATATGTCTCGTGTTCCATATGCAAGTGCAGTGGGTAGCCTGATGTATGCAATGGTCTGTACTAGACCAGACATTGCACATGTAGTGGGAGTATTGAGCAGGTTTATGTCAAACCTAGGGAAGGAGCATTGGACAGTAGTGAAGAGGGTTTTCAGATATTCACGTGGCACTAGTGATTATGGCTTGTGCTACCAGGGAAGACCAGGATTGGAAAGAGTTTTGGGAATTCGTGGTTTTTTTTATTCAGACTGGGCTGGAGATCTGGACCAAAGAATATCTACAAGTGGGTATGTGTTTAGCCTATTTGGAGGTGCAGTCATTTGGATGAGTAAAAGACAGTCTGTAGTGGCTCTTTCAACTACAGAGGCTGAATACGTAGCAGCCACTCATGCAAGCAAGGAAGCATTTTGGTTGCAGAGATTGTGTTCAAGTATGGGGTTGGTGCAGCAAGCTATAAGGATAGATTGTCATAGCCAAAGTGAAATTTTATTGGCTAAGAACCCTGCTTATCATTCAAAGACAAAGCACATTGATGTTCAATATCACTTTGTGAGAGATATGCTTGAGGCTAAAAGGGTGTTGTTGGTAAAGGTGGACATTTTGAAGAATGTTGCAGATGGATTGACGAAGTCTATAAGCACTCAGAAGTTCTCTTGGTGTAGAGAAACAATGGGTGTTGCATAAATGGGCTAATGACTAAGCTCTCTTGTGGCCCCCTGTAGAAATAAAACAACAAGTGGGAAAATGTTGGGTATGTGTTATATTATTTCCATGACTAATGACACGCGGGGGGGTCACAGGGGGGTCGATAGCCCCCCCTATATGTTGCGTTGGCGCAACGTCGGGGGGTCACAGGGGGGGCAGTAGCCCTCCCTGTCAGGGTCAGAGGCAGCACCCCAAAAAAAAAAATTTGTCCTTATTTTTTGATGGGTGGATCTACCCATGGTTTTGTGCATGGATTTGCACATGGTTTTGGGGTACGATGGTTTTCAGCCCTGGTATTTTGTAGATCCAGTCAAGGGAACTACGGTTATGTTCTAATCTAGGTTTAATGGATTGGGGTTTATGTATGCTTCTGCATGTATATATATGCGTTGTAACACTCAAAGGAATATAATGAAAAATCAAGCTGGTCGTCCCAATTTGGGATCCAGGGGAAAATCTCTGTGTTTATCTATTTTATGTTTTATGCTCTCGCTATTGTTTATTTTCTGTTTTAATATTCATTTGTAGATAATTTCTATACAGGGTTAAAACCTACAGGCACACCATCCCAAGTGGAGCCATTGTTATCACTCAAAAAATTCAAACATCATTTTGACAAGGTTAAATAGGTTCATGGGTCAAAATAGGGTTGTAGGATTCATTTTTAAGTTTGGCCAAGGGATATATTAAATTTTTATGGTTTAAATTTACCCTAAGGTCTAAACCCACTCATGTTCAAACTCCTTCATGTCACATCATTCATCATTTTCTGATTCATTTCATTTTCCAAAGTTTTTGTACTGGAAGTGCCAAATTAGCTAAGAAACCACAGTTTCATAGCGCAATGCATTGTAAAAAGTCACTTTTAGCTATGAAACTACTGATAGTTTCTTAGCAAAAACAATTAAATTAACACTAGAGGTGCTACGAAAGCGCGGTTTCCTGTCTATCTTGTCAGCCGAGGTGTTATGTGTCATAAAAAATTGGGAAAGGGTAAGTTAGATGCTTTTCAAGTCATGGAGTGATGAAATCAAGGTACATGCCCAGGTTTGCAATCATCATGGTCAGTTTAGGTAATGAATAAGTCATCAATAAGTCATGAGAAGACATTTAAACTTCAAATCCTTTCCTAATTTAGTCATTCTCATTTCTCATTCCTCCTTGCGTAATATCTGAGCTCTGGAGAGTTATTGTACTAAGCCAAAATTGTGGCTGGTTTCTTCAAAGGTTTACTTTGAACAATATCAAGTGAGCCTTCAAATTCATCAAGCGAGACTGAGCATCATCAAGTGAGGATGAGCAATTATTTGAGAAACTATGGCAGAGAAAAGAAAAATACACAAGGGTGGAAAATGTCTAAGATATGAACCTAAAGACATGAAAGTGATCAATGAAGATCCAGAAGTAATTGAAGCCTTTAGAAGAGTAGGTTGCCTACAGTTTTGTGAGAAATTGCAGGGTTGTCATACACAGGTATCCAAGGAGTTTGCTTTGAATTTTAGTGGAACAACCACTAAAGTGGGAATGCTAAATTTGTCCATCACACCGGAGGTTATTGCTTTTGCTACAAAGATTCCAAGAGGTCAAGAAACCTGGTTCAAAGGTTTCAAGTTTAACATGGAGCAGTGCAAAGAGTTCATGAAGCCTGAGCACACTGAGATGGATCTCACCAATGTTATTCCAAGAAACTGCATTAAAGACAACTATTCAAAATTTCTGCTCATCATCCAAAAGTACTTTACCTGTGAAGGTAGATATCACAAATTTTACTCATACCATTTCAAATTACTTCTGCACTTCACTGGTAATATTTCCCTTGACTTACCTTTACATCTGCATAGAATTCTGTCAAAGATGGCTGATAAGGTCCAAGAAAATTCTGAGGGGAGTGAGACATCATTATTTCATCATGGCTTAATGAAATTATTGGTTTTAGATGAACTTCAAAGGTTAGGCAAAGATTGGTCCTCATTCTTGTTTGTCAATGGCTTTGAGTTGGATGCTCTAACTCCTTCAAAAACTCCTAAACCTAGGAAAATTCCATCCCCAATAGTAGTAGAACAAAGCCAACCATTGGTTACAAAACCAAATGAACCTGCAAGAGCAGAACCAAGTAAGCAAACTATGAAGAAGCCAGAGAAAATGCAGAGTCTTGACACACCAAATGTCCCACCTGCAAAATAGAAATCAAAGGTGGTCAAACCTGCAAAACAGAAACAAATTGTTAGCAAACAAGGGACCAAAAGGATGATTAGAAGCCAAACCATGGTTTTGGAAGAGAAGACAGTGGTTGTAGAAGACAGAATAGAAGCTAAGGGAAATATAGAGGATATTTTACATGCCATTAACATAGAGGAAACACCTATTGTCCAAGTTGAATTCATAGAGGAAGGTGGGCAGAAGTTAAAGAAGGCCAAATCTGCAAAGAAATTAGAGTTTGAGGGAGAAGATGCAGGTTTCATGTTCCAAGCAAGAAAGCCTATGACAAGGCATGCTAGGAAATTAATAGAGAGCAACAAAGAAGTTCAAACACCTATTGAGATATCTCAACTACCTCAAGATATTATTGACCTCTCATCACCCGCAGTAAAGGATACAATCAGCAAATCAAAAAGGGGAAAAGAGAAGGTGATAGAAAAAATAGAGTTGCAGCTCTTTGAAGAGAAATTTAAATTGGTCAATGAGGAAATTTTTGTCATGAAAAAAGAAGCTAGGAATCACAGTCTTGAGAAAATTCAATTTGAAAAGATGAAGGCAGTTTTGGAAGAACAGGTTGACACTGTTTCTAAAACCTTAGACAATACACAGGAGCTTATCAAGTGGACAATTCCAGCAAGGATAGAAGCCAAGCATGTTAGAAAGGTGAACACCATTTGAAAGCCACCAATATAAAACTTAAAGACCAGGTTAAGGACCTTCAAGAGAAACTTGAAATGATTCATGAAGAATTAGAGAAAAAAGGGCTTAGAATGACAGTGATTGAAGAACCAATAGCCCAACCAATTGTAAATGAGGAAGAAATGCCTCAAGGAGCATAAGGTGAGTTGGTTTATGGTTGATGAAGGCTAATGACATTTTAGATACAAGTTTTTGGAACTTACACGTTTCATTTTTCAAAATTATACAAAAATCTACATTTTCAGCACTTTTCAGTAGTTTCGTAGAGCCTCCGGGCTTGAAGGGCAGCAAAGCGCTACGAAACTATTGTAGCTAATTTTTTGACTTTTTGACCAGTTTTGAATGCTATTAAGAGGTGAAATTGCTGAGGGATGTGTTTTATGATGATGAACCTTATGAAAAAGGAAAGATTCAAGAATCTTGAGGATAAAGGCATGTTTTGTAGTGCTACGAAAATGCCTTACTTTCATAGCGCACTGTATTTCAGCCTTTTCAGCAGATTTTGGAGTAGTTTTGGACATCTGGAGATTATGGAAGGGTTAAAGACCATGTAAAATAGTTATTCAACACTCAAGGACCACGAATTGAAGATTAAATGACAGCCAAAGTATTCGAGGAAGAAGAAGACCATTTGCCAAAAAAAAGGGTTTTGTTTCCTAGTTATGAGGAGGTCAGTTAAGTGGTCATAAAGGGATGAATCCCATCATCTCAATTCGACCATGTGAATATATACTTGTCAAAGAATGTAATTGTTTTAGTAGATAAGGTTGTTAAAGATAATAATGAGTATTTGATTCCTATTTGAAATATGATTGTCAAGTAGGATATGTGTTTGTTTGTCATTAAAGTTGATGTTTTATGGTTATGCAAGGTATTATTAGGAAAAAATTAGATTTATCTAGCCTGTAGGTAGATCATCTCATGATGTAACAACTCTATTAAATGACATAGAGTCGAATTTTTCAAGTGTTGGAGATTTTTAGCAAAATTGCAGCTTATTGTAAATTGACTGTTTCAACAATACAAAGGTTTGTTACTTGACCAACTTGAGATTCTGAAGGAGTTTTTAGTGCTTACCTATTCTATTTGTACATTTTATGTATCTCACTTGCAGTGGTTTTCATTTATATTACTCAAAATTCATCCCTGTGATGCTCTGAATTCCTTTATAAGTGGATTGACTGTGTATTTTCATGTTTCATGTGTGTATGTCCTATTACTAAAAACTCTAACCTGCCTCAACTTCCAAGTCGAGTAAACTCATTGAATCACTGAAAGTTTTGACTCCATAAGCCCAATGTATACATGTTGATATTATTTTCAACCTGGATTTATCATAAACAATTTATTTCCTAAATAGAGTTAGCCATCTATATATTTATTCCATATCTTTAACCCTTGAGAGAGCCCTCTTAGATTAAGGGGGCTAAGCCTCAGTCAAAATATTGGTTTGAAATAGTTGCATGAGATTGCCTGATTAGCAGCCTATCAGAAGAAATTTTGTGATAACATTTTGGTGTGTCTGTTGGGAGTCTGAAGATTATACTTTCCCGAAATTTTAAAGCTAAACTTATGAAGGTAGCAGGAGCTCAGAATTTGATCGAGGCTGCATCTACCTTGGTGACTCCATTCAAAATTCATATGATCAAAGGTGGCTTCAAGAAGGAGATACACGAGGAGTAATCCTAACCCATATCCACCTACCATCGTGGACAATCCAAACACCATCTCCAGAGGAAGTCAAGGCATTTCTAAAATATCAAGTACTCCATTACATACAAAATCCTTGTCCTCTGAAGTTTTAAGAAGTCCTTAAGATAAAATATTTGATGATAAAATTCAGGAAGTTTTGTTTAGGTCTGAAAGTGAAAAAGAATTAATTGAAATTGTCTTAGACCTACATAGGAGAGGTATTGATACCTTAGCCTTAGTAACACATAAAGATAAAGAAGAGTTTTGGGAAGTAGTCACTTCTGAGTTGTTGTTGGAAAGAGAGTCTTTAGATAGGTTGAAGGAGCTTGACCCTTTTGAAATCATGTTGAGAAGTAAAACTGGTTTTCCTCTTCCTGATTGGAGTTCAGTTGTTAGTGGACAACAAATACCAAACAACCCTCCGCCTAACAGTTCCTCTTCCTCCATTACTGTTGTCCCTAAAACTACAACAGTTCCATTTACCATGGCCAGAAATGTACCTTCTCCACTTGCTGCACCTGCTAGATATGCCCCTCTTGTTCTTCCAACTGTTTTACATGACCTTCCTAGCAAATAATCTGCTAGAATCAAAACTTGGGGGAGTGATGAAGAGATTACATTAGAAGAACATGTGGACCAATTTAATGATTTTATAGACAAGGAGGAGGTTGACCATGAGGATGTCAAGTTGAGATTGTTTGCTCATAGTTTTACTCGTGAAGTTAGGAAGTAGTTCAAATCCCTTACTCTTGGAAGCATTCATAATTGGAATGAGTTTGAAGATACATTTTTGAGGAAATGGGGAAATAGAACCAATCTTGTACAAGCTCTCACTGAGTATAATAGTTTGAGAAGAGTTGTTGATGAAACTGTCCAAAACTTTTCAAAAATATTTAACAAGGATTATGACTCTATTCCTGCCCATTTAAAACCTCCACAAACCTTATCTCAAATGAGATATGTTGAAGCTTTTTATTATGACTTTTAAATACTACTGAGAGAAAGAGAATCCCCTTCACTTGCTGAAATGCAGAATGATGCAATGAATGTGGAGGTTAATATGATAGCAGCAAAAAAGTCCAAGATGGGAAATACTAAGTTGAAAGAAGAAGATAAGCCTTCTACCTCTACCTCTGATGACAAATTTGATTCAATTATGAAGACAATGGAAAATTTGATGGATAGGTTGGCCCTTGGGAATAGCTCTGATCCTCTTGCACAACATGAGCCTCATTTTAGAAACCCTTAATTCAAACGACCTCAAAACCAGCAAAGGCCAAGGGAAAACATAAATCAACAGCTTGATCCTCCAGTGAGACCTCCTTTTCAACAAAACTTAGTTGATGAAGATGATGAACCTGAAATTCCTGAAGATTCCATTCATTTTCTAGATGAAGATATGTCTAGAATTTTCTTGACTAAGGAGGAACATGATGATTCATATCAAAGTAGTCATGGAGAGGAACCATCTAATTATTTTAAAGGGTATCAACACGCTTTTTTTTAGATGCAGAAACAATACAATCTCAGAAATAGGAATGTGCCAACCATTGCAAACAAAACACAGCCTAAAAAAGACAATCCTAAAGCTGTTGAAGCTAAGAAAGATACCCCCAAGGTTTTTGAAGGTAAGAAATATACACCACCTCCAACTCCTATCAAAGAAGCTGAAAAATCTGTTTTTGTTTTCAATTTGGAGAGTGAAATTTCTAAGACCAAAATACCAATAAATTTTGGAGAGATTCTCAAGGTAAATGAATATAGAAGAAAGATTGTGAAAATGTTGAATTCACAACCAGGAGTTGCTGATATCTTAAATATTCAAGGGGATCATCCAACCATATACTTGGGTCCAAGATTAGAAGATGAGCAAAATGAGGAGGTGCCTCCTTTTTATGTTAGTCTCAGCATTCATGATATGACATTGCATAATTCCATGTTAGATTCAAGGGCTTCTCACAATATTATGCCCAAATTAATCGTGGAGAGGATGGGGTTAGAAATTACTAGACCATATAAGGACTTTTTTTCTTTTGATTCAAAAAGAGTTCAGTGCATTTGTTTAATTAAAGATGTTGTTGTTAGTCTTACACAAGTCCCTGCCAAGACAATGGTTATGGACATTGTGGTAGCAGACATCCACCGAATTTTGGCATGCTATTATCAGGGTCATGGACAACAAAAATCAAAGGTACAATGCAGATGGACCTTACTTATGCCACCATTCATGTTTTTTGTGAGCAAAGGAGACTATATAGATAGACAAGAATGGATTACATGGTGATTAGTAAATATAAACCTCAAAAATTTCCAATTTATGCTCTTGATACTGAACTTGGATCTGCCATTCTTTTCAATGAGTTGACTAATGAAGACGAAGATGAGAAGAAGGCAGAAAATCAACAATCTGAAATTTAGCAGACAGAAAATCAGCAAGCAGAAGATCATCAAGTCAGTGATGAGAAGGAGGAATGTTGGTGGTTATTGCACTTTGATGGATCAGCAGGAAGAGAGGGGGTAGGATCAGGGATTTGGATCACAAGTCCAAATGATGAAAAAAAGTTCTTTTCTTACAAACTGAATTTTTATTGCATAAATAACATGGTTGAGTATGAATCTTTGATTTTGGGATTAGAAGTTTTGAAAATAATGGGTGCTCAAAAGATTTATATTTGTGGAGATTCTGAATTAGTCATTAAACAAGTTGAAGGTGTGTATCAAACAAAAGATGCAAGAATGAGGGCATACAGAAACTTAGTCATGGGCATTTTGGAAAATTTCCAAGAACATTCATTCATTGTCAAGACTAGAGACAAAAACTCCATTGTTGACTCCCTAGCTATCTTTGTAAGTATTTTCATTATTCCCATACATTCCACTGAAAAATATGAGGTTGAGGTTCTCCATAGACCAGTTATCCCTTATAACATTATCCATTGGCAATTTTTTGAGGATGACCAACAAGTTAAGAATTTTATTGAGCTAAAAGATGAGTTTGAAAATATACAAGTAGATCAGCAAATCATGCTTTTTGAATCTAAGGGAAATTATGAAGTGCTACAGCTGAAGAATAACTCTATACCCAAAGGCCTCACACCCCTTGAGAATATTTTTGATCAAAATGATGTGTTCAAAACTCCTAGGATACAAGTTGATGATGAAGAGGTAGAGAGTTGTAACCTTGGTACAGTAGCTATGACAAAAATGATTAAACTTTCAAAGTTTCTTTCAGTTGATATGAAGCATAAATATATTCAGATAATAAAAAGGTTCATAGATTTTTTTGCTTGGAGTTATGCTGATTTGAAGAAGTATGACCCTACTATCATTCAGCATATTATTCCCATTAAAGAAAATGAAAAGCCTTTCAAGCATAAATTGAGAAGGATTAATCCACTTCTCATGCCTTTGATTGAGAAGTAAATCAAGAAGCTCTTTGATGCCAAAATCATTGTTCCAATCAGATTCTCAAAGTGGCTTGCAAATTTGGTTCCAGTCAAAAAAAAGAGTGGAGAAATCAGAATATGCATTAACTTCAGAAACTTGAACAAAGCCTCTCTAAAGGACAATTACCCTCTCCCAATGATGTACCAAATTTTGCAGAACATTGTTGGTTCCCAAAGAATGTCTATGTTGTATGGTTTTTCAGGTTATAATTAGATTATTGTGCATCCAGATGATCAGGAAAAAACAGCCTTTACTACACCATGGAGCACATTCATGTATGCCAAAATGCCATTTGGTCTCATGAATGCAGGGGCTACTTTTCATATGGCGATGGATATTGATTTTGTTGAAGAGAAGGACAATATGGTGGTTGTTTATGCTGATGACATAACAGTCTTCTCAAGAAAGGAGGAAGATCACTTGAAGCACCTAGAAAGAATTATGCTGAAGTGTAGAAGGCTTGGAATTTCTCTCAATCCCAATAAAATAATTTTTTCCTTAACTTCAGGTAAATTACTTGGACACATTATTTCTAAATATGGGATTAAGATTGATCCAAATAGGGTCAATGCAATTCAGAAGGTGGATTTTCCTAGGAGAAAAAAGGAGGTTCGGTCTTTCCTTGGAAAGGTAAATTTTGTGAGGAGATTTATTCCTAGTTTCGTTGAGATTATAAAGGACATAAAAAGGATTCTAAACAAAGGAGCTGAGATTAAGTGGACAGCAGAAGAAAATCACTCATTTGAGGAGATCAAAAAGGTACTCACCCAAGCACCAATGTTAATCAGCCCGGATTTCTCAAAAGAATTTCTGGGTTTTACTTTTGCATCAGAAAATACAATTGTTGGAGTTTTGTTGCAGAAGGGACAGCAAGGTACTAAGAAGCCCATTTCATTTTTTAGTAGGACATTAGCTAACTCTGAGTTGAAGTAAAACATCTTAGAGAAGCAAGCTTATTCCTTGGTTAAGGCCATCAAATATTTTAGATTTTATATTCTGCATTCACATGTTTTAGCTTTTGTTCCTAATGTTGTTGTGAAAGACATCCTAACTCAAGCTGATCCGGATGGTAAGAGGGGGAAATGGATTTCTAACTTGCTATAATATGACATAGAAATCAAGCCAACAAAATTGGTCAAAGGAAAAGGTCTAGCAAAGCTGATGGCACAGTCAAAAATTGACGGTCTTGACATGAATTTAATTGCAGAAATATCAGAAATTCCATATGAGGAGGAAAAACTAATCCCTATTGAAGAAAAGTACATCATTTCAGAGTGGTATAAGGACATTATTTTTGTCCTACATCATCATAGAGAACCTGCTGAGATGAAAAAATCCAAGGCGAGATTTGTGAAGCTAAAATCCTTGAGGTATTGCATCATTGACAGAAATTTGTATTGGAAGGATCCCGGTGGTATTTTGTTGAATTGTTTGCTGGAAGAGGAGGTTGATTAAGTGAATGAGGAGTTCCACAAAAGGGATTGTGGAGGTCATAATTATTGGAAGGCTACAACAAACAAGATCCTTAGAGCAGGGTATTATTGGCCTTCAATGTTTAAAGATGTATACAAAAAGATTGTTGCCTGCCATGAATGCCAGATTTTTTATGGCAAGAAGAAGCTTGTACCATTGCCTTTAATGCCTATCTATGTTGAGGCATCATTTCAGCAGTGGGGGATAGATTTTATTGGAGAGATTCATCCATCATCATCAGGTCAGCATCGTTGGATTCTGACAGCAACTGACTATTTTACCAAACAGATTGAAGCAATCCCAACTAGGCAAGCAAATGATTCTGTTATCATTTCTTTTTTGGAGAATAATATTTTGTCTAGATTTGGTTGCCCCATGAATATCATAACTGGTAATGCACAGGAATTTAAGTCTAAGAAGTTGATTAATTTTTGTCATCAATATCATATTACTCTTGGGAATTCTATTGCATATTATCCACAAGGGAATGGTCTTGCTAAATCTTCTAACAAGAGTATTGTGAAGATGGTGTTGCAGGAAAATAAGAAGGCATGGCATTTGAAGCTGAAGTATGCCTTATGGGATGATAGAATATGCATAAATAGGTCAATTGGAACTTCACCTTATGAGCTGGTATATGGAGCTGAAGCCATCTTTCCTACATCCTTAGGAATACCTGCCATGAAGCTGCTTCAAGGGATGGAGGAGAAGCCAAATGAAATTCGGAGAAGAATTAATCAGCTGATATCTTTGCAATATAAAAGAGAGGAAATCTACAACAGTAATCAGTAATCTCAAAACAGAATCAAGAAGACATTTGACAAGAAGATCAGGGAAGAAAATTTTCAAGTCCAAGATGTGGTTTTGAAATGGGAGGACAGAATTGAAGAGAAGGGAAAACATGGTAAGTTTGAGAATATATGGAAGGGTCCATTCAAAGTAGCTGCTTTCCATGGGAAAAACACTTACATTCTGCAGGAAATGGATGGACAATCATGTGCTGGAGGGCCTGTCAATGGCAGGTTTTTAAAGCACTACTCTTTTTAAAATCTGTTGTTCATTCATACGATTGTATATATTCCATTTTATGTGTTTTTTTGCTAATAATGACAAGTTTAATCATCAAGCTTTAGCCCGAGGTGAAGGCCATTATAGTTTGAAGAGAAATCTTGGCAATTTCAAAGTTTTTATGTTTTTCAAGAAGATGGATAGCAGCACTAGAACTACTGGTTCTTTGGTGTACCACAGGGGCACACCATCCCAGGTGGAGCCATTATTATCACTCAAAAAATTCAAACATCATTTTGACAAGGTTAAATAGGTTCATGGGTCAAAATAGGGTTGTAGGATTCATTTTTAAGTTTGATCAAGGGAAATATTAATTTTTTATGGTTTAAGTTTACCCTAAGGTCTAAACCCACTCATGTCCAACTCTTTCATGTCACATCATTCATCATTTTTTGATTCATTTCATTTTCAAAAGTTTTTTTACTGAAAGTGCCAAATTAGCCAAGAAACCACAATTTCATAGCGCAATGCATTGTAAAAAGTCACTTTTCACTACGAAACTATTGATAGTTTCATAGCGAAAACAATCAAATTAACACTAGAGGTGCTATGAAAGCGAGGTTTCCTGTCTGTCTTGTCAGTCGAGGTGTTATGTGTCAGAAAACATTGGGAAAGGGTAAGTTAGATGATTTTCGACTCATGGAGTGATGAAATCAAGGTACATGCCCAGGTTTGCAGTCATCGTGGTCAGTTTAGGTAATAAATAAGTCATTATTGAGTCATGAGAAGACATTTAAACTTCAAATCCTTTCCTAATTTAGTCATTCTCATTTCTCATTTCTCCTTGCGTAATATCTGAGCTCTGGAGAGTTATTGTACTAAGCCAAAATTGTGGTTGGTTTCTTCAAAGTTTTACTTTGAACAATATCAAGCGAGCCTAATAATTCATCAAGCGAGGCTGAACATCATCAAGCGAGGCTAAGAAATTCTTTGAGAAACTACGGCAGAGAAAAGAAAAATACACAAGGGTGGACAATGTCTAAAATATGAACCTAAAGACATGAAAATGATAAATGAAGATCCAGCAGTAATGGAAGCCTTTAGAAAAGCAGGTTTCCTACAGTTTTGTGAGAAATTGCAGGGCTGTCATACACAGGTATCTAAGGAGTTTTCTTTGAATTTCAATGGAACAGCCACTAATGTGGGAATGCTAAATTCGTCCATCACACCAGAGGTTATTGCTGCTGCTACAAATATTCCAAGAGGTCAAGAAACCTGGTTCAAAGGTTTCAAGTTTAACATGGAGCAGTGAAAAGAGTTCATGAAGCATGGGCACACTGAGATGGATCTCACCAAAGATGTTCCAAGAAACTTCATTAAAGACAACTATCCAAAATTGTTGCTCATCATCCAAAAGTACTTTACCTGTGAAGGTAGATATCACAAAGTTTACTCATACCATTTCAAATTACTTCTGCACTTCACTGGTAATATTTCCCTTGACTTACCTTTCTATCTGCATAAAAGTCTGTCAAATATGGCTGATAAGGTCCAAGCAAAGTCTGAGGGGAGTGATACATCATTATTTCATCATGGATTAATGAAATTATTTGTTTTAGATGAACTTCAAAGGTTAGGTAGAGGTTGGTTCTCATTCTTGTTTGTCAGTGGTTTTTAGCTGGATGCTCTAACTCCTTCAAAAACTCCTAAACCTAGGAAAATTCCATCCCCACTAGTAGCAGAATAGATCCAACCATTGGTTGAAAAACCAAATGAACCTGTAAGAGCAGAACCAAGTAAGAAAACTATGAAGAAGCCAGAGAAAATGTAGAGTTTTGACACACCAAATGTCCCTCCTACAAAATAGAAATCAAAGTTTCTCAAACCTGCAAAACAAAAACAAACTGTTAGCAAACAAGGGACCAAAAGGATGACTAGAAGCCAAACAGTGGTTTTGGAAGAGAAGACAACAGCTGTAGAAGACATAACAGAAGCTAAGGGAAATATAGAGGATATTTTACATGCCATTGACATAGAGGAAACACCTATTGTTCAAGATGAATTCATAGAGGAAGGTGGGAAGAATTTAAATAAGGCAAAATCTGCAAAGAAATTAGAGTTTGAGGGAGAAGATGCAGGTTTCATGTTCCAAGAAAGAAAGCCTATGACAAGGCATGCTAGGAAATTAATAGAGAGCAGCAAAGAAGTTCAAACACCTACTGAGATAGCTCAACTACCTCAAGAGATTATTGACCTCCTATCACCCACAGTAAAGGATACAGTCAGCAAATCAAAAAAGGGAAAAGAGAAGGTGATATAAAAAACAGAGTTGCAACTCTTTGAAGAGAAATTGAAATTGGCCAATCAGGAAATTGTTGTCATGAAAAAAGAAGCTAGGAAACACAATGTTTAGAAAATTCAATTTGAAAAGATGAAGGCAGTTTGGGAAGAAGAGGTTGACACTATTTCTAAAACCTTAGACAATACACAACAGCTTATCAAGTGGACAATTCCAGCAAGGATAGAAGCCAAGCATGTCAGAAAGGTGAAAACTCATCTGAAAGCCACCAATAGAAAACTTAAAGACTAGGTTAAGGAACTTCAAGATCAACTTGAACTGATTCATGAAGAATTAGAGAAAAAAGGGCTTAAAATGACAGTGATTGAAGAACCAATAGCCCAACCAATTGTAGATGAGGAAGAAATGCCTCAAGGAGCATAAGGTGAGTTGGTTTATGGTTGATGAAGGCCGATGACATGTTAGATACAATTTTTTGGCACTTACAGGTTTCATTTTTAAAAATTATACAAAAATCTGCATTTTCAGCACTTTTCAGCGGTTTCGTAGCGCCTCTAGGCTTGAAGGGCAACAAAGCACTACGAAACTATTGTAGCTATTTTTTTGAATTTTTGACCAGTTTTGAATGTATTAAGAGGTGAAATTGATATGAGAGATGTGTTTGATGATGATGAACCTTATGCAAAAGGAAAGAGTTAAGAATCTTGAGGATAAAGGCATGTTTTGCAGTGCTACGAAAGAGCGCTACGAAACTGTCTTACTTTCGTAACGCGTTGTATTTCAATGTTTTCAGCAAATTTTGGAGCAGTTTTGTACATCTGGAGATTATGGAAGGGTTAAAGACCATTTCAAATAGTTATTCAACACTCAAGTACCACGAATTTAAGATTAAATGACAGCCAAAGTATTCGAGGAAGAAGAAGACCATTTGCCTAAAAAACAGGGTCGTGTTTCCTAGTTATGAGGAGGTCAGTTAAGTGGTCATAAAGGGATGAATCCCATCATCTCAATTTGACCATGTGAATGTATATTTGTAAAAGAATGTAATTGTTTTAGTAGATAAGGTCGTTAAAGATAATAATGAGTAGTTGATTCCTATTTGAAATAGGACTATCAAGTAGGATAGGTGTCTGTTTGTCATTAAAGTTGATGTTTTATGGTTATGCAAGGTATCATTAGGAAAAAATTTGATGTATCTAGCCTAGAATCAGATCATCTCATGATGTAAAAACTCTATTAAAGGCCATAGAGTCGAATTTTACAAGTGTTGGAGATTTTTGGCAAAATTGCAGCTTTTTGTAAATTGACTATTTCAGCAATACAAAGATTTGTTACTTGACCAACTTGAGATTCTAAAGGAGTTTTCAGTGCTTACCTATTCTATTTGTACCTTTTATGTATCTCACTTGTAGTGGTTTTCATTTATATTACTCGGAATTCATCCATGTGATGCTCTGACTTCCTTTATAAGTGAATTGATTGTGTATTTTCATGTTTCATGTGTGTATGTCCTATTACTAAAAAGTCTGACCTGCCTCAACTTCCAAGTCGAGTAAACTCACTGAATCAGTGAAATTTTTGACTCCATAAGCCCAATGTCTACATGTTGATATTATTTTCAACCTACATTCATCATAACCAGTTTATTTCCTAAATATAGTTAGTCATCTATATCTTTATTCCATATCATTAACCCTTGAGAGAGCCCTCTCAGATTGATGAGGCTAAGCCTCAGTCAAAAGATTGGTTTGAAACGGTGGCATGAGATTGCCTGATTAGTAGCCTATCAGAAGAAATTTTGTGATAACAACCTCCTTTTTGTAGAAATTATATAACTTATGTGTTATATGTCCAAGATTCTCCTAATCTCACACTATTTTAACTTCATGTAAAATACAGAATCTATTCCACCATTGATCATTTGCGGAAATTAAATCAAGATTGCAATGCACACATGAAACAATAAAAATTCACACACATTAACACAGTTGTTTAATAGGAAATCCTGAAGCTGAAAACCCCAACTATCTATATATAATATATGTCATAGAGATCATGTAACAATCCTCATACAAAGCTGATCATATCAAGCTCTCAGTACAATAGAATCGCTACACATTAATTAGGTCTGATCTTGCAAATCCATGCACTGATCTTTGCCACCTGCTAGCCTGCCTCTACTGCGCAATCCCTGCTAAAGAATGGCTCTGAATGAACTCGAATTGCTCCAGCCTTTCTCACGCAATCCTCATAGGCATCTCCACTGAGTGTTGGATGCAATCAATGCATCACTATAGTCACAACTGATAGTCACACTTGCTCTTTCACCTATCTCTCCACTGGTCTCCACTGAAACTTCCATGCACTGTAGTTAATTGATGTATTCTTCAGTTTATTAATGAGTTATTATTTAGTGAATTAATTAACTAATTAGTTCACACCACTCTCACTAGTGTATCAATCAGTTAGACTAGATACAACTAGCTCAACTGAGTTAAACTAAATACAACTTCACCAACTACTTCTCCAACTCCACCAAACTCTGTCACATGAGTTCTAACTGAATTCCTCCATGAAATAGCTCCAGTAAACCCTCAGGAATAGCGTAATTTCTTCTGTCAGCTGTTGTGCCACATCTGTGCACTTAACTCAAGTGCTCCAAGAGAATAAGATAATGTTTAGAGTCCAAATATTATTAAGAGCTAATAATATTCGACATATCTATTTTTAGACTGGCAGTCTAAAAATAGACTCTGCCCAATATGTCTAAAAACAGAAGTCCATCTATTTTTCAAACTTGACCAACCATCCACAAATAGCATCCTGCAACTCATAGAATATGATCGACATGTCTAAAGATAGACTTTGCGCCAAAAATCACCTGTGTGGGCCACACCTAGTTTAGGTGATTACTTTCCAACTAGGATCAAGGATGATGTTTCAGGATGCCTCCTTCACTGTTTCTTGTTCCAATCTTCAACACTTTTTATGCACCTAGAAAGACACTCTTCTTTGCATTGTAATCTTGGAACATGACATGGCAGATAGAGGCAACTTATACCATCTTCCCTTCATTGTTATGTCTCCTCTTCAACATGCCAACTGTACCTTTAATTCACCTTTAACTTCGGAACTTATCCAAACTTATCTTCCTGTGATCAACTCCAAAAAACATAGAGGTATCCAAAGTGTTCTAATCTACAATTGTAGTTTGAAAAGCTCAGAGATGGGTAGATTTTTTCATGTCTTTTCTACACAGTCTTCTAGGGTATTTATAGTTGTTGGACCCTGTAATAAGCCGACCTAACCATGAATGGTTGTGATTATTCATGAGCCAAATTTCCAGCATTATTTTCCAGCCGACTTCAGAGGCTTATCTTCCAACGTTAATGAGGTTATTTGAGGACTACTTTGAGCATCCTTCTAAAGCCATTTTCTTCACGGTTTCATGACAAGGTCTTGAGGCATATTTTGTTGACTAGACTCTTCATATACATTACTCTTAATTATATTTGTAACTAGAAGACAAATCCTAATAGACATCAAGAAGAAGTCTATTGACCTAAAATAAAATCTTGCTCATGAAACCCATAAAGCAAGCATACCAAGAACATATTTTATTATCTTTGTATTCTTTTGCATTAATACATAATTACATAGTCAATATGAAGACCGATCCTAGTTACACTTTTCAACACTCCCTCTTAACTAGGGAGGTATTCATACAGGTACATGGTCACTTTCAAACTAAATAATATCATAAGAATAATTGGATTGGTAATCGCATCTGTATAGCATCATATCAACCAGAATTTTCCTAGTGCAAGGCCTTCACTAACAGCCCCATATCTCAACGATACAATGGGCTACAATTTTTGCGAGACACATGACTTATAGTCACCATAGTCATTTTCTCTCCAAGATACATACTCCACCTGGGTGTTCACAAAGTATGACCTTCTTGGACTATTATTCTCTTGGGTATCTAGACCTCAAATAATATCGGTCCACGACTACTCTTATCTTGAATTCCCTATCACAATATCAAAGAGTATCGAATTACAGATGATTATCCAATCCTCCACTCCGTCTTCCCAAGTGAAGACCATAATGATGTGTCTATCTCTCCCTCTCAGCCAGGGAAGATCTATTCCACGAGGGAATGTACTCATTCCTCTATAAGGAATGTACCTAAGCACATTATTAGGAATTATCAAGTTTCTTCCAAGTAAGAAACTTATCACCAGGCTCCCTCTCAATCAGGGACCTGTAGCAGCAATTGTGAGACACCGAGCTTCTCATGAAGAATTCCTGCCCTCGATGTCATGGATTTCAATATTGAGTAATCTTCAAATTTAGCTCCATAGGGCACAGATCATCCATAACTTTCATTCACGAGTAATGTCATCTACCAAAAAGTGATTCATCAAACTTTCTCACCTGGTCCACCTTTATGACATGCTGCTTTACTTTCGAATCATCTCCAAGGATCTTACATCCTTTCACATGATTAGCAGCCTTGCACAAATTCATCTAGATAAAAATACACATATGAACTTTTAAATCAAAAGTTACCTTAGTGATGATCTTTCACCATGACATATTTCTATAGGCATCGACATCCTCTATTCATATTGACACATCTCCTAATGATATGTCTTGTCAAGGGTCTTCTTCTTTACCAGACTTCTATCAGAGTCTACATATCCTCCCAGGAGATATTCTAGTCACATATTCTTGGCTTCCGGATGATAAGTGCCTCTTGTCATGGTTGCACTTCATGATCTCTTCCTTTCTGCACATATTCATTCCCATGAACTTCCAATTTCCAGTTCCTTGTTCATATACAACCACCTCATATTCCATATGAGGATATATTATGTTGATTTCATCTATCTGTGTAGCGTGAGAGATCATACTTATAAAGTTCATTGCCTGCAACCATATGACATGACTACATAGCATCCAGATTCAGTATATATATATATATATATACCTCATACCTTTTTCCTTTGAGTCATCCTATAGAAATTTGATCAGAATGAGGAAATTCAGTCCATTGTCTTGCTTCATCAATATGTCATCAGATCCTAATCCCATAATTTTGTAGCATTGAATTCTTTGATGAAAACTTTCTGCTTTCTTTCTAACCATTGAATTCATAGATAATTCCATTAGAAACTATCAATACCCATTTCCATGATGACCCTTGATCTTGATGATTTTCTTCCATCAGTATTGAGTTTTTCTCGGAGTTGTTTCACCAAGAGCTCCTATCATGCTTCTATCATGATGCGATTAACATACATTTCTTGATATCATACTAACAAACATAAATCACTTAAAGAAAAATATGAACTCAATCATAATAGATATCCCTCGCTTCTTCTTTCTTAGATTTCTTTGTATCGGGTTCTTCCCTCATATCTATGACATGGGCTTCTTCCTTTTTCCTCTTGTCCTTTCCAGATGTATGAAAATCTCTTTTATAATGCCCAAGTTCATTACAACCAAAGCATCGTACTTTGTCCATATTTCTTCTTTTATTCTGAGGACCAATTTTTCTGAATCTTCTGTTCTTCCTAGATATGAATGCAAAGGCTTGATTCCTTTCACTTGATCATGTATCAACTTTGGCTTTCAATCTTGTTTCCACTATTTTACATAGAGACCATAAATCATGGAATGGTGTTGCTTCTTTCTTCCCATATAAACTTGAAGTGAAGTTTCCCCATTCTTCTGGTAGAGCATTTATCACCATTGTAGTCATCTCAGTGTCAGACATTACTTCTCCCAGTTCCTGCAATTGATCTCTTATTTCAGAAATACTCATAAAGTATGAAGTGATTCCTTCTTCTCTTGAAAATTTCATTTTGTATAGTTCTTGTCTCAGAGAGATTGCTTCTCCTGCAGTACTCGCAGAGAATACCCCCACCATTTTCTCATATATTTATTTTTCATACTTTAGTTTTGATACATAGGGAATGAGTGAGTCCTTAATGGATTCTATGAGAAAATTTTGGGCTCTGATTTCTCCCTTCATGTACATGGAATGAGTTGGAGCATCTTCTTTTGGTGGTTGAATTGTAGATCCTTTGATGTCGTCCATAACTTCGTCTTCAATTACATTCAAATTTGTCCTCTTCTTCCATGCACTAAATTTTGATGAACCAACCAGCTTGTTGCTTTCTTTACAATAAGTCATCTTGACAGATTTAAGTAAGGCCATAGATACTTACTAGAGTAGAGTGGCTTGCAGATTCCTTGATAATGATGAAGATGAAGTAAGGAGCCTCTTTTAAGATGGAATTCTCCAATGTAGGTGTTATTGGATCCTTGATGATAAAGGATATCTTCAAAAGATGATGTCCTCTTCTAACAAATGTCTTGAATGTAAACCTTTGATGGTAAATATTATTTTCTTGAATGAGTTGATCCTTTGAATGAGATAGAAGATCTTTCTTAAAATAGCTTGAGAGTATTCCTTGCAAATTGATTTGACTTTTCAACCCACACTTTGATCCTTGCTTCCTAGAGTGTCCTCTTTGTCAAGTAGCCCTTGTGTTCAGCACCTTAGCTCTGATACCATGTTGAGAATTTAGAGGGCTAGTGATTAATTCAAATTCTCTTCTTGATAATTACTTGTGAGCTGACTTGAGTTACTTATGTCTTCTCTTCTTTAGTTTATTTAGTATTTTGATCAAGTCAATTATCAAAGTACACGAGACACAAAATTAGGCTCCTAGAGCCAGGGCATAACCTCTCCCTTTTGGAGAGGAAAACCTGTAAGGAATTCTTCTTATAGACTTTCAGTTGACGAATACAATGACCATGACAAACCCTTAACTCTTGTATGCCTCCAAGACCTTGTCATTGCTCCATTAGGCTTCGTATGTTGATCTTCCTTTCTGCACTCCCTTGTACTGATCCTAGGAAATCTCATTTCCTAGTGAACTCCTTTTCCTCTAGCCTCAGCCTCCTATACTCTTGATATCAAGACCGAAATCACTTGTCTGATCTGTGATTGTCCTTGCTAACTTCTCTTTCTTCTACATACTTGTCCACACACTAGATTACAGTCTTGTTATTGCAGAAATTTATTAATACTGATAGTATTACCAGATTCTGCTGATCTAACAAATTAATCTTATGTTAAATACAAAATCCTTCCACTTAATTCTTTGCGGAAATTAAATCGTCAATTTCAAACACATGTGAAGAAAATCAATTGCACATAAACACAGTTGTTTAACGAGAAAGCTTAAATTTAAAAACCCCAACTATCATATATTATGTATATCAATGGATCATGTAATAATATCATACAAAGCTTAGTAAATCAAGCTCTCAGTACAATCAACAATCATTACACACTGTCATGTAGAAATTTGCATATCTATGCACCAATTTCTTGCCTCATGTCAACCTACCTCCACTGCGCAATCCCTGTTGAAGAAAACCTCTGAATGAATTCGAATTGGCCTTGCCTTGACTACGCAATCCTCATTGGCATCTCCAATGTGTGTCAGATGCATTGAATGGATCACTATAGTCACAACAAATAGTACATCTCACCTTTTCACATATCTCTCCATTGGGTCTCCACTGGAACTGACATGCAAGTAGTTAACTGTTGTATTTGTTCAGTTGTTAGTGAGTTATTAGTTGTGAATTAATTAACTAATAATTCACTAAACTCTCACTAGTGTATCTTTCAGTTAGAACTAGATACAACTAGCACAACTGAGTTTAACTCACTTAACTGAGTTAAACTAAATAACAACTCCCATAACTACTCTTCCAACTCTCACAACTTTTCCACTTCAGTTCTAATTGATTCCTCCATGCATGAGCCACCAATAACCCTAGGAATTGCATAATTCCTTCAGCCCACTGATTTGCCAAATCTGTTCACTAAAATAAAGTGCTCCAAGAGAATAAGTTGATATTTATTGTCGGATTATTATTAAGGGCTAATAATAATCGACATGCATCTATATTTAGATTGACGATTTATAAATAGACTTCGCCCAATATTCTAAAAATGGGATTTCATCTATTTTCCACATTTGACCAACCATCTAAAAATAACATCCTGCAACTTATAGAATATGCTCACCATGTCTAAAAATAGACATGCACCTAAAAATATCCTGCGAGCCCCACTTAGTGAAGGTGCTTAATTTTCACTAAGCTCATCATCTTTTTGAATCTCAACACTCCCTCTCAACAAGATAGGGATTACCCTTCACCCCGATCCTGCCTCTATGGTATTAAAATTTTCTCCTGCTGAGCACCTTCGTCAGAATATCTGCATCCTGATCTTCCATAGGAATGTACTGAAGCAACATGATCTTTCACTGCACACAAGCTCTGATATGATGATACCGGATATCAATATTTTTAGATCTATCATGAAACACAAGATTAATCGAGAGTTTAATGCAACTCTAATTATCACAATGTATCACTGTAGGATGTAAATGAGAAGCGAACAAACTGACCAGGATCTTCCTCATCCAGATAGCCTCACATGCAGCTTGACTTGCTACCATGTATTCTGCTTCCATTGAATTGAGTGCCACGGATTTGTGTTTCATGCTATACCAAGAAACTGTTGTAGATCTGATACTGAAAACCCCTCCTGATGTGCTCTTTCTGTCTGTTGGGTTGCCTACCCAATCTACATCCGTGAAGCCATGCAACTTCACCTCATCCATCTATTTGTATCATAAACCATACTTAGATGTGCCCCTGAGATATCTCAAAACATGCTTGCCTGCCTTCCAAAAGAGCTTGGTAGGCTTAACCATCACTTGACTAAGCTGGTTCACCGCATAACATATGTTCGGTCTTGTATTAACTAAATACATGAGCGAACTCACCAACTTTCGATAGACAGTAGCATCCACTACCTCTGTCGATGTAGCATCCTCTTTCCTCCAATTTCCTGAAAGAGGAGTATCCATGGGCTTACAGTCCTCCATGTGAAACTTACCAAGTATCACCCAAGCATACTTTCCTTGAGACACAAACATTTCACCTTCTCGCTGCTATATTTCCAATCCAAGGAAGTAATGAAGGAGGCCCAAATCCTTCATCTCAAACTCCTTTACAAGATCTGCCTTGCATGAGTGTACCAACTACTCATAACCCACTAGTATTAAATCATCAACATAAAGAACAATGATTAAAAACTTACCCTCCACCACAATTTGGTATAGGTTTGCATCGGCCTCGCTCTTGGTGAAGCCAAGTCTGGTGAAATAGTTGTCGATCCGCGTGTACCAAGCACGCGGTGCTTGCTTTAGCCCATACAACGCTATTTTGAGTCTGCACACATGCGACTCGCTGCTGAAGATCTCAAATCCTTCAAGCTGCTCATTGTACACTTCTTCCTCAATGATCCCATTAAGGAACGCAGTCTTCCCATCCATCTGATGAATGTGCCAACCCATCTACACTGAGAGAGCAAGGATGGTCCTTATGGAAGAATATCGTGCGATAGATGCAAAGGTTTCTTCATAATCAATCCCTTCGATCTATGAGAAGCCCTGGGCAACAAATCTTTCCTTATACTTCTCAACGCTCCCATCAGCAGCTTGCTTTACCTTGTATATCCATCTTGAACCTACCAATGATTTACCAACCGGCCTTGAAACAATCTCCCAAGCATTGTTTCTGACAATGGATTCATACTCCTCCATCATGGCATCTACCCATGTGGGCTCCTGCACTACTTCTTCAAAAGAAGATGGCTCTATCACGATACACTTGCTCATAAGAGCCATGTATCCAGTAAATCGGTCAGGTGACTGTTTTTTATCTGGGCTGTGATGTAGGAACACCTACATTCTATGCTGCATCAAGCTTCAGTCTCTCGGCGTCTATGGTGTGCTTTTTACATGTTCTGATGTTTGGTTTTGCATGAGTGGACTCCTCCACTCCATGAATCTCCTCCTGTGGCTGATCCACATATAGAGGCTCATCTTTGGGAACAATAAGTTCCTCCTCTGCATGCAAGTGTAGCTCCCTCTCAAGCGACAACTTCATGGCTTTCACCTCATTGAATTTTATATCTCGTCGCACCACAGTGATTCGACTATTTGGAAAATACACACGATAATTATGGGGTGTTTCTGTGTACCCCAAAAATATCCCAACTTCTGCAGTCGGCTCCAGCTTCTTCCTGGCATCCTTTGTCACATGAATGTAAACAGATGAGCCAAAAATCTTCAAATGAGAAATATCAGGCTTCTTACCAATAAAAGCTTCTTCAGGTGTACTCATGTCAAGTACTCTATGAGGACAACGGTTTTGCACATAAACCGCAGTGTTGCATGCTTCCGCCCACAAGTGCATCGTTAGGCTCTGGTCATGCAGCATAGCTCGTGCAACACCCACGATCTTTCTGTTCTTTCTCTCTGCAACCCCATTCTACTGTGGGTTGTGAGGCGCTATGAGTTCTCTTCGAATTCCTTCTTTTCTATAGAATTCTTTGAATTTGTTCGAGATATATTCACCACCATTATTGCTCTGCAGAGCCTTCACTTGTTTCCCCGACTCCTTCTCCACCAATGCTTTAAACTCACAGAACTTTGAGAATGTTTCGCTCTTTTTCTGCATGAAGAATATCCAACATCTACGAGAATAGTCATCAACAAAAACAACATAATACCTATGTTTTGCTATTGAAGCAAATGAGAAAGGTCCACACACGTCTGTGTGAATTCTCTCTAGGATCATCGAAGCACGGTTCTCCTTCTCATGAAAGGTGGTCTTCACAATATTACCCATAGTACATTCCTTGCACTGATCTGACTGCATAAGAGTACCCTTGGAAAGTCCAGTATAAATCTGCTGCAAAATCTTCAAGGTGCCATGGTGAAGATGGCCCAATATCCTGTGCCATAATTCGCCCTCATCCTGGCTCACCACTTCTTTTTCTTTTCCCATCATTACAGCACAGCCATCTACCTCTAGCTTGTAGATATTGTTAACTCAAATACCTATCCTCTTTGTTTGACCCGTTGTTTAATGTCACAGGAAGGCTTTTCCCTCTCTGAAAACAACGTCATAACCTTTTTCCTCCAACATAGCATCTGAGACCAAGTTCTTCTTCGGACCTGGAACATGCATAACATCTCTCAATAGAAATGGTTTACCTGGCTCCCTCTCAAAGGTAATGGTTCCAATGTCAGTCGCACTGTATCTACCATCATCGCCCATCTATATATGCATTTGGAGATCCTTCTCCTCCAAGTCACTAAATAACTCCTTGTCTCCCATCATATGGAAGGAAGCACCACTATCAAGATACCACATCGATCCCATTGTGCTTGAAACCAAGCATGCGATCAAAGAGAAATAAATTTCAAATTGCGAGGCTAAGGCCTCACCCGCTACAGCTCGAGCAGCCTTCTTTTTCTTATTTTTCTGTGGGCAGTTAGTGGCGATATGCCCATGTTCGTGACAGTGAAAACACTTCACCTTAGACAAATCCAGCTTCTTGCCTTTAGCCTCAGATTTTGGATGGGATTTCTTCCCCTTCCCTTTCCTTACTTTGGCAGCCAAAGCGCAATTTTCTTCATCATCATTCTTTGATGAAGAGCCATCCCTGGTATTTCGCCTTATCTCCTCCTGCACAAGATCCGACCAAAGTCGCTCCCAATCCGGTAGTTTTTCCCGTCCATTGATAGAGTCTTCATAGTTATGCCAACTCTTCGGAAGCCCAAGGAGAGCCAAGCTCACCAAGTCATCATCCGCAACTATAATTCCCACACTTCCCAACTCATCCCTACATTGGACAAACTTCATGAGATATTCTGGAATATTGTCGCCCTTCTCCATTTTGATTTTTCTGAGCTTATCTTTCAGCGCCAACTTCCTATGGTCGCTTTTGCTTTGAAAAAGATCTGTCAAAGCCTTCCACATTGCAAATGGAGTGGTTTTCCCGTGAAGGCTTGACACAATATGGTCTTTCACACCTTCCAATAGAATTCTTCTTGTCTTTGCTACCTTCTTTTGCCATGCATGAAGTAATGCGGCATCGCTAGAATTAGGCTTAGGAACATCACTATCGATGAACTCCTTCAGTCCATTATCTTCAAGCACCGCCTCCATCCTATCCTTCCAGACTATGTAATTCGAGCTACCCTCAAGGGCATACTCCAATCGCAACCCATTGAAAGACATTTCAATGAATACTCAACTGTCGCACCAAGAAATTTCTGCAGCAAATTCGAATTTGTCCACCAGCACAAAACTTAGCACCTCTTCAAAATTTCAATCTCCAGTGATTAACACTGCTTTGATACCATGTAGAAATTTATTAATACTGATAGTATTACCAGATTCTCCTGATCTAACAAATTAATCTTATGTTAAATACAAAATCCTTCCACTTAATTATTTGCAGAAATTAAATCGCCAATTGCAAACACATGTGAAGAAAATCAATCGCACATAAACATAGTGGTTTAACGAGAAATATTAAAGCTAAAAACCCCAACTATCATATATTATGTATATCAATGGATCATTTAATAATCTCATACAAAGCTTAGTACATCAAGCTCTCAGTAAAATCAACAATCATTACACATTGTCATGCAGAAATTTGCATATCATGCACTAATTTCTTGCCTCCTGACACCCTGCCTCCACTGCGCAATCCTTGCTGAAGAAGACCTCTAAATGAATTCAAATTGGCCTTGCCTTGACTGCGTAATCCTCATTGGAATCTCCAATGTGTGTAAGATGCATTGAATGCATCACTATAGTCACAACAGATAGTCCATCTCACACTTTCACCTATCTTTCCACTGGGGCTCCACTGGAATTGACATGCAAGTAGTTTTTTTTTTCCAAAGAAAAAATCAGCAACTTTTTATTTATAAAATGAAAAGTTACATGTAGTATATGCAATTAAACATTTAGAAAATTTCCCGTAGGGCTCGTGTGCTCTCGCACACAATGCATCGTAGCAAGGCTACCATAGCATTCAATAAAAATAAAAAAGGAAAAAAGATGAGCCGATAAAAAAAAAGAGGAGAAAAAATACACTGATGGCCCCGAATTATCCTCAGCCACTAGGGAATGGGTATTAGTCCCACAAATCAGGTTTTCCTCCCCTTCTTCTTCTCGACCTTGCATCACTCACCCTGAGATGGCACGCATGTTGCAAGGACAATCTGATTATCTGCTATCTGGGTTCCGGTGTCCTTGTCTGAGTCTGATGTATTTGATGGATGGTTTCGTTTGATCCCACCATTACCTGTATCCTCTAGATTCCTTTATGTTTGGTTCGGATGAGTTTGAGGATCCATGTGTACTGTTGTATCCTTCCTTTGTACCTCTGGTCCTTGTGCAGGTTGATTTCTTCCCGTAGGATTTGTTTCATCCTCTTCTTTTGACTCATCCTCCTCTGACTCTAGAGGGGGATATTGCCAACCTTTTTTTGTTTCCCACTCTTTTTCCTTTTGTTGTTCGCTTTCTTGGAATCCGGACACGTGTTTTGTAAACATCCTGCCATCTTACAAATTTTGCATCTAAATGTAGTGTTTTCATAGTCTAGTGATTGCAGCCAGTTTTGTTGCTTGTAGATCATCATAATATTTTCCGGTAATCCTTCGCTTAGATCTACTTCCACGCAGATCCGTGCAAAGTTGTAGATCCTCTCCGCTATTCTCTCGATGTCTGTTTTGATGTATCACCCGATACTATTCCCAATACCCTCGAAGACCTGATCATTCCAGAAATGACGGGGAAGGTTATATAATCTAACCCATACTGGCATTCTAGAGACTGTCATAGTGTTTGCATCAAAGTCTGGAAACCATGGGGTGATGAAAAGACCTGTGGTTCTCCAAAACCAAGGCCCCTCTCTGATGATAAGATCTCTGTCCTCCGAGGATTTAAATTTGATGATAAAAAACCCTTTGGAGTAGAGGTGGATTTCACATTCTGTGGTCCATTGAGTGAAAATCCAATGGAAGAGGTCCATTAGTTTTTGCCATAAACAGTTAAACTGGCATATTAACGTCTGGGCTTAATATGTCTTGACGTACTCCTCTGTTTCTGGGATATCGGTCTTTAGTGCTGGAGTTTGTCCAAGTTGTTCTACTATGTATGGCCTCGGGGCATTTCCTACTTGTTCTAGAGGTAATCCTGGGGCTTTTTTCCTCTATAGAATGTTTTTGTAGGATGGGCCTCCATTTGATTGTTGCTGGTTTGTGGGTTTTTTCCCCTTTTCCCCCCCTGCAGATCTAGATGTGCCCTGGTTTCGCAGCGCCCCCTCTTAGACGAAGGTTTAGGGAGATAGTCATTTCTGCACTAATAACATAATCCTTCAAGGACCTGTAATCCTGAAGAGAGCGGCTGCCACTGACCAGGTATTGAATCGGGACTGGGTACCCCATCAGTCCCCATATTTTTTGTTTCAGCTGCAAAATAGTGTTGTCTTCTTGTACCCAAACTAAGAGAGATTTTCCCAGAGGGGGTTTAATAAAAACCTGAAAACGATTGGGGGTTACCTGTTGTCGTAGATCTGCATGCGATAACAAACATTTTCACTATTCTGGATCAAGATGAAAAGGTGAGGGCCGCTTCCACGAAATGTGCAGGCTTGTCCTCATCCTTGCCCCAATCTGAACAAGAGCAATCCAAGCTCGTCCTTACCCCAATCTGCAAGGCAACTTAGCCCTCCTGAGATTAAATGAGAGAGCGTGTGCCAAGGACAGGGGGCCCTGAACCTTCCCTCTGATGTTACCTGTTCCTCTTTCGTTTGCCAGCGGCAAGCATAGCGGCGGGATTCTACAATTGGGTTTCTTCTTTCTTGTGATCTGGCCTTCATTTCCAGCCTGGAGCAGGTGTTCCAGCTCCCACAGATCGCTTACCGAAGTTGTTTCTCGTGCTTCTGAGGCCAGTGGTTGTTTTCGACTACATGAAAGAGGGTAATGATCTGTGTAAAGGACTAGAGGAGAAAGGGTTCCAGCGTGAGGATCGTCCTTCTATTTCACATCTTGTGTCGTCGCAGCCCCCCCTGCCTTCTGTGCTGACAAAAAAAAAAAACCTTTGTTCGAACCCTACCGCCGCCATCTGTCTTTCTGCAAAGCTCAACTCACCAATTCTGATCCTTATTCAGTAGTTTTGTAATGTTACAAAGATCTTTGGCACAATTAGAAATTTACTAATTCCGACATGCAAGTAGTTAATTTTTGTATTTGTTCATTTGTTAGTGAGTTATTAGTTGTGAATTAATTAACTAACTAATTCACCAAACTCTCACTAGTGTATCTTTCATTTAGAAGTAGATACAACTAGCACAACTGAGTTTAACTCACTTAACTGAGTTAAACTAAATAACAACTCCCATAACTACTCTTCCAACTCTGTCACAACCTTGCCACTTCAATTCTAACTTAGGCCTCCATGCATGAGCCACCAATAACCCTAGGAATTGTGTAATTCCGTCAGCCCATTGATTTGCCAAATCTGTTCACTGAAATAAAGTGCTCCAAGAGAATAAGTTGATATTTATTGTTGGATTATTATTAAGGGCTAATAATAATCGACATGCATCTATTTTTAAATTGACGATCTATAAATAGACTTTGCCCAATATTCTAAAAATAGAATTTCATCTATTTTTCGCATTTGACCAACCATCTACAAATAGCATCCTGCAACTTATAGAATATGCTCACCATGTCTAAAAATAGACATACACCTAAAAATAGCCTGCGGGCCCCACTTAGTGGAGGTGCTTAATTTTCACTAAGCTCATCATCTTGTTGAATCTCAACAGTTATTTCAACCTTCCTGAAGTTACTACAGATATGTGAAGTAGATGTATACTTCACAACAGAGAGAGCTTATCACTGTGTTATCTCGTGATCCTTATTTGATGTATGGCCTCCTTTTTATGCACCCAGAAACACACTCTTCTTTGCACTGTAATCTTAGAACATGGCATGGCAGATTTAACCAAAAATAGAGGTAACTTATACCATCTTCCCTTCATTGTTCTATCTCCTCTTCAACGTGTCAACTGTACCTTTAATTCACCTTTAACTTCAGAACTTATCCGAACTTTTCTTCCTGTGTTCAAGCCTGAAAAACTCAGAGGTATCTGAACTTTTCTAATCTGCAATTGTAGTCTGAAAAACTCAAAGGTGCAGATTTTTTCCTGTCTTTTTTGCGCAATCTTCTGGGGTATTTATAGTTGTTGGGCCCTGTAATAAGCCGACCTGACCATGAATGGTCGTGATTATTCATGGGCCGAATTTCCACTAGTATTTTCCAGTCGACTTGAGAGGCTTATCTTCCAGAGTTAATGAGGCTATTTGAGGACTGCTTTGAGCATCCTTCTAGAGCCATTTTCTTCATGGTTTCATGACAAGGTCTTGAGGCATATTCTGTTGACTAGACTCTTCATATACATGACTCTTAATTATATTTATAACTAGAAGACAAATCCTAATAGACATCAAGAAGAAGTCTATTGACCTAAAATAAAACCTTGCTCATGAAACCCATGAGGCAAGCATACCAAGAACATATTTTATTATCTTTGTCTTCTTTTACATTAATACATAATTATGTAGTCAATATGAAGAACGATCCTGGTTACCCTTTTCAACAACTTTTTGGTTAGGGTTGTTTGAGTGTTGTTGAATGAGAGCGGAATTGCATATTTTGATTGGGCAATCTATTTGACTAAGGACAGGGGTATTGGATCATCTATTGTACTTTATTGGATATTCTCTCTCTGTCGAACATTTGATATTTGATAATAAGAATGATTGATCAAGGGTTTTCCCCCGTCTTGGGGTTTTTCCTTGGATTGAGCCAAATTTTTGTGTTCTCTTGTCTTGGCTTGTCTGCTGCATTTGTTTATTGTTCTTTCTACAGTTAATGCCAATGTGATAACGGTTTATGTGATTGTTAATGGAAATGAAATGGAATTGTTAATTGGGCTAATGTGGAATATTGAAGTAATTGTCTTAAGCAAAGAACATGTTAACTAAAATTAACATTATGTAGAAGCACCCTAAGCAACGATGAATGGGCCCCTATTCCATCTATTAATAAGCCAAAAGGTAATGAGTGGGGCCCAAATACAGATCACAATGACCCTCCAGACATGAAATCTGATATCACTACTTAGTCTAAATATATATTTTTAATATGGTCTGTTAGCTATTATATTTTGATTTTTTTCCTCTCCGTTGTCTAGCCTTTGGCCGTATTGATGTTTTTATTTTGGACTTGTAAAGCTTCTCACTTGCACTTTATATTTTTTGTTAATCATTTAAGTATCTTCTAGTTGCCAAGTTTTCTTCTTGATAGTGCTTTAACAAAATCCCATTTTTGTGTGAAATGCATCTCTCTCTCTCTCTCTCTATATATATATATATATATATATATATTGTTTCATTAATAGAGATTAAGAAAACATGCTATTAAAAAAATCATAAAAAACACATTTTTCTTAATGCATTGCTGAAAAAGATTGTGTCGCCAAGGCACAACAACCTTCGAACTATATTAATAGTCTACTTTCATGGAGTGCTACAACAACCAACAAAAAGGATTTATCAATAATTCTCAAAATACACATTGCACATCAATTGACAACAAAATCAAGGGACTTTTGTGCTATATGACTCCAGCCTTGGAGCTCCACATGTCATGAGAAATATTTCCTATTGGGTGTAACACCCTTAATTGTGTCCTTGTTTTAATCTTGTTGAGGTTGTTAAGGTGTCAATGCCTCCATATGAGGTACATTAAAAGTTCAACTAGTTTGATTCTTGAGACCTAAGGACCAACAATTATTCTGTGAATATCATATCTAATGTGGAAGCCTTATCGATTGGCACTAAGTTACTGAAATAGACTTGATTCTCTCAATGTGATGGCATGTTGCGAAATCAGATCATCTTGAGAGAAAGCAGTCTTCCATGGCTACATTTAAAAGCTAGGGTTGCCAAACTTTCATCTACTATGTCTCTCCAATCTTGCATATAACAATCTTGAATCTTCACCTCCAACTATAGTCACCAAAGGAAGTTAGTGGGATCACTAGTCATATTGCATGTTTCTATGGAAGCACTCGTGTAGCCCAAGTCTAAGCATAAATTTAGTGTTAATGTGATGAATAGTGAAAAAAATCACGTATGAGTTTAATGGTTGAGGATGACTTTAAATGCCAATATTTCACATGATCATCTATTGTACTCTATTGGATATTCTCTTTGTTCCGAACATTTGATATTTGATAATAAGAACGATTGATCAAGGGTTTTCCCCCATCTTGGGGTTTTTCCCTGGCTTGAGCCAAATTTTTGTGTTCTCTTGTCTTGGCTCGTCTTTTGCATTTGTTTATTGTTCTTTATACAATTAATGTCAATGTGATAATGGCTTATGTGATTGTTAATGGAAATGAAATGGAATTGTTAATTAAGCTAATGTGGAACATTGAAGTAATTGTCCTAAGCAAAGAACATGTTATCTAAAATTAACATTATGGAGAAGCACCCTAAGCAACGATGAATGGGCCCCTATTCCATCTATTAATCAGCCAAAAGGTAATGAGTGGGGCCCAAACACAGATCGCAATGACCCTCCAGACATGAGATCTGATATCACTACTTAGTCTCAATATATATTTTTAATATGGTCTGTTAGCTATTATATTTTGTTTTTTTTCTTCTCCGTTGTCTGGCCTTTGGCCATATTGATGTTTTTATTTTGGACTTGTAAAGCTTCTCACTTGCACTTTATATTTTTTGTTAGTAGTTTAAGTATCTTCTAGTTGCCAAGTTTTCTTCTTGATAGTGCTTTAACAAATCCCATTTTTGTGTGAAATGCATATATATATTGTTTCATTAATAGAGATTAAGAAAACATACTATTAAAAGAAATCATAAAAAACACATTATGCTTAATGATAGCTGAAAAAGATTGTGTAGCCAAGGCACAACAACCTTCGAACTATATTAATAGTCTACTTTGATGGAGTGCTACAACAACCAACAAAAAGGACTTATCAATAATTCTCAAAATACACACTGCACATCAATGGACAACAAAATCAAGGGACTGCTATATGACTCCAACCTTGGAGCTCCACATGTCATGAGCAATATTTCCTATTGGGTGTACCGCCCTTAATTGTGTCCTTGTTTTAATCTTGCTGAGGTTGTTAACGTGTCAATGCCTCTATATGAGGTACATTAAAAGTTCAACTAGTTTGATTCTTGAGACCTAAGGACGAACAATTATTCTGTGAATATCATATCTAATGTGGAAGCCCTGTCAATTGGCACTAAGTTACTGCAATAGACTTGATTCTCTCAATGTGATGGCATGTTGCGAAATCAGATCATCTTGAGAGGAAGCAGTCTTCCATGGCTACCTTTAAAGGCTAGGGTTGCCAACCTTTCATCTACTCTGTCTCTCCAATTTTGCATAATAACAATCTTGAATCTTCACCAACTATAGTCACCGGAGGAAGTTAGTGGGATCACTAGTCATATTGCATGTTTCTGTGGAAGCACTCGTGTAACCCAAGTCTAAGCATAGTGTTAATGTGATGGATAGTGAAAAATCATGTATGAGTTTAATGGTTGAGGATGACTTTAAATGCCAATATTTCAGATGATGAGCATGACACCAATCCCAGAAGTGATTCTTAAAAAGGCCCCCGGAGGCTATACCACATAATGTGCACAATGTTGACATCTTCTGGCTTAGATGCCAGGGTCTGAAGGGTACCTATTCCACCAAATTAGTGCAGGACTTGCACACAGCCTCAACCTGTGTATAACAATGTGCCCTACACATGGGCTGAAACACGAAACACACTGAGAATGAAATCGTGGTGAGCAAAATAAAAATATCCTTAGTTTTGGTTGCATTCCCTCTTGATTGTATACTAAATAATGGTATTCATGCTTTTCTTTTTGAAGCTGTAGTAAGAAAGGATACATGTCTCAGCAATGCAGGGGAGCCTAAAAACAGTACAGACAATGCATTTCAAGGGGTCTTTTTATATATTGGGGCCTACATTTGCAGTAGCACAGCTACCAGAAAGTTCCAAAAAAGAAAAGAATTTACAAGAGGGCCTGGGTGCTCCAATCAGAAATGATATGTCGATATCATAGAAAGACCCTTTCTGACATGCCGTAGTGTCAAGATTCGTAGTAGTAAGAGGGGGTCACTATTATATCGTGCCTAAGAATAACAGTTATTATGAAAGGTCCCGATTAACGAGGTCTTGTTACATTGTCTTTATATTGCGTGTGTATGAGAGACCAGGCATTGGAAGCATATTGTAATTAGAACTAATTATAACAATTAAACTTCTAATATTGAAAATCGCTATTATTCTTACCGAAGACCACATACTGTAACATGTTTACAGAAGAAAACCACGATGAAGGATGACAAATTTAAGCAAAGAAACAAACTTAAAGACTGATTTTTACTACCATTTAGAGCATCATGCAAATTAAAGTTTTAATTGCAATTTATATTTTACCTGAATAAATTACAGTAACTCAATCTGTATAGGAACTATGACAATATGCATGGAGAATTTACAGCAAGAGTATTACAATAGCTTACAGAAACATCATTCAACATATACTACAAGTTGGTACAACATTTTGATGATTGATCACACAAAAAATATATTATATGTGTTCTGTAAATCTTGCACGATGCTTTGTCAATTGGGTCTAACCCAAATGGTTAGGAGGAGTTATCCTCTCTACTAAGGTTTGATTTCTGCAAGTGACATGTTGATATCTTAAATGAGTATATTGTTGAAAAAGCCTTAAACTTCTGCAAAATCTGGCTTACCCTAGGTGCCACCCTCAGAATGAGGGGAAATGCCTGGTGGGATTTGGATACGTTTTACACTTTTCATATTCAGAAGATGCTTCATGAAATAACATGTTAAAGCTGTGATGCTATAATGCAATTTAGGAACAAAGGCATGTCTTAGAATTGTGGATGGATAAATGACATAATACATATGCATTTCTGTAGAGAAGCTTCCAATGGAATGGTCCTCTCTATCAGTTTGGAAATTCTATTTAGATATGCAACAGGTTTCTCTTTTATGCAATGTGAAATGCACATCCAAAAAATACGAGTTTATAAAATATTATTCCTCAGCCAAATCATGTCAATTCTATGGTATCCCTTGAGGTATACTTCATAAAATCTCTCATAGTAGGGAAAAGAAAATATATTCAAATCACAGAGCCAATTTTCCATCCTCACTGTCATGCATAAGTTTCTATACAGGAACACATTTACATGAACCTTTTCAAAGAAAAAACTTCGCTTAGTTTGGTATGTAATCATCGCCATAACAACTTTCAAAGACTAAGTTTCCTGCAGCAGATCTACAGATTCTGAATCTACAAGTTCACTCTAAAACAAGTGAAAAGATTCAAATTCCAAGAAGAAACAGCCCGGCAATGTAACTTGGCAGGGGCTCAAAACCCATGTTATTTGCAGTTAAAAAACAATGAAATTTATATATACTAGAAATCCCCAATTCTGTTAATGCTAAACTTTACATATCCTCCTGTACAAGTGTAGGTTGCTAAGTCCGCAATCTCTTCTCAGCAGCTGCCATATAAACAAATCAATTTTTTGTATCACTAAGTTTGTTTTCTTCTTGACTCATATCCATCAAAATAATCATGGTTTTATCTGTGTGAGAACAATCTCACAATTATAAGCAGACAGTCAGCCTGGCAGTTTGGGCCCTGGATATATAGACAACTTTCTTCTCCTTTTACAGTTTTACCATTGTAATAGGCTTGGACTACTTGGTTAAAGTTTAGGTTCCACTATTTTGTAATTGTATGTGATAATTGCTTACAATTGGTAGAGGAACACAGAGAACAAAGGAAATGGCTTGAAAACATTGTTCCAGTTAGGCAGTTTTACCTGATATGTGATGACATTTTCTCTGCTTCCTCTCTTGCAAATCAAGAAATACTCCAAATTAAGGTGCAGTGGGTTGATATCTTTGGAAACAAGTGAAGTTGGGCATTATCACCTCATAGACAGATTTTGTAATGCAACAATGCAGTAGCTACTTACTGAAACTCTGGCCACTATAAATGTTATCATCTGTTTATAATTAATAATTGCACAAGCTTTTACGGCTGTCCATCCCTAGCTGGGATTTTCTTGGGTGGAAGGTTTCACCCTCTGGCGAGAGACTCGTTTCCAAGGTTCAAGCACAGAGTCCCGGAATCTGAGCGGCAGGGTTTGATTTCTTCCACGCTTAGATCGGACCAGTGGAGCAGTATCTTCATAATCAACATACCAATTGAATATGCTGCTTTCAACTTCAACATTCGTGGGTTTACCAGAGATTGTTTCAGACTCTTCCAGAGAATTCTCCTCCCGCTGTGAAGAAGACCCAGGCAAGGAGGCCCTCTCTTCTGTTCCTTTGTCTTTATCTACTGTATCGATCTTTTTTCGTTTGCAAGGAGAAGTTTGTCTCTGTTTCTTACCTCTTTTCTTCTTAGCATCGGAACTTCTGGCTTTCTCTTCTGCCTCAAAGAAACCCCCGGTAGTAAGACTAATAGCATCCACAAGCAAGTCCAAGTTCCCATAACACTCTCGTCTGCTGTTATGAACTTTCTCGCATTGGTTCGAATACTCTTTCCAAGACACACTATGTTCCACACAACCTTCAATGGCAGTCTTGCTGCATATAGGTGTATGGACATACTCTTCTTCATTTCTATCGACTTTGTGTGGTTCACTACCTTGCCTAAAATCTCTTCTTGAGTCTGTATCACCTGGATACATAATTCCAGTTTCATCATTCGAAAGGGAACCTGCTGCTTCCTCATTTCCATTACATTCAGCCAAATTCACCTTGGGGTCATCAACAGCATTCTGCACAGAGTTTCCTATTTCTGAAACCTCCCTAGCACTAGCAGCAAAATTCGCATCATTCTTGGGATCGTATTCGCCTTCGGAGCTCCGCTGGAATACCGAAAGGTTCTCTGATTCCACAGACGAATTGTTACCCAGATGGTACTGTCTCCCAATCGAAGAATTATTAGCATGACCTTTTCCAACTTCAGAATCCCACCAATGGTTGCCCAAATCCCTCTCGGATACCTCTTCTCTCAGAATGTTCCAATACAAATTACCATGAGAAGCTACAGAGACCCCTTGTAATCTATCTTGCTCTGGAGTCAGTGGCAGGCCCAACGTGAGAGCCAGCCCATCACCAGTACCCGAGTTCAAGTTAAAACATTGCTCTCTGATTTTCTCATTTTCTTCCTCTTCCTTGGACCTTATGAACGTGAAAAAACTCGGCATCGGTTCAACCTCCTGCATCCCGTATTTTCTGGGAAATTCCTGCACAATCTGGTTCTCACTAACACTCCACTCAAAACCACCATCTTTTGGTGGGGATTTTTGTATAACCTGACCCTGGCCCTGCCCCTGCCCCCCTGCTCTGTCATTCGTACAGCCAACCAAATTATGAAACCCAGTTGAGGTCTTTGTTGTTTCAGTGGGATTCGATCTAGTAATGATTAACATTATTTTCCTAAGGCACTGTTGTGTGGTAGACAGTACCCTGGCTGAAGAAGCAACACTATGAGACGAGTTACTTACCTGATCAGAGAATTGATGATCCTCCTCCCTCCTCCTCTTCCCATGCTCTTTCTTCAACATATATTGTTGCTGATTGTGCGTGCTGGCCAAAACCTGATCTTGCCCCAAACCCATTTGAGACTTAAACTAAAACATTCATAATCAATACCAACACCCCAGGTGGAGTTCCTGCAGAATTGACTTCTCCCTTTTTATAGCAGAATCGTGGCTCCTTTTTGTCCAGATTGAAAGGCCAGAAAGCTTCATGAGAATGCTAATGACGATGAAGAGAATCTCACCACCCCCAACGAACAATCAATCGAATCGAATATTTATAGGTTAATCAATCGATTATAAATACATATATGTTAATCTGCCCAGGAGCAGCAGCAAAAGCTTACCAATCACAACTCAAAAAGATAAAGACAAGGCTTAGGAAACGGCAGAGGATTCTGCTCCTTAAATTTGCTTCTCTCAGTCACTGGCACATCTCCTCTTCTCGCCCACTCGAGCACTCGCCCCTGCTTTCTCTGGCCTGTGCAGCTTTTTGACAAATATTTATGTGTCCATGTCTTGAATGAGCATTAATTCTCTTTTCTAGTTATTATGTGTATATATATATATATATATAGCCATCTCACGTAGGAGAGGGTTTCGTCGGATTGGCTACCCAACAAAAAGTATGAGGCTCCAGGTTCCAGTATAAAAACGACATTACTTTGGCCAACTTTAGATTACCATACATACTTTTGTAGGGAAAGGTGACTTCTCACTGTGAGGATAAATGTGTGGAAGGAATATCATAACAAGTCTCTCCAGAATGGATGAGGTGGAAAACTTGTACGGTGTAAAACTTTAATTATATTAATAATAATTTTTTTCAATGGCTATGATTTTTTTAATATTTTTCCATTAAATTTTCATTAGTGATCTAACTTTGACCACATTTATTTACCCAAGGTCGTTACATCTGTATTTATTTGATGATAAAGTAGGTAGAGTAACTACGACTAGCTGTTTGACCAATCACTATTTTTAGTTCTTTTATTTTTTAAAATTTTAATATATATTTAAAATTATATCGATGTGGTCCTTACATAAAGAAAAATAAAAAATCGCAATATATATATTTAAATTTATATTGATGTGGTCTTATAAAAATAAAAAATTTAATATATATTTAAAGATTATATATTGTGATGGTATTCCTAAGATGTTTATAATTTTTTTAGTTTACTAATTAGTTAATTTGTCTTTTTAATAAAGTTAACATAATAATGAATTAGTTGTAAAATAAATGTAATATAATAATAGATTAATGACAAGATGAATATATATGTTTTTTTATTTTTTTTTGAAATATATTGTGAAAAAGTGTATAAAAATATTAAGTAATAATTTATTATTTTTTTGTATTTTGAAATAGTTTTTTACTTTAAATTATTTTATTGTTATGTGTGTTATCTCAAATTGAAAATTATATTTTATTTATGATAATATATAATTCTAAATAGATGATAATCTTTATATTAATAAAAGTGTTTATAAGGCTTTTAGATGGGGTGCTTATTGCTAACAACAATGTGGTCACCATATAGTAGGTTGAGATGTTGGGTAATGGAAGCTCCAATGTTCCATCTCGTCGATCTATAAATTAATACAAGTCTTAGGGATGATGATTGGCACCACATTGCATGCAATGACTTTGAAGTCATGCGCGTCTTTGATGTCTCCATATTTCTCAAGGGGGGTCTATCTTTGGGCTCTTCGACATTTATTTTGCTTAGCACTAGTCACCCTTCTCTCCCTTTTGTTTTCTCTAGTTGTCATGAATTTTGGCTATCGGTCCTCTCTCTTCTCACCTTCATCTAGTTGTCTTTCTCTAGTTTTCTTCTCACCCTCAATAAAATGGTTGGCAAGTACAGGGCACCTTCATATGGTAGTGGATTCAATTTTTGTCTTGCATGAAGGTCTCAATCTATACTTTGGGCTACATTTTATTCATCCCTTGGCCTTAGGGCTTCTCAATCCAGTCTACCTCTTCCTACCTAAGCCTACCATGACATGCCAGTGCACTCGCAATTGTCAGGGTGGTGGAGGACGTGGGGATATTGGTGGTTCACAAGTTCAATGTTGTGATGAGGCTTCTGTGTGTCATTTCCAAGCTCATACTACACCCAAGATACAATCGGAAATTCATGTTATTGAGGAAAAAGATCATCATGAAATATATGTCATTTTGAACTATAAGGTTATGGATGGCATCGCCACTTGGATTTCAGACACTAGGAACACCAGGAGCAGACATAATCATTATTTATAAATTGTGGACTTATATTTTCATGTCAAAACACTTTTGGGTAGAGTATTGATTGACGAGAACTATGCTCAAGACAACATCTTTCATAAGTTGGATGAATTGGAGTTGTTGTTGATGGATGTAGAGGGTTGTCTCACTCACCTCCGTACTCGACAACGACGTCACATTCCAAGAATGTCAACCATCCCATTGGACTAGACACTTCCTTTCCTTGCAACTATCAAGTCTTTCTTATTTGTTGTTTTATTTTCTCTGATTTATATTACTGTTGCCTCTACCATTGGTTTTCCAGCTTATGGGACATCCATACTCTCTATTAATTTCTAGTTGACTATTCCATACATATAGTTGAAGCAATGATAGTCTACTTTATCTTACCTTTGTTTGGTTTTTTTTGTTAGAAAAATAACTCATTTTTAGTTAATGTTTGATAGATAGTTATTCTGTCTCTAGTCTAATTTCTTGAATAGTAAGCCAAAAACAAATAAAACCTCATGACATTTATAATTCTATAATATATCAATAAAAATATTAACTTAAAAAAATACTTATACCATATTAATTCTTTTAATAAATTAAAAAACTAATATATTTAATTCACTTCTTTTCACTTTTCACTTTATAAAATAAATTTAGATAAAAAATAATAAAATGATAATAAACATTTAAACCTAACACTTCAAATACTTTCCATAAATCTCTTTGTATTTATTAAAAAAAAAAAAAAATCATGAAAACTTATTTCTCTTGAGATCTCGTTTTGTGAGTACCAAAATCCAATTTATTGATCAAAATTAATAGAGCTATCCCCTCGTTAAAAAATGTTATCCCAAAAATTTCCACATAAATGGAAAAACACCATGCGGTGCTTCTGCAAATGTATTATTCGACCACAACTTAACCCACAATATGTTCTTCATGGATGGCACCATAAATTTATTATATAAACTATGTCGTGTGTTTATTAGACTTTGGGACAACATATATATAAACAATTCTGACATTTACCACGCCTATCGAAGGTGATATACGAGCAGTTGACCATTGTAGAAAGCGCCCTCCTTATATTTATTTATTTATTTGTATTAGAGTTAGTTACATGTGACATCACAGTGGTTGTAAAATTGTTTTTATGGAAATAAGTCCATAGGAATTGAAATTTTATTTTTTTTCAAATTATTATAATAATTTATTGTTAATGTTGGTTGTGATTTTAAAATTATATGATTAGTGTTATTATTAGTATAGATTTATTTTAACTCCAGATTTATTAAGTTTTTAGAGAGATCAAATCTTTTAAGATACAAATTTTGGTAAATGAGTATTTAAACTATATGTTAATTAAATGTTTTGACTATAAAAACATTTTAATTTTGGTTTGTTTTTTACAATATATAGAATTATTTTTGTTATTAATAATTTTTTTAAATGGGCATGCTCCCTCTATTTACAAGTACCAAATCTTTCAAGATGCAAACCTTGGTAGTTCAGTGAAGATGTATCTATATTTCAAACAATATATTAATAGAATGTTTTGACTATAAGAAATTTTTGTTTTTGGCTTATTTTGTATTAACATAAAGAATTATTTTTGTTATTAATATTTTTTTAAATGCTCTCGCTCTCTCTCTACTTATGAATAGTTTTTAAAATGTTACATGCCAATTTGAGTTTCATATTAAACATTCAAGGAATTACAAATCTCTATTATATATTTAATTAAAAAGAACTTATTAATAGAATAAGAAAGCACACTTTCTCCACACACACACACATATACACATACACTCTCTCTCTCTCTTAACATGCACATTGAAATATTTAATTTATAAATCACATTAAACTTCTTTTGTTATTAATATTTTTAAAATATTATATATGAACTTTAAGAATGGAATAAATTATGATGATGATGATGATGACTAACATCCATTAAGACCAATGTGGCCTATCTGACCTCAAGAAAAGAAAAAGAAAAAAAATATAAGTGCGATTCTTCAAAATCTTGTTTCTATGATCAAAGAGAAGGGAGAGAACCGCTCCAAGACCGCTATAGATGGGTTGGCTTAATAAGTCAAGAAGATTGGAAGTTTGACATATGTTAGGGAATTGAGAGTGGAAGTGAATAAGTGTTGGGCAATCTAAAAGGAAGTGTTTTTCATCTTCCACCTACATAGTATCGCAAATTGACAGATTATATCATTCCAGGGAGTCTTGGGAATAGACCACCACCCAGTCTCACTTCGAAGCTCATGAGAATTAGTTCTAATCCTAGCAATGTTCATTTTTTTCTTAGTGCTAGTGAACACATAGAGATAATTATGCTTATCAAGGGTGGGGTTGATCACCCCTTATAGTATCTTAGCTTCCTTTTGCCCTCCAACTCCTTATCCTCCCAACTTGTCCTTAAACTTGAAGGTAATAGTATCTTTGACACATGCCCTCGCCATGGAAAGTGAAAATATGAGATATTTTTTTATCTAAATTCGTATTTTTTCTTCATAAAATTGATATCAAATTATTAGTAAAAAAAATTGTTATTAATATATTTTGTTTTAAATATTACATGTCCATTAAACATAAGATGAATTACACATCATGTCATTTCAATAATATTATTTTTACATGTCAATTGTCAATAACATATTAAGTAGTAAAGTAATTACATATATCCTTCATACTAAAAGTTAACTTTTTTTTTTTGCTTCCAAATAGTTTCTCTCTATATATGCAGTTTTATGTAAAATTAAAGTATTTTATTTATGCCGACATTAAATTTTTGGTTGTTAGTATTTTGTCATATTGGACTATAGAGGGCCTCTTGAGCACAACAATTATTTTAAAAATTATATCACTTGAAATGATATATTAGTAATTGATAACTAGTAAACTTTTACTTATGCCAAATACTTTTGTGCCTTTGGAAGTTAACATAGTTTTTTATTCATCCAAGACTAATTATACCAAATGATATATTAGTAATCGATAATTGGTAAACGCATTACATAGTTTTTTATTCATCCAAGTCTAATTATATCAATTGAAATGATATATTAGTAATTGATAATTGATAAACCTTTACTTATGCCAAATACTTATGGACCTTTGGAAGTTAACATAGTTTTTTATTCATCCAAGACTAACTAGCCCATTAAAAGCAATTTTAGGTTTTACTTTAAAATAAAAGACAATTTTAACCAAATTAACATTCGTAAGAAAACTAGCATCTATATTGTCATTACTTAGGTTAAAGAAGTGGAATTATATACTTTTAATTAACATTTAACCTTAATCTTATATATGAAACTATATACTAGTTTTATTATAATTTAACTTCTTACCTCTTAAAGAAATACAATTTACAAATTTATTTATATAAACATGATCACTAAAAACCATGAAGGGGGGTCGTACCATTGGAAGGTTATTAACCTATATTTTGAATTGGTGGGAAGGATATTAGCTTGAAAAACTGGAGATGGGATGGTGATAAGGATAAGAAAATACTCAATTATAGGTTGCAGTCATAGGGTTATGTTACTTCATGAGATTCTTGACAAGCTCAATAAGATTGGCTTATTTAAGCTTGGATAGTTGGTAATCTCGACATCTATTAATATTTGGACCCAAGGGTGGCATTATATGGAAGAGGTTATTCTAGTTCATGAACATACACATTCCTAGGAAGAATTTATTGATGAACTTTGAAGATCAAGAATTAAAATTACACAAGGCTCGGATACCCTAGTTTGGAGCTACAATGAATTGGGAGGACAATATTTTTCACAATTGGGCTATAACTTTGCATTTTTACCAAGGGAAGAATATAGTAAGTGGTGGTCGACAAAATATGGAAGACCTCAACCCCTCTTAAATCTATCATTTTAATGTGGCATGATTTGATGGGTAATGTATTAACCTCAGATATTCTATTGAAAATATGAGGGGTTGGTTCTGACATCTATCTACTCTACAAGATAGTGCAAAATCCAAATATCACCTACTTATACAATGCTCTTATTCATACAATGTTTGGTGTAACTTGGAGATTCTGGTGGAACATCAAAATATATGCTTGGGCTCTATCATAGAGGATTGTTTAAAATCTTGGTGTGAAAATCCAACTTTGAAAACATGGAGAGTTTTACTTTTCCTTGTTGTATGGGGTATTTGGATCGCTTGTAATCTCATTACTTTCCAAGACAATTATCACCCCCATTTTCAAATAGTGGCCTAGATCTAGTCTATGGTGTCTTCATTCCTTATTATACAAATCCCAAGACCCTTTGAGTTATGAAGAAAATGAACTAGGATGAGCATCAGTCTTGGGATTTTTGGATGGAGCTTGCAAAGATAGAGATTTAGTGATGGACCTAGGATTTATTCTCTTTTTTTTCAAATGCGCACTACTACAATTTCAAAGCCAATGGAGGTCGTGGCATAAACAATGTTGGTGAGTTTAGTGCTCTACTTTATCTTTTCAAACTTGCTCTATAACATTCAGTCAACTCTTTATAGGTATTTGGTGACTCATTATTGAAAACAATTGGATCAAGGATAATTTTTATGTGGTCCTTATTTCATCTAGTAACCTTGTTAACCAATTCCAAAGCATTGATATCTAGCATATCTATAGGAAACAAAACATGGAGGTAGATAAAATTTCAAAAATGAGTTTTGATCTAGAAACTAATTCATTTGTACTTCAATAATTTGGGTCCCCTGGAATCCTATTGAACATAACCAATTCATTGGTTCATTTATAGATTATTGTGGTCTCATTTAATTGGAAGATTGTATCCTTAAATTTTTTATAATTGACCTTCTATTGAAGAGCTAGTTTAGATATGTAGTCACTAACTACTATAGATGATTCATTTTTTATGTTTCTTGTGGCACTTTCGCATGTGTTGAATATATTTGGATTCTTCCTAAATAAAAGTACGTTTTTATCCAAGGAAAAAAACATGATTACTAAAAATACATTTTGTTCAAATATATAAAAAAAACACCTATGATATGCATTTTTTTCTTTTATTTTTATTTGTATTTTTTTAAATGATGGGAATTGATAATTAATTAAAGTAACATAGACTAAATTCAAGATCAAGTAGACTAGGTGACATTATAACCCAAAAGGATATCTAACCCACCTACCTTTTGTGGGTCCCACTTACAAGAGAGTTAGATGTGATGGAAAGTGACATCTACATATGGTATTAATTCACCCATGGTATTTATCCACCCATGGTATTCATCCACCCATGTAATCTAATCATGGTATTGTAAGTGGCATCCACCCATGGAATTCATCCACCCATGGTATTTATCCACCCATGGTATTCATTCACCCATGGAATCTATCCATGGTATTGTAAGTGGCATCCACCCATGGTATTCATTCACCCATGGAATCTATCCATGGTATTGTAAGTGGCATCCACCCATGGTATTGTAAGTGACATCTACCCATGGTATTCATTCACCCATGGTATTTACCCACCCATGGAATTTAACTGTGGTATTGTAACTAAAAAAAAACTATAAGTAACAAGTCACATTTTGTAAAAGACTGATTGTCCACCACAATGTAGGTTTACAATTATTCTTTTCTTTAATAATAATAATAATAACAAAGTTTCTTTGTGGTTTTGTTTTCTATGTGTTCTCCCCTTTTCTTCTAGCATTTCAAATTTTCAGATCTTGGGGACCTCCCCCCCAAAGATCCATTTCAATTTTTTAGATCTTGGGAGCCTCCCCCCAAAATAACTTCATGCACGTGCTATGACCTCCACAGAGCACTTTCTTGGGCAAAGTGGAAAGAATTATATTTTTTCATTTTTTTGTTGGAATTTTTTGGGAGGTGAGTTTGCAAATAAGATCTAAAATGTTTTGTACAAAATTATATAAAAAAAAAATTAACATTTCTTTATTCCTTGCAAAAAAATACCCAAATTAAAAAAAAAATGACCGAATCGGAGTTCGGATGAGGGAGATATCGTTGATTTAAAATCAATTATGTTGTAGAAAATTTTATGACAACAATTGATGGACGACAACTCTCCTATCATTTTTTGCGATTTTTATGCAGAATTTCAAAGCTCCTATTGAAAAATCACCCAATTTAAAAAAAATAATTGGTCGAATTGGAATTCAGATGAGGGAGATATCGTTGATTTAAAATCAGTTGTGTTGTAGAAATTTTTATGACGAAAAATTGTGGACGATGACTCTCCTATCATTTTTTGTAGTTTTTATGTAGAATTTCAGAAAAATGATTGCAAATCTAAGCTCCTATTGAAAAATTACCCAATTTCAATAAAACAAATTGGTCGTATCAGAGTTCATATGAGGGAGATATTATTGATTTAAAATCATCTATTTTCAAATAACTTTTAAGACGGCGGGATAGTTGCAGCGCGAATATGAGTTTCCAAAGTGTCTAGATAGGGATTTCAATCATATGAGAAGATACATAATGATCATTATATTTCCAAAAAAATTTTATAATAAATATTCTGAGTTATATTGACCGAGTTATGCCCATTTTAAATTAGATTTTATATCTAGAGCAGCATTCAGAGTGGGTTCTCTTTGGAGACGTGCCCTCCCACCCTGATTTAGTAGGCATTTGCTTCACATTCATCAGTTTCAACATATCAACATCCGTCTTGGGTTATTTGGAGAATTTCACTCCCACCCCAAGATATGTAGGCACATGCTACTTCATCAACAGTTAGCATCATGGTTATGGCTCAACTGCACAAAATCCTTGTCATCGAAATCCATTTGCTAGGTCGGACATTGTTAGTATCACAGTTATTCACAAGAATTACAGGGCATCTCTATCCTTGGATCTTTATTTTTCATGGTTATGGGCCATCCACAAATCCACACTTCTTTGAAGTCCATTTTCTATGTCGCACACTTACAGTATCACAGTTGGTCACACGCATTACAAGGTATCTCTATCCTCGGATCTTCGTTCATCACGGTTATGGGTTAACCACACAAAAGTCTTCTCTTCAGTGATTCTTCATATTCGACAAATTATTTTCATGAGAGAAATTAATGCAATGGGGACCATTAGTTCTTAAGGAGGGCGGAATGATCTGAATATAAAGTGGCATCTACACATGGTATTGTAAGTGGCATCTACCAATGGTATTTATCCACCCATGATATTATAAGTGGCATTTACCCATGGTATTTGTTCACCCATGGAATTTATCCACCCAGGAAATTTACCCATGGTATTGTAACTAAAAAATAATTATAAGTAACAAGTCACATTTTGTAAAAAGACAGATTGTCCATCACAATGTAGTTATTACAATTATTCTTTGTTTTAATTAAAATAAAAATAAAAAAAATCTGTATGGTTTTGTTTATTAGGTGTTCACCCATTTTCTTCTGACATTTCAATTTTTCATATCTTTGGGGCCTTCCAAGATCCATTGCAATTTTTTAGACCTTGGGGGACTCCCCCAATATAGGATCAAGGGTGCCTACCCTTTTAACCTTATACAATGGGACAAATATTAATTGGGATTTCAACTTGGATAGAGAGAGTATAAGTCTTAACACCCCACCACTCAAATTATTACCCCTTAAAATTTTTAATGAACAAAAAACCCTGTAAAAAAATGAAACACACATGAAAAAAGAATTGCAAAATGGAAAAACCCTAAACTCAATTATGAAAATGCTATTATATTCCATATTTTTTTTAGTCATATAATGAATGAAATTAAATCCTTCATTTCAACATACAGATAAACATTGAATAAATTCATTATCTTAATGATTTTGGTAAAATTTTAAATACCTAATCATATATTCAATATTCATATTTTTAACAAGGGAGGCTACAAAGAAACCAGTCCCCGCCAATGAGTGTCTAGGATTGGAGGGGGGTTAAAATGAAGGACAAATGTTGGGTTTAAGAAATGAGGGATGGGATTTAAACTATTTGAGATCCACTTGCAACATAGGGTGAGGGGATCAACATGGTACGAAATGAAAGGGGAGGAAAGATTCACTCCATAATGAAACACTCATATACACATATGAAGAGTGAAACTTATTAATCCTTAGTTGTATTTATCTGTGTCGAATTGGAAACATGAAATGGATGAATAACCTAATAGGGCATATCAAATATTTAGGATGAAATAATTAAATTAGCCTCAACTAATCAACTAATCAATATAAAATCTAGCTATGGAAAATTGTCCACGAATCTAAGCTATATAGAAAGCTAGCAATCCAAAAAATAGAGTGACATAGAACAACAAATGCAACCCATCACATTAATTATATGATCCAGCCAAGCTTGATGCACATTCATGCTAATAGGGGTAATTGGGTGTTGGAAAATCAATAACAGAAACTATTAATCTTATTTTCCTTAACCTTAAAATTTTCTTGTGAACTTTATTAATCTTCTTGATGTTCTTTATGTTGGAAATTGTAACTATTTTTGGTCTTCATAATGACTAAGTAATTATGAATTTATGTAATGAAGAAGACAAAGATAATAAAGTGTATTTTTTAATACTTTCCTCATGGGTTTCATGAGAAAGGAAGTTTTATTATAGGTCAAATATTTCTTCTTGATGTCTTTAGGGATTTTCCATCTTGTCATAAATGTATAATTTAGAGTCATGTATATGAAGTTTTTTTAGACTTGTAAAGAATATTATTGATGTAATTTATATGCTCCAAGACCTTGTCAAAAGTGCTCCTTGAAGACGACTCAAATGAGTTGGATACACTCCTTATCAAGTCGGCCCACAAACAAATTTATAAGTCGTCTCACCCACATAATTTTCAAGTCGGCCTAGAAGAGGGACAATCCCTATAAATAGACTAGTCTGCGGTTTCATTATACAACAAGAAGTTTGGATCAATTTTGAAACTAAGTGCGAGGTCAAGCACTGAAATGTGATGCGAATAAAATTTCCATATCAGTGAATAAATAAGGAAGTATTATCTCTATCTTTGGGTCATATACATGATATCAATTCAGGATTGTTGAGGGTTACTTCAAGAAGAAACATAACTATGATATAATATGAAGAATAGTGTGAGGAAGAATCTAAAGCTAGGAGAAGGATCCGAGTTTATGGTAAGGATCTAAACTATAGTGCAGAAGAGTGTTCAACAAAGAAACTAGGACTTAAATCTCAGAAGTATATACAACGTAAAGGGAGAGGCTAATAGAATTCAGATAACATAGAGAAGAACTAAATATATACATCAAAGCAAGAAAGATACATGTCTTGATATCAAGGGTGTAGTAAGAAGAGAGTGGAAGAATATCTAAGAGGTCGAGGCCAGATGGGTAGAAATGGAGTTCACTAGGAACCATTCTTTCCTTGGGCTGGTGCAGAAGAGTGCATAAATGAAGATGAACATAAGGTGCTTAAAAGGAGTAGTGACAAGGTCTTGGAGGCATACTGGTGTCAAGGGCCTATGCCATGGTTATGGTACTCGTCAGTTGAAGATCTATAAGAAGAATTACTTTCAGGTTTTCCTCTCCAAGAGGGAGAGGCTTTGGCCTTGGCTTGAAGAGCCTAAAACTTTGTGCCTCTTGTGTTTTGATAATTGACTTGATGAAAGAAATAATAAGTTAACAAAGATAAGATATAAGTAAGAGAAGCATAAAAAGTTCACAAGTAATTATCAAGAAGAGAAATTGAATTAATCGCCCTAATTTCTCAACATGGTTTCAGAGCTAAGGTGTTGAAGATAAGAAAGGGCTATTTGGAAAGAAGACACTCATGTACCAAGAGATCAAGGATCAATTTTCTAGAAGGAAAAAAAACAAAAGTCATAGATCTACATTGAAGAATCAATATTCAATTCTAAAGAGGCAGTTTGCAAAAATTCGAAATCCATCTCAAGAAGATCAAGGACCTATATATCAAGAAGGACATTGTGCAGAAGCCATCACCATAAAAAATATTTGGTTTTGAAACCAAATCAACATTGTTGGAAACATATTAAATCCACCTTGTTTAAGTCATAATCCTTTATCATCATCATCATCATCAAGGATTCAAGGTGATCTAGCTCTCTTCACATATCTTGAAGAAGCCAATCTAAGAGGGAGATCCTGCTATTATTTACATCATCATAAAGTAAGATGATAGAAGGATAAATATTCTACTCAAGTAAGTATCTTAATTTGAATTTGTTAAAATTACTTTTTGCAAGGAAAGAAACAAATTGTCTGAGACTACAAAATTTCTTGCATGGGAGATAAGGACGGATTTAAAATTGATTGAAAATGAAGTAATGGACTATGTCAAAGGATCAATAGTTGAACCTTCAAAAGAAGATACTCAAGCTCATGCCAAATAAATGAAGGGATGCATAAGAGCTTGAAGGATTCTTATAGAATCCATAAAGGACTCTCTCAATCCCCGTGTATCAAATATAGAATACTCAAAAGAAATATATGATAAATTGGTGGAGCTATTCTTGGTAAGTACTGCAGTGAAAATAACGTCTCTGAGACAAGAACTATACAAGTTGAATATGTGAAGAGAGGAAGGAATAACTTCATATTTTATGAATATTTCTGAAATATGAGATCAATTGCAAAAATTGGGATAAGTAATGTCTGATGGAGAAATATCTTCCATGGTACTTAATGTTATACCAAGGGAATGGGGAAGCTTCACTTCAAGCATCTATGGAAAGAAAGAAGAAATTCCATTCCAGAATATATGGTCTTTATGTAAGACAAATAAACTAGATTAAACATCGATACAGGATAAAATAAAGCCTATGCTACAATGTCAAGAAAGAAGGGAAAATTTGATAAGTTCGGTCCTCAGAAGAAAAGTAGGAACATGATAAAATCCAATGCTACAAATGTTATGAACTTGGGCACTATAAAAGGGATTGTCCCAAAACTAATAAGGACAATAGGAAAAGAGAAGAAGCTTGTGACACCAGAGAAATAAAAGGGCCAGATTCAAAGAAACCTAAGAAAGAAGAATTAAAATATCTCTAGTATGATTGAGATCATCTTCCTCTTTAAGAGTTATATGTCGATTGTAAAATAGTATGTTATAAAGAATTGTATATTAGATAGATGCATCATTTTAAAATTAGCATCATGATAGAAACATTAAAAGTAGGAGTTTTGACCATAAGGGGTTGTCTGTAAACAAATATGTGACAATTATGCTATGAGATAAGTGGCTCCTGAGAACCTCACTGAAAACAACATTTATGAAAGTCAATCATATAGATCAAGGGTCATCATTCATTTATCAATATGGAAATAGGTGTTGACATTTTCTAACATAATCCTCTTTGTAATCACTAATTATAAATAAATCAAAAGGTTTGATCATAATTATAACTTGTAGAATTCTGGGATTAGGATATGATGACATATTGATGAAGCAGGTCAAGGGAACGAAACTCTTTATTCTAAGGAAACATGTTGTAGGATGACTAAAAAGGAAAAGAATGAGGTACATGTATATGTATGTTGACACAGGATGCTATGAAGTCATTTCATGTGGTTGCAGGTCGTATACTTCTATCTTTATAAGTGCGATCAAAATAAAAATCAAAAACTCTTTTGGTGCATAGGTTTCCAAAAGGCATGATCTACACTAGATAAAATAAACATAATATGCCTCATATGGAATATTAGGTGATTGTACATTATCAAGGAACTATAGAGTGGAAGTTCTTGGGAATGCAATAAAAATGTGTGGAGAAAGAAAAAGGAAGATATCGTGGAAAGTACAACCAAGGTAAGAAAAAGTAAACTTCCAAGGAAGCCAAGAAAAATTTACTAGAAAAAATCCTAGGAAGATATGTAGACTATGATAGAAGTCTGGAAAATATAGGGACCCTTGAAAATACATATCTTCAAGGGATGTGTCAACTGTAACAAAGGGTTTCGATGCCTACAAGAATATTTCATGGTCAAATATCATCACTAAGGTAACTTTTGATTTACAAGTTCATATTTATAAATAAATAATATCCGATGAGCTTATTCAAGGCTGCCAAAGGAAATCAAATGTATTCCACAAATTTATAACCATATGACAGAATGAAATATCCTTGGAGGAAGTATGGTTCGAAGGAAAGCAGCATGAAATGAAGCTAGACCATATGAGAATATTGATGGATCACTTTCTGATAAAAGACATGACTCTTGGATGAAAGTGATGGATGATCTGTGCCCTATGAAGAGATCCAAAATATTAATAATCCCCAACAACAAATAAATTCATGACATTGAAGGAAGGAGTTATTCATGAGAAGTTGGGTGTTTTCATCATTTCTACTGTAGGTCCCTGATTAAGAGCGATCCTGGTAATAAGTTTCTTACTTGGAAGAATATTGGCAATTCCTAAGCCAGGAGGGAGCTTAGGTACATTCCTTGTATAGGAATGAGTGCATTCCTTTGTGAAAATGTCCTCCCTAGTTAAGAGGGAGAGATATACACGTCATCTTGGTCTTCACCTGAGAAGACATAATGAAGGATTGGGTTATCATCTAGAATTCGATACTATTTTGAGATGTATTAGGGCATCCAATAAAAGAGTAGTAATGGAAGGACATATATTCTTTGAGGACTGGGAATCCAACAGTAATAGTATTCTTGGTGGAAATATCTTGAATGAACCTGGGTGGGATATGATCCAAGAGGGACAATGATGAGGTTGTGTACTCATCATTGGTCTCTCCAGCATTGTAGCTCGAAGATCTCATGGAGAGATGGAGTTTTTAGTCAAGGACTTGCACTATGACAATGTTGGTTTATATGATGCTATACATATGGGATTACAAATCAAATTCTTCTTATGAGATTCTTCATATTGAGAGTGACCATGTACCATTATGGATACCTCCCTAGTTAAGTGGGAGTGTTGGAGAGTGTAACTAGGTTCAGTTGTCATAATGACTAAGTAATTATGAATTTATGTAATGAAGAAAAATATAATAAAATGTATTTTGTAATACTTGACTCATGGGTTTCATGAGAAAGGAAGTTTTATTATAGTTCAAAGACTTCTTGTTGATGTCTTTAAGGGTTTTTCATTGTTGGCTTCTGATTTTGGCTTCTTTTACCCTGTACATTTCATCATTTATCACTTTTTCTCATCATATTATCATCATAGTCATCTCATTTTTCACATCAAGGTAGCTAAATCATGTCTTTTAATTATTTTAATGTTTTAGTCAAAATTAAGCAATAAAATTAAATTATGACAGAACTAGAAAAGCTTGTAATAACTCGTTTGAAGTAATGGTTGCAGGACACCTGGGCTCAAACGAAAAGCACAGCTGGAAACTATGGGGACCAAGGATGGGTGAACACATATTGGTTCGAACCAGAATAGCTAGATTAGGGTCGATCAATGCTGGTCAAACCAGACTAGCTATTCAAAAATATCCCCTGATTTGAGCATGAAATATGGGAAAAATATGATTTTAAGGGATTTTTCACATATTTTAGAGATAGGAGTACTGAATTTGACATTTAGGCCTTATCTAAATATATCATAAATGTATTTGAGTATTTTTAGTTAATTATTTACCAAAGACTTGTATAAATATGTGATATTTAGAGGAGGAAAACATCTCTTTTAACTATGTGAATTTGGAGACTTTTTTCAAATTAGTGAAAGCAGTTGGTTCAAAGTTATTTTACTTCTATTATGTTTTATGGATGATTCTTGATCTAGTTTAAAAATTCTTCTGAGTTGATATTCATCTAAGGTGCACAACGGAAGCGTGGAGGGTCCCCATTTCTAAGCATGTGCACTAGTTTCTCCTTGTTTGGTATCCTTTTGATTTGTTGTACTTTCATTTCAGTTTTTTGTACCTTCATTTTAGTTTTCTGTATCTTCATTTCAGTTTGTTGTACTTCCTTTCAGTATTCAATTTTTGGCTAAGTTCTTATTGACATGTTTGATAACATGATATTATGAATTGACCTCTCATAAAAGAGCTTGGTATTTCTTTCACTACCAATAGGCTAGATTTATCCAAGGTTGCTCATATTATTTATGTTTTGATTAAGTTATTATTGATATGTTTTATCAAGAGATATTATGAATTGACTCCTTGTAAGAGGACTTGATATTTCTTTCACAATCAATAACTGGACTTGTCAAAAATTGTTCATTTCATGTGTTGATTAGTTTGCTGCTATTTGATTCATTAAGAAAAAATGATAATCTCAAAGTGTTAATCTTGCCACTGAAGGCTTTTCGAATCCTTCTCCTATAAGGGAGAATGAAGCTTGCTTGGAAAAAATACTCAAGGATTTCAACTAGTTAGGTGTTAAACTTGTAGAAACTACGTCTAAACCATATATGTTGGAGTGCTTATAAGATTACGAAAACCAGATTGATAAAAGAATATATGATCTAATTTAAACCCATAAATTGGAACAACATTCACATTGTCATAAATGTATAATTTAGAGTCATATATATGAAGTGTTAATACACTTGTAAAGACAATTATTGATGTAATTTGTATGCTCCAAGACCTTTTCAAAAGTGCTCCTTAAATATGGCTCAAATGAGTTGGATACACTCCTTATCAAGTCGGCCCACAAATAGATTAATATGGATTTTTTCAGGAACGCAACATAATACACATATAGCCATAGATACATAGATGCAGCAGAAATAATGCTTCATTTTATTAAAATCAAATGACTGAAATAAATAGCTAAGGCGTTGATAGGCGTATCTCTGAGAAGAGATGTGATGCCTACAGGCCTCTAAACTATGTTACAATGAGACATAATGGAAAAGAACGGGCGAGGGCACTCGTAGTGTATCTCTGAGAAGAGATGTGATGGCTACAGGCCTCTCCACTTTGTTACAATATGGACATGATGGAAATAAACGAGCTAGGGCATTGGTAGCTTATCTCTGAGAAGAGATGTGTCGGCTACCAACCCCTGAACTGTGTTACATTGGGCACTAGAAAATTTGGCCCAATTTCTGACGGCCAATTCGTCGCTATTCCGACACATAGTCGTCGCAACAGCGACAGTTCGAGGACGGGAAAAACGTGGTTTGCCATCCCGTCACAATTCTGACGCACTTACAAAGTGTCGCACTACCGACACTTTTTCCGTCGCTTCCAAACAAGCGTCGCTCTTTCGACGTTTCCCAAACCGTCGTGCTTCTGACGTTTGTAAACTGTTGCATTTCCGACGAAATGTGGTCCAACGTTTTGAATGTCGCCCTTCTGACGTTTGTAAATTATCGCAATTTCGACGAAATTTGGTCCAACGTTTTGAACGTCGCTCTTCCGACGTTTGTAAATTATCGCAATTTCGACGAAATGTGGTCCGAAGTTTTGGACGTCGCTCTTCTGAAGTTTGTAAACTGTCGCAATTTCGACGAAATGTGGTCCAACGTTTTGAACGTCGCTCTTCCGACGTTTGTAAATTGTCGCAATTTCGACGAAATGTGGTCCGACATTTTGAATGTCGCTCATCCGACGTTTTTATACTGTCGCTCTTCTGACGTGTTTAAGCTGTCGCAATTCCGATGTTTACAAGGTATCGGTATACCGACGACGGGTTCAATTTAAAAACAAAATGAAACTTTAAAACATGACAGTAAATCTCCAATATTTGTTATGAATTGTGGGCGTTCCAATGACCGTGAAATATTAATATAATAAACCACCCCGCAACGCTTCGACTATAAAAAATCATATAAACATGGCTCTGTATTTCAAAAAATAGGTTTAAAATAGAAATAGGGCAACATTTTTTTTTTCCAATTGTTATGAACATAATTCAACCGTGAAATATTAATATAATAAACCACCCCGCAGCGCTTCGACTATAAACAATCATTTTTTTTTCACAAGAGAAAAAACGCTATTTTGAATATATTATATGAAGTAAAACAGTCCATGAAGTCATTACATTTTCACATCTGAAGATTGGAACCCAAATATCCATCCAGAAAAGTGGAAGTCCCACCCCAGACAATGATAGAAAAATACCCCATGTCACATACGGGGACATGATATAAAACCCAGTAACGGTCCACATGGAGATTATCGACAATCTGAGAAAGCATCCAAATATGCCCGAGGCATCTATAAGAAGGTGAAATAGCAGTATGTAGAATAGTAAAGCAACAGATAGAGTACCGACGTCCATTGTTCCAAATACAAATTAAAGTACCCAAAATCCTTAAACAGAGAAAAATGCTAATCATGTGAGGAGTGTGATATGTCCAAAATATAAAAATACCATCAGACCATATCAATAAACCAGCAACATAGACCAGCATCGCTAGTTTTGAAGGCAGAGTGATAAACATTAATCATTTTTTTTTCACAAGAGAAAAAAACGTTGTTTTGAATATATTATATGAAGTAAAACAGTCCATGAAGTCATTACATTTTCACATCTGAAGATTGGAACCCAAATATCCATCCAGAAAAGTGGAAGTCCCACCCTAGACAATGATAGAAAATTACCCCATGTCACATACATGGACATGATATAAAACCCAGTAACGGTCCACATGGAGATTATCGACAATCTGAGAAAGCATCCAAATATGCCCGAGGCATCTATAAGAAAGTGAAATAGCAGTATGTAGAATAGTAAAGCAACGGATAGAGTACCGACGTCCATTGTTCCAAATACAAATTAAAGTACCCAAAATACTTGAACAAAGAAAAACGCTAATCATGTGAGGAGTGTGATATGTCCAAAATATAAAAAGACCATCAGACCATATCAATAAACCAGCATCGCTAGTTTTGAAGGCAGAGTGATAACCTGTCAACACATAAAATAATATCATAAAGCGGATACAGGAAATGTGCAGAGACATGTACTGTTGATATACGCCTCACAAAAAAAGCATCCATGATAGAGCAAAAATATGTATAAACCCAGGGTTGATTGTATGTTCTGGCTCGCTTGTTCCCGGAAATAAAAACCATCTGCAGAAACCCAGGCTCGCTTGATTCCAAAATTGGTAACCATCTGTTGCATCCGAGATGTAAGGTTCAGGCTTGCTTGTTTCCATTAGTAGCCCGCTACATCATCCACCTTGTTCATAGCAAAAAGGTTCCTATAGATATACAGAGAAAGAGTATAATACGTAGACCATATAAACATGGCTCTGTATTTCAAAAAACAGGTTTAAAATAGAAACAGGGCAACATTTTTTTTTTCCAATTGTTATGAACATAATTCGACCATGAAATATTAATATAATAAACCACCCCGCAGCGCTTCGACTATAAACAATCATATAAACATGGCTTTGTATTTCAAAAAACAGGTTTAAAATAGAAACAGGGCAACATTTTTTTTTCTAAGTAAAGTTAATCTATTAACAGTGGGAATAAAATTACACTGAAGTCAAAAACATTGCCCAAACTCATGGAAAATTTGTCATCAAAAAATCAAAAAAGAAGACTGCCCTCATACGGGGAAACCAGTCTTGAACGTTTACAGAATTCAAAAATATTACAGAGGTCCAGCACAGTAATATAATCTAAAAGTGGCCAACTTAAGTGGGCCACAAAGTAAGAAAAACAAATTAACCAAAATACTCCTCCGGTGGTTCCTCGACGATTCGGCACCATCCTTTGGAAGGTCCAGGATTGCCAGGTGCTATCTCCACATTCATGCCACCGCTCCCCTCCTGAAGGCTCGAATGCTGGCCAAATTTTTCTGAGCTCAGACCCGCCGAATGGGTGCATTGTTCTTCCATTTGGGCCTCCTCACGGAAAACCACAGTAATTGAAGCTATGATTCGTGGGAGGTTCAGAGAGAAATTAAAGGAAAAAAGCATAGTGCGCGTCGTGGGAGAAGGTGAAGCGGTGGGGAAATGAGGAGCAAGGGAGCCCATACGGTGGCCAGATCTTAGAACCCGACCCCGCCCACTTCTAGTATTTGGATAGCGACCTGCGTGATAATCACTGGACTGGGAAGACGACTCAGTTGAGGGGCTGGAGGGAGCGTTCAGGGGTTGACCTCTAGTGCTCCCCCTGCGGCAATGCATCCTTTGACACAGGCGAGGCATGGGTACAGTCTTAGCAGTGGGCACAAGATGAGACGGAGAAGCAGAATTCCAAGAAACAGAGGAAGACAGACACAGACCAGACCGAGAGAAATGCAGATATGCACCAAGGTCTAAGCAGCAGTTCAGCTGGCCACTTCTCCTTCTCGTCACAGTGAGCAGGCAGTGTAACCCAACAACCGACTCGTTTGAAAAACCATAGCGAAATGCCATTTTATCGACCCGAATGCAATGCAATCAAAGAACGTCCGTCATAATTAATCTCTCATTAATGAGAGCCGAAGGCCGAATCGTATTAGAGCATGCGGAATCGCTAACAGGAGTGGAGGTCCGATCTTGAACAGTGTTAAAACTTAATGCAATTTGATGTGAAAACCTTGGAACTTAAATATCGGCTAATTGAACAACGTTAAAACTTAATGCGATTGATATGAAATCACCATATCCATGTCCCATCGCCTTAAACACCATTGAATGCTCCTGCATCCGGGAACCAGGGAAAATTTTGATTGAGGACACATGGCAGAAATTGATTGGAGCGGATCTTTGTTTGGGCTGCTCGCGCAGTGGAAATCCGGACCCGAAAAAGATTAGGGCGGAATTCATTTGGTTTTCGCGTCACAAAATTGGCCGACGTCAACAGGCTATTTTGGAACGCGAATTTGGTTTGAATTATGGTTTATCGCCGTTTGAAGTCCGGTGGGCTCGACTTAAGAACAATTTTGTTTGATCCCATCTTATAAAATTTGTGTTGGTTTTCTTTGATAATACACATATTTATAATAAATCATGGGAATACCACACTAAACATGTTGAAAAGTTATATAAATGATTGAGAACAATCATTTTCATGTAAAAATATCCAAATGTGCTTTTGGGAAATAAGAATTCGAGTATTTGGTTCATATTGTTTTAAAGGAAGGAGTGAAGTTGGAGCCTCAAAAGATGCAAGCTATTACAAAATGACCTATTCCTAAGAAAATCAAGGTTCTTAGAAGATTTTTAGACTTACATGATATTATTGATCATTTGTTAAGAATTATGCATGCATTTCAAGTCCACTCACATATCTCTTGAAGAAAATATCATTTATATGGAATGATGAGACTACTTTGGCATTCTCTCTTTTAATGGATGCCATGTCTTCTACACCAACATCGGTTGCACCTACTTTTGGTAAAACATTCATAGTAGAGTGTGAGGCACTAGGACAAGGAATTTACGTAACATTAACACAATAAGGGATATCATTGGCTTTTAAAAACAAGGAATTCAAAGAAAATATTTGGTGAAATCTACGTATGAAAAATAAATGGAAGCAATATTACAGGCAATAAAAAATGGGGATAGTATATCATTGGGAGGTAATTTAAAGTCAAGATATACCATGATAGCATAAAGTATTTTTTGAAGCTATGATTTTCATTAGAAGATTAACAAAAATGAGGAGAAAAAATGCAAAGTTTTAATTTTGAGATAATTTGCAAAAAGGGTAAGGAAAATTTAGTACATGATGCTCTTTCTAAAATAGAATAGGCCTCAAATTTATATCCAATTACATTTTATATTCCTAGGTGGCTAGAAGAAGCTTGCCATAATGGAAAAATGACAATAGTACTAAACAAAAACTAAAATTTATAAAGGATGGGATGAACTCTATGGAGCATTGGGAGTGAAAGAGAGATATACTTTGATGCAAATGTAGAATATTTTTATGCACGCAAGCATATTTGAATAAAAAAATATTAAGGGAGTCCCATGTCTCTCTGATGGTAGGACGCAGGGTTCCTTAAAACATCTCAAAGGATCAAAAAATATATTTTTCGAAGGAATGAAGAAAGATATTCAAAATTTTGTAAGAGAAGGTCAGGTTTGCATAATAAATAAAAGAGAGATAGTAAAATCTCTAGGGTTACTTCAACCATTCCACATACATATTCAAAGACTAGAAGATTTATCAACAGACTTTATTACAGAGTTACTGAAATATAAAGGTAAGTATTACATTTTTGTGGTCATTTATATAGACAAATTTTGTAGATTTTTTTTATAGAGCTCAAAGTACATAAACAACAAGCCAAGTGGCAGAAGTGTCCGTGAAAGAAATTCATAGTCTTCATGGTTTTCCTAAAGTAATAGTAACAAGAAACTTTGGGAAATAATTATTTAATATGAGTGGAGAAACACTAGCTGCCATGAGTTCTACATATCAAACACAATCAAATGGTCAAACAAAAATAGTTAACAAATGTTTTTAAGGTTATCTACAATGTTACTCTTTAGAAAAGCAATCTTAATAGATGAAGTGGGTTCGTCAAGGAAGAACGGTAATATGATACTACCTATCACACATCTACTAAAATTTCCCCATTTAAGGCCCTTTATGGATATCCAACTCCTAGTATCTCATACTTTTTGCAAGATAAGTCCAAAGTATAGGAAACAGAGTCACATATGGAAAATACTAAAGAAAATTTGAAAATTATTATGGAAAACCTTCAAATGACATGAAACATGATAAAAAAACAAGGGGAACAACATTGAAGTGAAATATAATTTGAGGAGGGTAATTGGGTATTTTTTAGATTATAGCATTATAAGCAATCTTCATTCAAGAAAAAGAAGAATAAAGAATTAGCTCAAAAATTTTATGGCCCTAAATAATTATTCATAGGATTGCACAAGTGGTATAGAAGTTATATTTTCCTTCTTCTTGCATTCATAAGGTTTTTCATGTATCTTGCCTAAAATAGGTTTTGGGAAAAAATATGCCAATGTAAATAGAACTTCCAAAATTAGATGAAGAATGAAAGTTGATTCTTGAACCAAAAAAAGTTATAGATAAACATTTTTTATCTCTTTGACATATAACCATTATGAAGTACCTAATCAAGTGGAAGAATATTCCTCTAGAAGAAGGTACATGGTAAAATGATCAATTCGTGATGAAATACCCACGGCTAAAGGGTTCGTTTGAAGTTTTGACAAAGGTTTTGTTATATGTTTTATATAACACGCGACGGAATAGTTTTATTGTTTGTTAAGGTCCCACACAATGATCAAATTTGAAGGGCAGGTCCAAATTTCAATTAGAAGGGCATATATCTATGTCGCCCTTCCATAATGAAAAGCTTTAAAAAAAAACTTTTCAATTGACCACAATAAATTATTTTTACATTTCATTTTCAGAAAGACAAAACCATCGATCTTTATATTAATAAAAGACTGTTACATATACAACAATGAAGAAGGCTCCATCTTTCATTGCTTAAATATCTCATTGGCAATGTCAACATAAGTCTTGAAGACACTATTATAAGAATTTGGATACATACCACCGGGATATAGGAGATTCTTATGTGTCAGATTGTGTAAAGCAATTTTGACTTTGTCTCACAAGGAGCAGCAGCATGGAGGTCTGGATTTTTCTTATAGAACTTTTATTATTATTATTTGAAATGTTGTTTATAGATATGAATACAACAATGAAATTATGAGCATGGTGGACAATTAGTCAAGCTCATGATGCCAAACCATGATGATGTAAGTTTGGAATTTAACATTTTTACATGTTAAAGACAAATAGTCAAAATCACTAACAACTTAGTATGCCATAATTAATAATCATTCCATGTTCACTTTTGTTAATAGGTTTATGTCACACAATGATCTCTCTTCTCTGGCATTTACTTGTATTGAAGATCACTATTCTAGGAATAAGGAGTTATTTTCTCCAAAAATAACCCTAGCCAAACATTGACAATGCATCGAGGATATCTTTCTATGCTTCATAAGCACATTTGTTCTACTTCTAAATCATGTCTTGGAAGTGGTTGTTGTGCTGGAAATTATTCACCAGTTGGTTTCATACCAAAGTCTTTTTCACATTTTCAGCATCCAATACATGAAAAAGATAATGGTTTAAAACAACATAAATACTTGAAATTTTGCAAGAATTGTCTGGCACACTTTGAATATGAATTTTGAAGTCAAGTGCATGATGTTGTATAGGATCAAGTGTCATTTTGAATACCAAATGTTTCACGAGAAACTTCTCAACATGCTACCCTGCAGTAAGGATTAAATGACAATATTGCATCAACTATTTCCATAATAAAAGTGCACCTCGGCCATAAGACTAAACAACTACAAATGTTGTAGATCTAACAAGACCACACAATCAAATGTATTCCACAAGGCCAATACGTATGAAAAATTAAAAGGAGTTTGCAACCAAAAATACCTTAGGCAACTAATTCAATTAGATACACCAAACCATCAGCAAAAAGGAAAACCAGCCTACTCAAAAGGCAAGCGTTTACCTCCTTTGACAAAATTTTGAGTTCCGAAACAAGGGCCTTTATTATCTTATCAATGCCCCTAGTAATTTGAATGGGGTTTGCACCTGCTGCAACAACCTAAACAAAAAGGTTTCATTTCAAATTATTTTCCACAAATTTAAGATACAACCATTGTCAGTTTTGTATTTCCTAACAAGCTCATAAATTTTGACAAAAGAACCAAAATTTTTTAATACCCGATAGAAATTTTTTCACTCAAAAACTATCTTAGACTCAATAAGCCCAACCCAAAACTAAAAAACCAAACACCATAAGACCCTACAAAAATGAATAGATGATCTTAATCCAGTACTATCGACAAAAAGTTAACTTTACACCCTCACTTATTAAACCCTGTGCTATTGAATTTTAACTTCAACTGCTGCAGCAGAAGGATGGATGCAGCAGCAACATTTTTTTTTGGAGGTTGCTTGCACGCCATCCAGAAATTTAATTCAGCATTTAAAATTCCTGCAAGTTTTTTTGTAGACGGCCGCAGCCATATTTCTGTACAGGATTGTATTTAAACACAACAACCAACATTAACGCAATTCACCAACCAGAAATTAAACAAACAGAAATTTACCCAACAGTTTTGTAAATTCAAAAGGAGGACACATGGAGCATTAATATTGGATCACATGAAATTGAAGGGAATCTGAAAACCTGAAAACCGGACCCGAATTTTTTATAAGGCACATTGGATTGAGAATTCGCGTTACAAATTAGGCAGACGTCAGCATCCCATTTTGGAACGCGAATTTGGTTTGAAATTCAATCTATTTAGACTTTTGAAGTCCGACGGAAAGAATTCTTTAATGCTTTGATAGTTTAATTTTATGTATGCTTTAATATATACATATGTTTTAAACATATGTTATATATATATCATATGCGAAATGAAAGGTGGGCCATAGAATTTAGTTTTAATTATATTTTTTTTAAAAGAGGGTTTATTATAATATGTTTTATATGTTATGGCATATAAAAATACAAAGGACAAAAAATCTTGGTAGTTTTTTGTATAGACAGTACGTAAATTTTTTATTACACAGCAGTGTGTAAAAAGTGAAAGACTGAGTGTAACTTTTTAAGTGTGTATGCACAGCAGTGCGAAAGTGAAAAACACAGCAGAGTGTTTTAGAGACAAAGTATGCTTGTTTTGAACAGATAGTGAGTTGGTTTTATGCACTGCGTTTTGTAGCAGTCATAATTTTGTAATCCCTCTCAGTGAGGAAGAAGTGTAATAGTTTTTTTTGAGTTATTGACGGGAATAGAAGTTTGCTTTCAAAGTATTGAAAGTCTGTCTCCTGTCAAAGAAATTTTTATTTTCTCTGTGTTAGAGGAAGGGAGATTTATTCTCCATTCATTATTTTGGAATTTTTCAATATTCCAACATGTGCAAGAACAACAGATGTTGTGCTTCCATCCCCAGCTAAATCATTTGTCTTTTTCGCAGCTTGCCTTACCAACTTGGCCCCAATATTTTCAACTGGGTCCTCTAATTCAACCAATAAAAAGGCCAAAACCATAGCATTGAGATAGATTTCATTACATTATCAATAACAATAAAATTTGACTCAGCCATAACCCTTTCCTTTTATTGTTTTGAAAAGCTTTATGCATTACTCTAATGTGGCTAGACCATAGGCCAAGTAGACCACTGGGTAACAAATATGTTTCCTTTCACCTTTGAGTTTTCAAATTATGCCTACCAAATATAAGACATTCAAGAGGGGGAAATAATACAACGTTAAAAAGAAAACCAGAGCACACATCTACAAATTAACTCCTTAGCTACTATCACACCATCATTAACTATTTTTGGAGAACTATGCTTGCTCTCCAAGACAACATTTTTCCCTTCGCCCCAAGGGTGACTCCAACAAGATCAACAAGTTTTTTCACACCGCCTGCAAGACAAATTGACAATGCTTTCAGTAAGTGTGCAATTGAATGCCAGACCATATGCCAAAACAAACCTCCATGAAAAATTAAAATAACACATTAAAATTGAATATAAGTGGACAAGGAAAGATCCACCGCAGTGAAGTTTCACATGCAGGTGACCTCCTTTAAACATAATTTTTTCACTGACCTGCAATTTTTTTGTCACTGAGCCATCCTTGTTGAAGTACAAATCCTTTTCCATATATCTTGTATTAACTACCTTCTCTCTGTCGCGTAATCTCAGAGTCCCTCTTCTGCTTGAGAGATTAAAGGAAATGGGTGAAAAAACTGAAAGAGAAGACAATTGTCTACCATAATTATCAAACATTGCACCCAACTTCTTCCCCTTTCCATTGTTACCTAATGAGGTAGATGTGGCAATTGTTGTCATACTGCCCAAAGCAGAGGCCATCTTCTCTTATCTTGAATATAGAATTACAAGATCTTCATATTAGTATGAACCTTAAAAAACATGACTCCCATTGCTAAAAACCACTTTTAAGTTGTAACAGGCAAACTAAACAACTATCGCAACTTTTGGCAACTTCTGGAGCATTAAGAGAGAAACAACCAAAGAGAAATATAACACAATCCTCATTTTAATGAGACTAGACTATATATTTGCATTAAGATAATAGAAAGAAATCATGACTATATTAAGGCCAGCACAAAACAATCTTTAACCAGTGTCTCTCGCGGCCTTCAGGTTGCCATGCTAGAGGTTGCATATTTTTAATTTAAATTATTGACCTCTCGTGCCCATCTATGAATGCATCCAATGGGATATCTACATAAAATGCTCCTTTATATCCCCAAAAACAAATTCCCTACTACAAGAGCACCAATATTGATGGATCACCCCACACCATCCCACCCACTAGAAACGGTGAAAAATGAAACCCGAGAAAACTTCTAAAATATCTCAAGATGACTATATGGGTGGTTCTTATGAATCAACCAACCATTCAGAACATGCTCATCAATCCAAACCATGAGTATTATGTGACAATATTCAAGCAGGCACTGAATCGGATTTCTGAAGCTATGTTAGAGAAACCCTAAAATCTCACTGAAAATAGGTGAAATGTGGCACCACTCGGAGATTGACATGTGCCAATTGGTACAAGTGGTAGACAATTGGCATGCTCAAACAATGAGGTGATGCGGGAATGACATGAGGGAGAAAATATCAGAAAAGCCCCAAATCTGGAGAACTAAAGCTCATCACCAACCTGAGATTGACAACTTTACATGATGTAACCTATGAAATCGTAAATGGCGAAATCATAGTAACAATAAAGTAACCTATGTAACAATAAATTCGGATTAATCCTGTGCGTGGTAATGGGAGAAATCATAGTGAACAACATGAAACATGCAGAGTTTCTTACAATCAAATAGATGAAAAAACACATACAAAAAACCTAGATAATAATCATGAACAAGCTTAATATTGAATTATGAACTGTAAAGAAACTTAAAAAATGTGACATTACGAACCTGGTCAAGCGCACAAGCAAAAATATCCTGGACATGACCCTGGTTGACAAGTTGTATTGCTCATGATGCAAGAGGATTTGTACCTGCACTGCCAAGTCAATCAAAATTCATCATTATCTATACAATAAATACAAGTAATTGATGTAGTATTTTTTACTCTAAGATGCATTCTTATGATAATGTTAGAACATATGTTGAAAATTTCAAAACATACCCCTCTTCATTTCAAGAATAGTTTATTGGAGTCGCATGAACTTGGAACAAGCCTCCCACGATCTGAAAGAGTAGCAACTAAGTCAACAATGACTTTTTTTTTGCTACGCTGGATCGAGGGAGGTTTGCTCCAAGATTAAATCGCTCCAATAAATTATTCTCTACTAAACAGGGCCAACCACGTGAAGGTGGAAGCTCTTATGGCCCCTCCCTCCCCCCTCACATCACTCTCAATTCCCCAATACCCAATCTATATTTCATTTTTTACTTTCATGAGCATAAAAAAAAATATTCAATAACTAATAAAAAAAAAATTCAACAAAAAGTACGCAAGGAAACATTGCAATTAATACTTGACATAAAAATAGTATGATAAATGAGTTTTTTATATAACGCAAAAAACGTTCCAAGTATGGTAACGTTTGTCTTATAATAATACAATATTTTACATTATCAAATTTTCTTTTTCTTCTTCCTATTTCTAAAGCTCCTAATTACATCATCAATATCATCGTGCTCTACTCCTGTTTCGTGCCTTTCAACCCGCATTGCTGACCTAGTTGCGTAGTCACGATGTCTGGTCTCATCCAGTGACGGGGCATTGCCTACAAAACCAGATAATATTAAACTTTAATTCTCAGTTTTTAAATATCATTGAACTAGTTCGGTAATATTAATAAAAAAAATTGCAATGAGATTATTTACCTGGTGCACCAGTTGTCACCACTGACCTAGTTGCATAGTCACGATGTTTGGTCTTATCCAATGACGGGGCATCGCCTACAAAAATAGATAATATTAAAGTTTAATTGTCAGTTTTTAAATATCATTGAACTAGTTCGGTAATATTAATAAAAAAAATTGCAATGAGATTATTTACCTGGTGCACCAGTTGTCGCCGTTGGGACTGTTGCCCTGTCTTCCTCTCTGGTGGTAAGATTCTCAAGGGAAACATTCTCTGTCATTTAAACAAAAAACATTATAAGGACAACCATCAAGGTATAATTAGAAAAAATTATAAGTGGAAATTAATTACCGTCACGACCCTCACTGATAGTAGCATTATCGGCCTGGTCCCCACTACAATGATCAGGTTGCACGTGAGGATCATTTACATCTGGCTCTAAAACTGGGTTATTTGCCTCGTCGGTAGTGCTGCTCCCCTGATTTAAACAAATTTGTTAGACATTAAATTTATGGACGAAAAAAAACATATTGAAAGGTTAATGTTTTACCTTATCAGGCATTCTAGATCTTGGGACTTTCCCCAAGCTTCTGCGACATTCAACTACGACTTGATAGCTGAAATGGAAAGCGATATTTTTATCTTCCTCTATAGTTTCTGTTCCGAAGTCATCACCCTACATTACATATGAATGTGTATTTTTAATCATATTTGATAGGATTAACAAAACGTTGGAAGGCGATACAATTAATTATAAGATGTTTAGCTACTTAATTACAATTCTTGCGGCTAATTTCAAGTAGCTGCCCTGGCCTAGCTTGTGATGGCCCTTTTTTTCAATCCTAGCTTTGGTTGCCTTTGAGGTGTCAGGCAACCTGGCATCAAAATATTGAAGTCGGATATGACGTAGCACACTTTTATTTTAGACATAGAGAAAATTAAAGCTATTGAATTAAAGTTGTAATTTACCTTTCGAGTCCAGTTGGCATTTTTCCTTCTTTCTTTGCCCTTTTCTCTTTTCCGTCATGGATGAGTGCTCTCCACTCACTCTCTGGAACTGTGAGAGGATGCTCGTATCTAGGGTTAAATTGAAATTGCGTCCTATAGGTGTCCCTGGTATATTTCAAATATTTTATGGCTACCCGAGCCACCGCTGTTCTGTTAAAAGTGCAGACCCCAAAAAGGGCTTCTAGATAATCTAGAAGTTCTTTTTTCAGGTTGGAATTCTGGGAATTCCACCCTGTGCGTATGGTTGGGCCAAAAATTACCAAAGAATGGCTCTCCAAAAACCTGTAGAACTCATTGTTTCCTACACAGGAAAAAAAGATATTATCATTAATTTAAAAATAAAAATTATGATAAATATGTTTTAGATAGAGTACATGAAATAGTTAAAATATTAAAATTTACCTGGGAGTTGTACGTGCTTTATTGGGACACCTTCATCATTCATCAACAACGTGCCATTACATTAGGGGAATTTTGAGGTCTAAAATGGGCCTCCTAAGGAAATTATAAAATAATAGTGGAAAAAATCAAATAAGATTTGATGACATCATCAAATTTTAGAGGGAAAAATGAAAAAACTACTTTTTCAACTTATCTCCCAAAGTTTTTACTCAAATTTCGGGCGGGAGTACTCGTTGGATGCGAAATTTAATTCCCCATCCAAGGAGTACCCATGTTGCATACTTTCGATGGGTCCTACTACACAAAAAATGAGAAATACATAAAACAAACGTGATTACAATCACGCTTTTTATGTATTTCTCATTTTTCGTGTAGTAGAGTTCATCGAAAGTATGCAACATGAGTACTCCTTGGATGAGGAATTAAATTTTTCATCCAACGAGTACTCCCACTCGAAATTTGAGTAAAAATTTTGGGAATATCTGATTGAAAATTAGCTTTATTATTTTATTAATTTTTAATCTTTTTATTTTTCTACTCCAAAAATGGTGAATCATCCCCCCATGGTTGACATCATCATCTTGAATCCTATTGGTTCTTATAAATTTTATTTTTGTTGTACATTTTTCTTATGAGGCCCATTTTAAGACCTCAAAATTCCCTAATGATGGTCACTGTGGGTGACACGTGTAGCTCTCGAGGAAACACATTAATGTAGTTGGCCATATCGGCCTCATCACTACCAACACGTTGAGCGGTTGTGGAGTGTACGCGGGCGGTGTGTTTCTTGGGCGGCACCCTAAGGAGTAGAAGGTGTACGAGAGGTTGTTGGGAAATCTCTTGCCCTTGTGTCCCACTACCACCAACACCGGGTTCAGCAAATGCCAGAAAACGCTACATACAAAAGAACTTTTTGTTAGTTTAGTCGATGTAAAAATTAAAAATCAAACTATCACAATTCATCTCATGCAGAACAAAAAAATATCCTTTTGACTTTTTATTATTACCTGATATCTTTCTAGCTGGCTCATAAGATGTTTTATCCTCTCTTCTGTTTCAGGTGTTTGAGGCGCGTCTATCAAAGTATTAAATTCCGACCTTGCATCTTGTGCCTTTTTTTGCAACAAGAACATTGGAGATAGGGATGAAGAAAGCTCTTCCTCAAAGAGGGAATCATCAGGCGTACCATGGCTAGGTGTCTGCATATTTGAACAAAATTAATATTATTTCAATTATGTAAATAACTAAAATACCTGAAGATAGAGCAATGATGGCACTTTACATGTTCTTCCGCTGGCCTCTTTCCGTGATCATCTCGTCTCGGGGTTGTTATTGTACTGCCCTGATCAGTTTGCCACATTGCAATAAAATTATAAATGTAAAAACTTGAAAACAATATCTAACTTGAAAACACAAAATGAAAACTGAAATAATTTCTAATAAGACACCGGAAGAAAGAGTTAGAGTTTCAAATATGCCTTGCATTGAATTCAGTCATGGAAACATGTCATTGCACATTAAGGCACCCAAACAAGAGACGAGTTGACAATGAAGATCTTATTGAATATATTGTTGGAGAAACTTCTAGTAAACTTATTGTGAATACCTTGAGGACATTTTTGGAGCAACATTGTTGAAGCTGATGGTATAGCATTGTTGGAGACGATCTTGAAGGGCCTTGAAGTGAAGCTTTTGGAGCAACTATTGAAAAATCCTTAGAGAATTTAAGTAAGGCACTTTCTATCTTCCATCACCTTTTTCTTTTCAATATCCTTTAAACGATTTTTTTGATATTTAATGTTTGAAATCACGTTATAATTCCTTGATTATATGTGTTTGGGGACTTTCCCTTTGAAATTACCCAAAAATACCCTGGCAATTTTATCTTCAGGATGCATGTCTGACCCTATTGTTCAATATTTTTGATTGATAGTAGTAAACATAGAGAGTTAAGGGGCTCTTGACTTGGTTTGGTTGGGCCATTAGATCCCTAACATCTACTAGGAAGAACCCCCCTTGAGTTGGAGGAGAGCTAGCCCGAATTGAAAAGAGGTCGGTGAGGTGACAATGGGGCTATTGAATTACACATGGTATCACACTTTAGCTTTAGGACTTTATCTTGAGAAGTGCGAGATTTTGCTATATCAATTCTCAAATTGTTTACAACACTATTGTTAAGAACTAATAAGAAGTGATGTTGAGGGGTTTTTGGGTATAAGAAACAATACCATTTAAAAAATAGGGTTCTCAGTCCTTGGAATTCCTTCACCTGGGCCTAGGGGCACACTAGAATAATTTCACACTAAACCACGCAAACTTAAAATTAACTTAACAGATCCATAAAGTAATAATAATCATAATTCCTAATTTCCTATTGTACGATATGATGCAAATTATTCAAACATGAAGCAATGAAGACATGCAATGTCTGAATTTTAAGATTGATGAACCAATACAAGAAGTTAGAAACTGCAACTTTGATTCAATACTCTGTGTCCTAACTCCAGGAAGGAATCTAGTTTGTAGTACAGAACATGCATCGTGTATTATCAATTCTTAATTGACAACAACTAAAGGTCATCTACCTCATCAATTCCTTCCCATTTTGTTTTTTTATGTTATATTCCTTATTAAAGTGTCAAATTTCTCTCAAAGTAAGCAACCACTGAATAAAATAAAAAATAGTTGAGATATGATTGAGAAATGGTCATTTATTTCTTGAAAGGATCTTCACAATTTCTTTGGTTGTTTTTCATCTCAAGAAACAAGACATGACCTAAGAAACTATCATGATGTAATATAAGAAACAACAGGTGCAATGGCCATTTTCAAAGCCAAATGATGTCCATTAAAGACATGACCTTTATTTGGTTCCTGTTTCATAGGAGTTTCGGGTAGAAATGGAACTTTGTTGTACCATTTCCAGTAGTAAAAAGGGAAAACCCTCTTTTTCCATGGGAAATTTACCTTTCCTTTTTCAAGATAATCTAAATCACAAAAAATATGAACTATACTGCACACATTCTTGGATAATGTGAAAGTGGAAAAGGAATACCCTACACAAGTGATGCACACATGTACATTTGAACACTAATAGATTTTTGTAGTTGAAATGCAATGCTTGTTTTCATTTAAATGTAGGGTTTTTAAAACAGGGAGAAATAATGGCTGCCAAATTAATAAGTGTTTCTTTGGGAAAAATTTAAATCTTGTATTGGGTGATGAAGATAATAGAGGGTATTGAATCTTGATTCTTGACATTGTGTTTAACTTGAATAACTCAAATGATTATAAATATCAGTGGATGAGTTCTTTTTTCAAGTATGTCACTCAAAACTCTTATGTCAAAGCATTGTATGATGGCTAGCATTTGCTTGTTTCCCTTTCTTCGGTTCAATGTAAAAAGTATATTAATATATTGGAGCACGAATGATAACTACAATTGTTTGCTCTGCAGTATATCCAGCCCCAAGATTATGAAATTTTTTCTCAAGTGGAGCTATTGGTTATTGATGAAGCAGCTGCAATTCCATTGCCTATTGTAAAGGCTCTGCTCGGGCCATATTTAGTGTTTTTGTGCTCTACTGTAAATGGTTAATAATTATAAATGAGCCAACCACAATCACATATTTTTTAACCATTCGGTTTCCATGGATAGTGATGATGATATTAACCCTATATATCAGTGACCTATATCTATATGAGAATGATCTCAACATTGACCTTGATATGGTTGTATGGATGTGACCTTTGGTGTGTCATCAGAAAATCCCCAAATATCAGAAAATCCCCAAATTTGGAGAACTAAAGCTCATCACTTTTGATTTGGAGTACTACCCTTGTGATAAAGTTGATGAATTTCGATCTCCCATTATCTACCACTTTGCACTTCACCTTCAATATAGATCAGACCAAGGGCAATTTGTTACTGGGTGTTGAGATGGATGAGTTTGTCGAACTAAAATCCATAGCTTAAACTTCATGAAATTGGTGGAGTCAAATTCATGCAAGCACAGACACATCTTACACATCCTCTTTGAAACTCATCCGAAAGAACATTGGAAGACATCTAGAGAAAACCCTACATCCTAACACAATCCAATGGAATTGACCAAAAAAACCCAAATAGAGTCAACCCTACTATAGGAGGAAGGGCCTGTAGTAAGAACTTACCATTTTGCAAGAGCTGAGGGCGAATGTTGTTCTAAAAGAGCTGAGGGTGAATGCTGTTCTGCAAGAGCTGAGGGCGAATTCAGGGAAAATGTTGTTCTGCAAGAGCTCAGGGCGAATGCTGAGGGAAAATGTTGTTCTGCAAGAGCTCAGGGCGAATGCTGAGGGCGAATGCTGTTCTGCAAGAGCTGAGGGCGAATGCTGAGGGTGAATGCTGCTCTGCAAGAGATGAGAGCGAATGTTGTTCTGCAAGAGATGAGGGAGAATGTTGAGGGAAAATGCTGTTCTGCAAGAGCTGAGGGCGAATGCTAAGGGCGAATGCACGCGTGATATCAGACGTTAATGTAGTTTTTAATAAAATCATTTTTAAGTAGCGCGCATATAAGTTTCCTATTTTTATGTAGCATGCATATAATTTTTGTTATACCAATGGCGGACAAAGCATCGCTATTGCGACGGCTGCCTCCAAACGTCGCAATTGCGACACTTAGACATTGTGTCGCACTTGCGACGTTTGGAGGCAGCTGTCGCAATAGCGACGCTTTGGGGCATAGTGTCGCAATTGCAACGTCTTCCTCCAAACGTCACAATTGTGACACTTTGTCTAAGTGTCGGTATTGCGACACTTTTCTCTAAACGTTGGTATAATGATGGTTTCGGGCGGGATTGAAAAAATTTGGGGAAATTTCTGACATTTGGTCAAAAGCGTCGGAATTTCCCCCAAATGTACTAGTGGGGGATCGAAGGCCTATTTATTGTTGAGAAACAAGGTAAAACCCTAAACATCCAAAAACCTAACCCTAGGAGATGAAGCGCCAAAACTGTGGGTCCCATTTGGGTAAATTGATGTTTCAACTTCCTGGGGATGTAACTTTGGCATACGGTCTCCGTTTGACGAGCTCAATATCTCCTTAGAAATATTTGTTCGAGGAATACAACTTTTGAGTGAGAAAATTCAATCTATGGACCCATGTTGCTCCCAGTTTCTCCAAAAAAACGTTGTTTAGGGCCATAATACGACTCCCGAAGTTCAAGACCCGAAAAATTTCTATAAATAGTAAGTTGTGTTGAAATTTACAAACTGGAAGAACTGATGTTGGGGTTAAAATGGAATCGGTGGGTGGCCACCAATATCCACCTGGATCATTAAGTCCCCAAAATGGCTCCAGGAGTGCAGGACCCGAAAACCTGCTAAAAATAGTAAGTTGTGCAGAAGCTGAAAAGATAAAAGAATTGATGCAGCAGGTCCAAATGGAATTGGTGGGTGGCCATCGATATCCACTTGGATCATTCCTCCCTCCTTAGGAAGCAATGGTCCCCATTGCGTTAAGTTCATCCATGGGGGGGAAAATTCTACTGAACTTGGTATTGGATTTGTCTAGGATGTCGCGGGCCTGTCGGTGGAAGTGTTGGATGTAGATGTGCTACCGGTGGGTAGCCGTTGAAGGATCTGGGAAAAGTTATCCATCATTGCGTTCCTATATTTCTTGAGGGCCTCCTCGAGCAAGATTTTGATAGGATCTCTTGCTCTCTTGTCTTTCTTTCCTTCCGCCATGGGGGGTTTTCGGGGTTCGTGAGGTTGAACTCCTTATACCCCGGCCACGTTGGGGACATGAAAAGAAAAAAAGAGAAAGAGCAGACTCGCTCTAATACCACTAATCCAAATTTTTGCAAGAACACAACAAAATACACATATAGCCATAGATACAGAGATGCAACGGAAATAATGCTTCATTTTATTATAATCAAATGACTGAAATAAACAGCTATGGCGCTGGTAGGCGTATCTCTGAGAAGAGATGTGGTGGCTACAGGCCTCTGAACTGTGTTACAATGAGACATAATGGAAAAGAACGAGTGAGGGCACTGGTAGTGTATCTCTGAGAAGAGATGTGACGGCTACAGGCCTCTCCACTCTGTTACAATACAGACATGATGGAAATAAACGAGCTAGGGCACTGATAGGTTATCTCTGAGAAGATATGTGTTGGCTACCAGCCCTTGAACCGTGTTATAATGAGGCTCGAAGGCCTATTTATTTTTGAGAAACAATGTAAAACCATAAATATCCAGAAACCTAACCCTAGGAGATGAAGCGCCAAAACTGTGGGTCCTGTTTGGGTAAATTGGTGTTTCAACTTCCCAGGGATGTAACTTTGGCATACGATCTCAATTTGATGCACTCAATAGCTCGTTAAAAATATCTGTTCGAGGAATACAAATTTTTAGTGGGAAATATCAATCCATAGACCCATGTCGCTCTTGGTTTCTCCAAAAAACATTGTTTAGGGCCTTAAAATGTCTCCAGAAGTTCAGGACCCGAAAAACTACTATAAATAGTAAGTTGTGCTGAAATTTAAAAACTAAAAGAACTGATGGTGGGGGTTCAAATGGAATCGGTGGGTGGCCACTAATATCCTCCTAGATCATTAAGTCCACAAAACGACTCCGAGAGTGCAAGACCCGAAAACTTGCTAAAAATAGTAAGCTATGCAGAAGCTGAAAAACTGAAACAATTGATGCTGTGGGTCCAAATGGAATAGGTGGGTGGCCACCGATATCATATTGGATCATTCCTCCTTCCTTAGGAAGCAATGGTCCCCATTGCATTAAGTTCCTCCATGAGGGGGCAAATTATGTTGAACTTGGTATTGGATTTTTCCAAGATGTCGTGGACCTATTGGCGGACGTGATGGATGTAGATGTGCTGCCAGTGGGCAACCATTGAAGGATTTGGGCAAATTTATCCATCATCATGTTCCTATGTTTCTCGAGGGTCTCCTCGAGCAAGATTTTTATAGGATCTCCTACTCCCTCGTCTTTCTTTCCTTCTGCCGTGGGGGTCGTCGGGGTTCGCAAGGTTGAACTCCTTATACCCTGGCCACGTTGGAGACATGTAAGGAAAAACAGAGAAAGAGCAAACCCGCTCTGATACCACTGATACATATTTTTGCAGGAACGCAACAGAATAGACATATAGCCATAGATACAAAGACTAAATGGAAATAATGCTTTATTTTATTATAATCAAATGATTGAAATAAACATTTAGGGCACTGGTAGGCGTATCTCATAGAAGATATGTGTTGGCTACAGGCCTCTGAACTATGTTACAATGAGACATAATGGAAAATAATGAGTGAGGGCATTGGTAGTGTATCTCTGAGAAGAGATGTGACGACTACATGCCTCTCCACTCTGTTACAATATGGACATGATGGAAATAAACGAGCTAGGGCATTGGTAGCTTATCTCTGAGAAGAGATGTGTGGGCTACCAGCCCCTGAACTGTGTTACAATGAGGCTCGAAGGCCTATTTATTATTGAGAAATAATTTAAGACCCTAAACATCCAAAAACATAACCCTAGGAGATGAAGTGCCAATACTGTGGATCTCGTTTGTGTAAATTGGTGTTTCAAATTCCCGGGCATGTAACTTTGGCATACGATCTTCATTTGTTGTTCTCAATAGCTCGTTAGAAATATATGTTCAAGGAATAAAAATTTTGAGTGAGAAAAATTGATCTATAGACCCATGTTGCTCTCGGTTTCCCTAAAAAAATTCGTTTAGTGCCTCAAAACAACTCTAGAAGTTAAGGACCCGAAAAACTTCTATAAATAGTAAGTTGTGTTGAAACTTACAAACTGAAAGAACTGATGGTGGCGGTTCAAATGGAATCAGTGGGTGGCCACCAATATCTACCTAGATCATTAAGTCTTCAAAACGGCTCCGGGAGTGTAGGACGGGAAAACCTGCTAAAAATAGTAAGTTATGCAGAAGTTGAAAAACTGAAAGAATTGATGTTGTAGGTCCAAATGAAAGAGGTGGGTGGCCACCGATATCCACATGGATCATTCCTCCCTCCTTAGGAAGCAATGGTCCCCATTGCATTATGTTCCTCCATGGGGAGGGGGGGGGGGGGGGGTAATTCTGCTGAAATTGGTATTATATTTGTCCAGGATGTCGTGGACCTGTTGGTGGACGTGCTGGATGTAAATGTGCCGCCGGTGGGCAGTTGTTGAAGGATCTGGGAAAAATTATCCATCATCGCGTTCCTCTGTTTCTCAAGGGCCTCCTCGAGCAATATTTTGATAAGATCTCCTGCTCCCTCATCTTTGTTTCCTTCCTCCATGGGGGGTCGTCGAGGTTCGCGAGGTTGAAATCCTTATACCCTGGCTGTGTTGGGGACATGAAAAGAAAAAAAGAGAAAGAGAAGACCCACTATGATACCACTGATCCTGATTTTTTCAGGAACGCAACATAATACACATATAGCCATAGATACAAAGATGTAGCAAAAATAATGCTTCATTTTATTATAATCAAATGACTGAAAAAACATCTAGGGCATTGGTAGGTGTATCTCTGAGAAGAGATGTGGTGGCTACAGGCCTCTGAACTATGTTACAATGAGACATAATGGAAAAGAATGGGTGAGGGCACTAGTAGCGTATCTCTGATAAGAGATGTGATGGCTACATGCCTCTCCACCTTTTACAATAAAGACATGATGGAAATAAACGAGCTAGGGCACTTGTAGCTTATCTCTATGAAGAGATGTGTCAGCTACCAGCCCCTGAACTATGTTATAATGAGGCTCGAAGGCCTATTTTTTTTTTAGAAACAATGTAAAACCCTAAACATCAAAAAACCTAACCCTAGGAGATGAAGCGCCAAAACTATGGTTCCCGTTTGGGTAAATTGGTGTTTCAACTTCCCACGGACGTAACTTTGGCATACGATCTCAGTTTGACATGCTCAATAGCTTGTTAGAAAGATATGTTCGAGGAATAAAAATTTTGAATAAGAAACATTGGTCTATGGACCCATGTTCCTCCTGGTTTCCCCAAAAAATGTCATTTAGGGCCTCAAAACAGCTCTGAAAGATCAGGACCCGAAAAAATGCTATAAATAGCAAGTTGTGTTGAAACTTACAAACTGAAATAACTGATGGTGGGGGTTTAAATGGAATGAGTGGGTGGCCACCAATATCCACCTAGATAATTAAGTCCCCAAAACGGCTCCGGGAGTGTAGAACCCGAAAACCTGCTAAAAATAGTAAGTTGTGCGGAAGCTGAAAAATTGAAAGAATTGATGCTGCGGGTCCAAATGGAATAGGTGGGTGGCCACCGATATCCACCTGGATCATTCCTCCCTCCTTAGGAAGCAATGGTCCCCATTGCATTAAGCTCCTCCATGGGGGGGGAAATTCTGCTGAACTTGGTATTGGATTTGTCCAGGATGTCGTGGACCTGTTGGTAGATGTTCTAGATGTAGATGTGCCGCCGGTGGGTAGCCATTGAAGGATTTGGGCAAAGTTATCCATCATCGCATTCCTTTGTTTCTTGCGGGCCTCTTGGAGAAAGATTTTGATAGGATCTCCTGCTCCCTTGTCTTTATTTCCTTCCGCCATGGGGGGTCATCGAGGTTTGCGAGGTTGAACTCCTAATACCCCAGCCGCGTTGGGGACATGAAAGGAAAAACAGAGAAAGAGCAGAATTGCTCTGATACCACTGATCCAGATTTTTGCAGGAATTCAACAGAATACACATATAGCCATAGATAGAGAGATGTAGTAGAAATAATGCTTCATTTTATTGTAATAAAATGATTGAAATAAACGGCTAGGGCACTGGTAGGTGTATCTCTCAGAAGAGATGTGGTGGCTACAGGCCTCTGAACTATGTTACAATGAGACATAATGTAAAATAACGGGCGAGGGAAATGGTAGCGTATCTTTGAGAAGATTTGTGGCGACTAAAGGCCTCTCCACTCTGTTACAATACAAACATGATGGAAATAAACGAGCTAGGGCACTGGTAGCTTATCTCTAAGAAGAGATGTGTCGGCTACCAGCCACCGAACTGTGTTACAATGAGGCTCGAAGACCTATTTATTGTTGAGAAACAATGTAAAACCATAAATATCCAAATATCTAACACTAGGAGATGAAGCGCCAAACCTCTGGGTCCCGTTTAGGTAAATTGGTGTTTCAACTTCCCAGGGACGTAACTTTGGCATACGATCTTCGTTTGATGCGCTCAATAGCTCGTTAGAAACATTTGTTCGAGGAATAAAAATTTTGAGTGAGCAACATTAGTCCATATACCCATGTTTCTCCTCGTTTCCCCAAAAAACGTCATTTAGGGCCTCAAAATGGCTCCAGATGTTTAGGACCCGAAAAACTTCTATAAATAGTAAGTTGTGATGAAACTTACAAACTGAAAGAATTGATGGTGGGTGTTAAATTGGAATTGGAGGGTTGCCACCAATATTCACCTGGATCATTAAGTCCCCAAAACGGCTCCGGGAGTGCAGGACCTGAAAACCTACTAAAAATAGTAAGTTGTGCAGAGGTTGAAAAACTGAAAAAATTTATGTTGTGGGTCAAAATGGAATAGGTGGGTGACCACCGATATCCACATGGATCATTCCTCCCTCCTTAGGAGGCAATGGTCCCCATTTCTTTAAGTTCCTCTATGGGGGGCGGGGGGGGGGAATTCTGCTGAACTTGGTATTGGATTTGTCGAGGAGCTCGAGGACCTGCTGGCGGACGTGCTGGATGTAGATGTGTTACCAGTGGGCAACCGTTGAAGGATATGGGAAAATTTATCCATCATCGCATTCCTGTGGTTCTCGAGGGCCTCCTTGAGCAATATTTTTATAAGATCTCCTGCTCCATTGTCTTTCTTTCCTTTTTTTATGAGGGATTGTTGGGGTTTGCGAGGTTGAACTCCTTATACCCTGGGAACGTTGGGGACATGAAAAGAAAAAAAGAGATTAGTATACCTGCTTTGATACCACTGATCTAGATTTTTTTAAGAACGCAACAGAGTACACATAGCCATAGGTACAAATATGCAGCGGAAATAATGATTCATTTTATTATAATCGAATGATTGAAATAAACAGCTAGGGCGCTGGTAGGCATATCTTTGAGAAGAGATCTTGTGGCTACAGGCCTATGAACTTTGTTACAATGATACATAATGGAAAAGAGCGGGAAAGGGCACTGGTAGCGTATCTCTGAGAAGAGATGTGATAGCTACAGGCCTCTCCACTCTATTACAATACAGACATGATGGAAATAAACGAGCTAGGGCACTGGTAGCTTATCTTTGAGAAGTGATGTTTCGGCTACCAACCCCTAAACTGTGTTACAATGAGGCTCGAAGGCCTATTTATTGTTGAGAAACAATGTAAAACCCTAAACATCCTAAAACCTAACCCTAGGATATGAAGAACCAAAATTGTGGGTCCTATTTGGGTAAATTGGTGTTTCAACTTCCCGGGGACGAAACTTTGGCATACGATCTTCGTTTGACACATTCAATAGCTTGTTAGAAACATCTGTTCGAGGACTACAACTGTTGAGTGAGAAACATCAGTTTATATACCCATGTTGCTCCCAGTTTCCACAAAAAACGTTGTTTAGGTCCTCAAAACAACTTTGGAAGTTGAGGACCTAAAAAAAAATTCTATAAATAGTAAGTTGTGCTGAAACTTACAAACTAAAAGAACTGATTGATGGTGGGGGTTCAAATGGAATCGGTGGGTGGCCACCAATATCCACCTGGATCATTAAGTTCCCAAAATGGCTTCGGGAGTGAAGGAACCTAAAACCCTCTAAAAATAGTAAGTTGTGCGAAAGTTGAAAAAATGAAAGAATTGATCTTGTGGGTCCAAATGGAATAGGTGGGTGGCCACCGATATCCACCTAGATCATTCCTCCCTCCTTAATGAAATGGTCCCCAACATTAAGTTCCTCCATGGGGGGGAAAATTCTACTGAACTTGGTATTGGATTTGTCTAGGATGTCGCAGAATTGTTGGCAGACGTGCTAGATGTAGATGTGTCGTTGTTGGGTAGCCGTTGAAGGATCTGGGAAAAGTTATCCATCATCGCGTTCCTCTATTTCTCGAGGGCATCCTCGAGCAATATTTTGATATGATCTCTTGCTCTCTCATCTTTCTTTCCTTCCTCCATGGGGGGTCATCGGGGTTTGCAAGGTTGAACTCCTCATATCCTGGCCGTGTTAGGGACATGAAAAGAAAAACAGAGAAAGCGTAGACCCGCTTTGATACCACTGATCCAGATTTTTGCAGGAATGCAACAGAATACACATATAACCATAGATATAGAGATGCAGTGGAAATAATTCCTCATTTTATTATAATCAAATGACTGAAATAAACAGCTAGGGTGCTGGTAGGCATATCTATGATCCAGATTTTTGCAGGAACGCAACAGAGTACACATAGCCATAGGTACAAAGATGCAGTGGAAATAATGATTCATTTTATTATAATATAATGACTGAAATAAACAGCTACGACACTGGTAGGCATATCTCTGAGAAGAGATGTGGTGGCTATAGGCCTATGAACTTTTTTACAATGATACATAATGGAAGAGAATGAGCGAGGGAACTGGTAGCGTATCTCTGAGAAGAGATGTAACAGTTACAGGCCTCTCCACTCTGTTACAATACGAACATGATGGAAATAAACGAGTTAGGGCACTCGTAGCTTATCTTTGAGAAGAGATGTTTCAGCTACCAGCCCCTGAACTGTGTTAAAATGAGGCTCGAAGGCATATTTATTGTTGAGAAGAAATGTAAAACCCTAAACATCCTAAAACCTAACCCTAATATATGAAGCGCCAAAATTGTGGGTCCTATTTGGGTAAATTGGTGTTTCAACTTCCTGGGGACGAAAATTTGGCATACGATCTCCGTTTGACGCATTCAATAGCTCGTTAGAAACATCTGTCCGAGGAATAAAATTTTTGAGTGAGAAACATCAATCTATATACCCATGTTGCTCTCGATTTCCACAAAAAATGTTGTTTAGGTCCTCAAAACGGCTCTAGAAGTTGAGGACCTGAAAAAAAATTCTATAAATAGTAAGTTGTGCTGAAACTTACAAACTGAAAGAAATGATTGATGGTGGGGGTTCAAATGGAATCGGTGGGTGGCCACCAATAGGCACCTGGATCATTAAGTTCCCAAAAGGGCTTCAGGAGTGTAGGACCCGAAAACCTGCTAAAAATTAGTAAGTTGTGCAAAAGTTGAAAAAATGAAAGAATTGATGTTGTGGGTCCAAATGGAATAGGTGGGTGGCCACCGATATCCACCTGGATCATTCCTCCCTCCTTAAGAAGAAATTGTCCCCAATGTTAAGTTCCTTCATGGGAGGGAAAATTCTGTTGCACTTGGTATTGGATTTGGCTAAGATGTCGCAGACCTGTTGGCAGACATGCTAGATGTAGATGTGCCACCATTGGGCAGTCGTTGAAGGATCTGGGAAAAGTTATCCATCATTGCATTCCTCTATTTCTCGAGGGCATCCTTGAGCAAGATTTTGATATGATCACTTGCTCCCTCGTCTTTCTTTCCTTCCACCATGGGGGGTCATCGGGGTTCACGAGGTTGAACTCCTCATATCCTGGCCATGTTGGGGACATGAAAAGAAAAAGAAAGAAAGAGTAGACCTGCTCTGATACCACTGATCCAGATTTTTGCAGGAACGCAACATAATACACATATAACCATAGATATAGAGATGCAACGGAAATAATGCCTCATTTTATTATAATCAAATGACTGAAATAAACATCTAGGGCGCTGGTAGGACTATCTCTGAGAAGAGATGTGGCGAATATAGGCCTCTGAACTGTGTTACAATGAGACATAATGGAAAATAATGGGCGAGGGCACTGGTAGCATATCTCTGAGAAGAGATGTGACGACTACATGCCTCTCCACTCTATTACAATACAGACATGATGGAAATAAATGAGCTAGGGCACTCATCGCTTATCTATGTGAAGAGATGTGTGGGCTACCAGCCCCTGAACTTTGTTACAATGAGGCTCGAAGGCCTATTTATTGTTGAGAAACAATGTAAAACTCTAAACATCCAAAAACCTAACCCTAGGAGATGAAGCGCCAAAAGTTATCCATCATCACTAATAGCCCCTGAACTGTGTTAAAATGAGGCTTGAAGGCCTATTTATTTTTGAGAAACGATGTAAAACCCTAAACATCCAAAAACCTAACCGTAGGAGATGAAGCACCAAAACTGTGGCTCCCATTTGGGTAAATTGGTGTTTCAACTTCCCAGGGACGCAAATTTGGCATACGATCTCCGTTTGACGTGCTCAATAGCTTGTTAGAAATATTTTTTTGAGGACTACAAATTTTGAGAGAGAAACATCAATCTATATGCCCATGTTGCTCCCGGTTTCCCAAAAAAACGTCGTTTAGGGCCTCAAAATGGCTCCAGAAGTTCGGGACCCGAAAAAATGCTATAAATAGTAAGTTGTGTTGAAACTTACAAATTGAAAGAACTGATGGTAGGGGTTCAAATGGAATCGGTGGGTGGCCACCAATATCCACCTGGATCATTAAGTCACCAAAACGGCCCCGGGAGTACAGGACCCAAAAACCTGCTAAAAATAGTAAGTTGTGCGGAAGCTGAAAAACTGAAGGAATTGATGCTAAAGGTCCAAATGGAGTAGTTTGGTAGTCACCGATATCCACCTGGATCATTCCTCCCTCCTTAGGAAACAATTTTCCCCATTGTGTTAACTTCCTCCATGGGGGGGGGGGGGGGGCGGGGAATTCTGCAGAACTTGGTATTTGATTTGTCGAGGATGTCGCAGACCTGTTGGTGGACATGCTGGATGTAGATGTGCCGCTGGTGGGCAGCCGTTGAAGGATATGAGAAAATTTATCCATCATCGCATTCCTATGTTTCTTGAAGGCCTCCTCGAGCAAGATTTTGATAAGATATTCTACTCCATTGTCTTTCTTTCCTTCTGCTATGGGGGGTTGTCGAGGTTCGCGAGGTTGAACTCCTTATACCTTGGCCGCATTAGGGACATGAAAAGAAAAACTGAGAAAGATCAGACCCACTCTGATATCATTGATCTATATTTTTACAGGAATACAACAGAATACAAATATAGCCATAGATACAGAGATGCAACGGAAATAATGCTTCATTTTATTATAATCAAATGATTGAAATAAACAGCTAAGGCACTGGTAGGCATATCTCTAGGAAGAGATGTGGTGGCTAAAGGCCTCTGAATTTTGTTGCAATGAGACATAATTGAAAATAATGGGTGAGGGCACTGGTAGCATATCTCTGAGAAGAGATGTGACGGCTATAGGCCTCTCCACTCTATTACAATACAGACATGATGGAAATAAACGAGCTAGGGCACTGATCGCTTATCTATGTGAAGATATGTGTGGGCTAGCAGCCCCTGAACTGTGTTACAATGAGGCTTGAATGTCTATTTATTGTTGAGAAACAATGTAAAACTCTAAACATCCAAAAACCTAACCCTGGGAGATGAAGCGCCAAAATGGTGGGCCCCATTTGGGTAAATTGGTGTTTCAATGTCCCGGTGACGTAACTTTGGCATATGATCTTCGTTTGATGTGCTCAATAGCTTGTTAGAAATATCTGTTCAGGGACTACAAATTTTGAGTGAGAAACATCAGTCTATAGACCCATGTGGCTTCCGGTTTCCTAAAAAAACCTCCTTTAGGGCCTCAAAACGTCTCGAGAAGTTCAAGACACAAAAAATGCTATAAATAGTAAGTTGTGTTGAAACTTACATACTGAAAGAACTGAAGGTGGGGGTTCAAATGGAATTGATGGGTGGCCACAAATATCCACTTGGATAATTAAGTCCCCAAAACGGCTCCGAGAGTGCAGGAATTGAAAACCTGCTAAAAATAGTAAGTTGTGCGGAAGCTGAAAAACTGAAAGAATTGATGCCGCAGGTCCAAATGGAATAGGTGGGTGGCCACCGATATCCACCTGGATCATAGATGTATAATTCAGCTCACCCACATAATTTTCAAGTCAGCCTAGAAGAGGGATGGTACCTATAAATAGACTAGTATGCGGTTTCATTATACACCAATAATTTCGTATCAAGTTTGAAAATAAGTGCGAGGTCAAGGATTGAAATGTGATGCGAAGAAAAGTGTTATATCAACCAAGGAATAAGGAAGCATTATCTCTGTCTTTGGTTCATATACATAAGATCACTTCAGGGCTGCTGAGGGTTACTCCAAGAAGAAATAGAATTGTGATATAATACGAAGAATAGTGCGAGGAAGAATAAGAAGCTAGGAGAAGGATCTGAGTTTATGATAAGGATCTAAAATACAGTGCAGAAGAGTGTTCAACAAATAAATTAACACTGTAATCTCAAAAGTATATACAACGTAAAGGAGAGGCTAATAGACTTCACATAACACAGAGAAGAACTAAAGATATACATTGAAGAAAGAAAGATACTTGTTTTGAGATTAAGGGTGTAGTAAGAAGACAATGGAAGAATATCTAAGAGGCCAAAGCTAGATAGGAAGAAATGGAATTCACTAGGAACTGAGATTTCCTAGTGCTGGTGTAGAAGAGTGTAAGGAGTACTTACAAGCTCTTGGAGGCATACTGGTGTCAAGGGTCTATGTCATGGTTATGGGACTCATCAATTGAAGATCTATAATAAGAATTACTTTCGATTTTTCCTCTCCAAGAGGGAGTGGTTTTGGCCCTGGCTTGAAGAGCCTAACACTTTGTGTCTCTGGGAAAATTTATCAATCATCGCGTTCCTCTTTTTCTCGAGGGCCTCCTCAAGCAAGATTTTGATACAATCTCCTGCTCCCTCGTCTTTCTTTCCTTCCTCCATGGGGGGTCATCAGGGTTCGCAAGGTTGAACTCCTTATACCCTGGCCGTGTTGGGGACATGAAAAGAAAAACAGAGAAAGTGTAGACCCACTCTGATACTATTGATCCATATTTTTACAGGAATGCAATAGAATAAACATATAGCCATAGGTACAGAGATGCAGTGGAAATAATGCTTCATTTTATTATAATCAAATGACTAAAATAAACAGCTAGGGCGCTGGTAGGCGTATCTCTGAGAAGAGATGTGGTGGCTATAGGCCTATGAATTGTGTTAAAATGATACATAATGGAAAATAACGGGCGAGGGCATTGGTAGCGTATTTCTGAGAAGAGATGTGACGGCTACAGGCCACTCCACTCTGTTACAATATGGACGTGATGGAAATAAACGAGCTAGGGCACTAGTATCTTATCTCTGAGAAGAGATGTGTGGGCTACCAGCCCCTGAGCCATGTTACAATGAGGCTCGAAGGCCTATTTATTGTTGAGAAACAATGTAAAACCCTAAACATCCAAAAACCTAATTCTAGGAGATGAAGCGCCAAAACTGTGGGCCCTGTTTGGGTAAATTTGGGTTTCAACTTCCCGGGGACGTAACTTTGACATACGATCTCCATTTGACACGCTCAATAGCTCGTTAGAAATATCTATTCGAGGACTAAAAATTTTGAGTGACAAATATCAATCCATAGAACCACGTCGCTTTCAGATTTCCTAAAAAATGTCTCTTAGGGCCTCAAAACGGCTCCAGAAGTTTAGGACCCAAAAAACTGCTATAAATAGAAAGTTGTGTTGAAACTTACAAATTGAAAGAACTGAAGGTGGGGGTTCAAATGGAATCAATGGGTGGCCACTAATATACTGTAATGTTCCAAATTTTTCAATGAAGTATTTGGAAAATTAATTTTGCTTTTATTTTAATAAAAGGAATAAAATGGGTAAGGGAGCCCATGTAGCAGAAAAACAAACTCTCCTAAGGTACAAAGAGTCACTTAAATGGCTAATTTGACATTCCCTAGTGTGAAAAGGGTTAAAAGGAAGAAGACTAGGCCATGGTTGACCAAGTCAACAACGTGCCAAAGAAGGGAAGCTTGCACAAGAAGACTGCGTAGTTTTGAATGGAGGGAAATTAGAGGATGAGAGAAACCCTAATGGGTGGGGTCCATGGCAAGGAAGCATTCCTTGCATAAAAATGTGAAGGAGAGCCATTGTTCATTTCATGTTTGAGAATTCGATTTTGCAGCTCTCTTCAGTTGTTCAACTGAGATATCTTCTGCTGCTTAGCACAAGGGATATTTCTGTTTAGAAGTCTTCTCTCCTTCATTGGGAAGCCTTGAAGGAGCTGATCTTAATCTTCCTCACATCCAGGCTTGAGGCCAAAGCCATCTCTTTCAGCTACAACATTTCTGTTGGGAAGATTCATTGGAGTTGCCGGAGGTAGCAGTGAGGGATCTTCATCCCACCATTTCCTCAGCTAGTTTTGAAGAGGAGGAGTTATTATTTCTCAAAGAAATCAGCAAGGGAAATTTCCGAAGCTTTATTGTAGATTTTGGCATAGGGCCAAGTGTTTCATCTCAGCCCCAGCGTAGTCACTCCCTCTTACAACATTATTTTCAAAGGGTAATTGTAGGAGGATTCACCAGGGGAATCAGAGAGTGTAATCTTCAGTGAAAGGGGCAGCCTTTCAATTAGAAGATCATTGGAGGAGTTCATCATATTGTTTGTAGCATCTTTCCCCTTCTCCATTCATGTATTATTATTGAGTTGCAGCAACTACACTACATCTCCAACATTTTTGTATCTTATCATTTTGTACATGTATTGCAGCCAATCCTTTGAAGGATTGTTAGTTAGTCATTTTCAGGGGTTTAGAGCTTTCTCCCTCTCTTTTCTTGAGCTCTTAATGATATATCATCATATTTTCATTTTACATATTGCAGTATCCTGATGTAACTGCGTAGACATAACTAGGGCTTTATTGTATGGCAGTGTAATCTTGAGTTTCCATGTTTAATCCTGATTGAGGCTGATCTAGCCTATCTTGAGAGGTCATTACCTCAATATTTGTATCTATATTTGCTGCTGCACTTTATAAATCAGCTATGCACTCTTCTTGTGTTATATGATGTATTATTTCACTTCTTTTCATCATTGGACTTTCAGATGTTGCTGTAGCTCATCTCTTTGAGCAAGATCTTCCCGAAGGAAGAAATATTTGCATAGCTATAGGCAAAGTCTGAGAAAGGGCTAGGAAGCCTCCGGTTCTCACCCTCACTTTAGAGGTGAAATAACTGGTAAAATCCCTCTGAGTCCATCTCTGAAATAGCCTTGTTCATATTTCTGACAAAAGGATTGATTCAGCGGTGCAAAAGCTGCCGATTTCCATTTTGGGACATTACAGTGGTATCAGAGCTTCGAACTTGGCTCAGCCTATGAAGTTTGAATTTCAGAGAAGAAGAGGCCAAGATGATGTAGAAAATGAGATTAATCTCATCAGTTTTGGGTCCAGAAAGAGCCTCTCCAAGGAGGTTGAGGAGATACAAGAAGGAGAAGAGGAAGGACCATGCACTTCCTATTCTCACAGAGGAGTAGAGCAAAAGCATGGAGAACGCTTGGGATTCGAAATTCTAAGTGAGTATCTTGCTGAATATGGAGAAAACCCTAGAGTCTTCCAAAAGACTCTATCTTCTTCACACTTGTTCAGCAGGAAGAGGAAAGAACTTGGTGGTTCAGCCATGGGAGGCATGCAAGGGTTTCTACTCTTGCTGATTTTTCTCAGATCTTGATCAGAAGATTTGGGCAAAGGAGGGAGGAGCCCTCACCACCAGAGGCACATTCCAACGTTGTTATATTCATGGAGGACCAGCCTCCACCTTCAACTATTGAGGCAGCCAGCACACTTGAGGAAGAGACTCTTGCAGCAACACAAGATTCTTCCAAATCTCTCCAAGGTATGCATGAGTTTGCATCTATCATGGAGGATTGTACATTATTGCATGCTGATTGTCTAGGGCAGGAGACCTTCACCGCGCTGTGCCATTTTGAGGAAAGAAACCCTCATCATCCTCATGCACTATTGATAGGCCATGCATCACATGTGAGGGTGGGATTTTGAAATTCTGTCATGAAGGAGATTGCATTTCAATGCCCCATGAAATGCAAAGGTGATAATCTGTTTTGGGATGATGGCAACTCTTGTTGGGGAGGTGCCAAGTTGAAGAAAGATGAGAAGAATCCACTAGGATCTGAGTGGATGTGGATGGAAGGCAAGAGGATGGTGAGCCTCTTGCAGATCTATGATACAGGACAGCAAGAAGCCATGCTGCATTGGTTTCTCTTGAGGGAGTTTGGCCAACATGTGACCTATTCCTTTTCATGGGGTTTGAAAGGGAGGAGGAGATGGCAGGATAATTACACCATGAAGCAGAAAGGAGCATGGGTGCATTATTATGGGATGGCATTTTTTTTACCATTCATCATGTTCCCATTTCATATTTGGTGTGGTGGAAGTATGGAGGAGCAGCAAATGTCCTTGTTGCTCAGATTTTGTTTGGTTGTTGTGGGAGCAAGAAGAGGCACTAGCATGGTGCAAGGGGATTTCTCTTTGATCTTAGATGCCCAAGAAACATCTTCTTCATGGGAGGGGCTCTACATTTGCAGCAACATGATGGGAGGAGTCTTTGACAAGATTCATGTCAAAGAGGGGAGCTTTGAGATGACAGTGGCCCTACTCCAAAGGCCAGCAATGCTGTCACTTGAGAGCTTGGATTACTTGCTGAAGTGTTATCAAAACCACTTCACAAGTGATGTGTCTTGGAGGCATGTAGGAGAGTAGGATGAGGAAGTAATGGATGGCAGCATCCCTTGCTATGCTTTGATCTTCTTGGCTTGGGCTCACAAGTACAGGAAGAGACACCTACATGCAGCAACTTTGGATTCTTCTTCCATGCATTCTTATGCATACCATTTACCGATGGAGGAGTCCACTTGGGAGGGCTTTCTAATGGATGCATATCAGCATTTGGCTAGATTCATAGCCCAAGAGATGATGAGATGGTTGGCACAACCACTCCCCTACTATGTTGTAGTAAGGTGGACTTTTCACTTGAGCCATTTCAACTCAAAGGCCAAAGTACATGATAAGGGAGGTAATACTTTGCTTTATGTTTGGCACTCTCTTATTTTTATGAGCAGCATATTATATCAAGGAGGATATTTCCTTCTTGCACACTATGTCTTGTTATGCTCATGGTATATTGCAGCAAATATGATGGCTATTTTAGCAGTGGATTGTGGGGGAGAGCCACACGATTTTCGGTGTACACCCATTACACCATTTTGTACTTTCATGCATACATATTTTGAGATGATTGTGGCAGCTAAAAAGTGGCTGGGAGAGCACTTGTTAATTTCTATTTTGATGCAGGCAAGGAGTGCACTACGTAGGTCCCATTGGTGGGACAATGATCCACTTTCCGGTTGTCATGTGACAACTTGATTCTATTGGTTCTTGCTTCCATGTATTGCAGATTTTTGTTGGTGCATAGGGAGCTTTGTTTGGAGAGTGGGACATGAGTTGAAGAGGCCCATTGGGAGTATGATTCTCGTCACTTTTCATGGTGTATGTTTCAGGAGAAACAATGGGCAGCCCATGATTTCCAGGCTTTACCTCTTTCCTTCATGTGGGAGGAGCTATTTAGAGAGTCTGAATTTTTGGAGGAGGCATTTCATGGTCTACATGTTTGATGGGGTGGCTTGGGTCTCTCTCGAAGACCATTTCATATCATACCTATATCAGCAGCAGCCCCATGTGTATCATGAGGAGGGAAGAACTCATTGGGTGGAAGTGCCCTTTGGGAGGAGAGACCTCCATTCTTTTTGCAGCACATGCTCCAAGGGGAGTATGGAAGATGATATGGCCACCATGTTCAGACATTAGTTTCTCTTGGAGGTGAGCCATATGATTGGTTGGATACCATATGATGATGAATTACAACTCATCACATATGAGATGATTTGGGCCAGCATGATTTACAGCGTTGGAGGAGAGATCCTTGGAGATCTAGTCTTCATCTCACCACTTGAGGGAAAGTATTTTGTAGCCCAGGATCAGCATACACTCTTCATTCATCATAAGTGGAGAAGAGGACAACGTGGGGTAGGCTATGCAGCTTACCATGTTCAGCATTACAACCCACCTTTTCTACTGAGCACAAGGTGGAGGAGTATTTTCAGGTGTTGCCTAGTTGGAGGGTGACTCATTTTTCTTGGTTGATTGCTTGGGGATGGAGGATCTACATGGGCATATTTCAGACTCCATGCCTTGAGTGGAGGATATTTTTTATTTCATCCTTGATATTGCTTGAGGACAAGCAAGTTTTGGGAGGGGAGGACTGTAATGTTCCAAATTTTTCAATGAAGTATTTGGAACATTAATTTTGCTTTTATTTTAATAAAAGGAATAAAATGGGTAAGGGAGCCCATGCAACCAAAAAATAAACTCTCCTAAGGTGCAAAGAGTCACTTAAGTGGCTAATTTGACATTCCCTAGTGTGAAAAGGGTCAAAAGGAAGAAGACTAGGCCATGGTTGACCAAGTCAACAACGTGCCAAAGAAGGGAAGCTTGCACAAGAAGACTACGCAGTTTTGAATGGAGGGAAATTAGAGGATGAGAGAAACCCTAATGGGTGGGGTCCATGGCAAGGAAGCATTCCTTGCATAAAAATGTGAAGGAGAGCCATTGTTCATTTCATGTTTGAGAATTCAATTTTGCAGCTCTCTTCAGTTGTTCAACTGAGATAGCTTGTGCTGCTTAGCACAAGGGAGATTTCTGTTTAGAAGTCTTCTCTCCTTCATTGGGAAGCCTTGGAGGAGCTGATCTTCATCTTCCTCACATCCAGGCTTGAGGCCAAAGCCATCTCTTTCATCTACAACATTTCTGTTGGGAAGATTCATTGGAGTTGCTAGAGGTAGCAGTGAGGGATCTTCATCCCACCATTTCCTCAGCTAGTTTTGTAGACGAGGAGTTCTTCTTTCTCTAAGAAATCAGCAAGGGACATTTCCAGAGATTTATTGCAGATTTTGGCATAGGGCCAAGTGTTTCATCTCATCCCCAGCATAGTCACTCCCTCTTACAACGTTATTTTCAAAGGGTAATTGTAGGAGGATTCACCGGGGGAATCAGAGAGTGTAATCTTCAGTGAAAGGGGCAGCCTTTCACTTAGAAGATCATTGGAGGAGGTCATCATATTGTTTGCAGCATCTTTCCCCTTCTCCATTCATGTATTATTATTGAGTTGCAGCAGCTACACTGCAACTCCGACATTTTTGTATCTTATCATTTTGTACTTGTATTGCAGCCAATCCTTCTAAGGATTGTTAGTTAGTCATTTTCAGGGGTTTAGAGCTTGCTCCCCCTCTTTTCTTGAGCTCTTAATGATATATCATCATATTTGCATTTTACATATTGCAGTCTCCTCATGTAATTGCGCAGACATAACTAGGGCATTATCGTATGGCAGTGTAATCTTGAGTTTCCATGTTTAATCCTAATTGAGGCTGATCTAGCCTATCTTGAGAGGTATTTACCTCAATATTTGTATCTATATTTGCTGCTGCACTTTATAAATCAGCTATGCACTCTTCTTGTGTTATATGATGTATTATTTCACTGCTGTTCATCATTGAAGTTTCAGATGTTGCTGTAGCTCATCTCTTTGAGAAAGATCTTCCTGAAGGAAGAAATATTTGCATAGCTATAGGCAGAGTCTGAGAAAGGGCCAGGAAGCCTCCTGTTCTCACCCTCACTTTAGAGATGAAATAACTGGTAAAAGCCCTCTCAGTCCATCTCTGAAATAGCCTTGTTCATATTTCTGACAAAAGGATTGATTCAGCGGTGCAAAAGCTGCTGATTTCCATTTCGGGACATTACATATACACCTAGGTCATTAAGTCCACAAAATGGCTCCAGGAATGTAGGACCCGAAAATCTGCTAAAAAATAAAAAGCTAGGCGAAAGCTGAAAAACTGAAAGAATTGATGTTGCGGGTCCAAATGGAATAGGTGGGTGGCCACCAATATCCACCTAGATCATTCCCCCCTCCTTTGGAAGAAATGGTCCCCATTGCATTAAGTTCCTCCATGGGGGGGGGGGGGGGGAATTCTTCTCAACTTGGTATTGGATTTGTGTAGGATGTCATGGACCTGTTAGTGGATGTGATGGATGTAGATGTGTCGCCGGTGTGTAGTCGTTGAAGGATCTAGGCAAAGTTATCCATCATCGCATTCCTCTGTTTCTCGAGGGCCTCCTCAAGCAATATTTTGATAGGATCTCCTACTCCCTCGTCTTTCTTTCCTTCCGCCATGGGGGGTCATCAGGGTTCGCGAGGTTGAACTCCTTATAACCTGGCCGCGTTGGGGACATGAAAAGAAAAATAGAGAAAGTGCAGACCCACTCTGATATCACTGATCCAGATTTTTGCAGGAATGCAATAGAATACACATATAGCCATAGATACAAAGATGCAACGGAAATACTGCATCATTTTATTATAATCAAATGACTGAAATAAACAGCTAGGGCGCTAGTAGGCATATCTCTGAGAAGAGATGTGGCAGCTACAGGCCTCTGAACTATGTTACAATGAGACATAACGGAAAAGAACGGGAGAGGGCATTGGAAGCATATCTATGAGAAGATATGTGATGGCTACAAGCCTCTCCACTCTGTTACAATACATACATGATAGAAATAAACGAGCTAGGGCACTGGTAGCTTATCTCTGAGAAAATATGTGTGGGCTACTATCCCCTGAACTGTGTTACAATGAGGTTTGAAGGCCCATTTATTGTTGAGAAACAATGTAAAACCCTAAGCATCCAAAAACACAACGTTAGGAGATGAAGCACCAATACTGTGGGTCTCGTTTAGGTAAATTGGTGTTTCAACTTCCTGGGGACATAAATTTGGCATACGATCTCTGTTTGATGTGCTCAATAGCTCGTTAGAAATATATGTTAGAGGAATACAACTTTTGAGTGAGAAACATCAGTTTATAAACCCCTATTGCTCTTGGTTTCCCCAAAAAACGTCGTTTAGGGCCTCAAGACGGCTCTAGAAGTTCAAGACCCAAAAAACTGCTATAAATAGTAAGTTGTGATGAAACTTACAAACTGAAAGAATTGATGGAAGCCTTTCAAATGGAATCAGTGGGTTGCCACCAATATCCACCTAGATCATTAAGTCTTCAAAACGGCTCTGGGAGTGCACAACCCGAAAACCTGCTAAAAATAGTAAGCTGTGTGGAAGCTGAAAAACTGAAAGAATTGATGTTTCGGGTCCAAATGAAATAGGTGGGTGGCCACCGATATCCACATGGATTATTCCTCCCTCCTTAGGAAGCAATTTTCCCCATTACGTTAAGTTCCTCCATGGGGGGGGAAATTCTACTGAACTTGGTATTGGATTTGTCCAAGATGTTGTGGACCTGTTGGTGGACGTGCTGGATGTAGATGTGTTGCCAGTGCGAAGCTATTGAAGGATATGGGAAAATTTATCCATCATCGTGTTCATTTGTTTCTCGAGGGCCTCCTCTAGCAATATTTTGATAAGATCTCCTGCTCCCTCTTCTTTCTTTCCTTCTGCCATGGGGGGTCGTCGTGGTTCGCGAGGTTGAACTCCTTATACCCTGACTCCATTGGGGACCTGAAAATAAAAACAGAGAAAGAACAGACCCGATCTGATACCATTGATCCATATTTTTTCAGGAACGCAACAGAATACACATATAGCCATAGATACAGAGTTGCAGCGGAAATAATACTTCATTTTATTATAATCAAATGATTGAAATAAATAGCTAGGGCACTGGTAGGGATATCTCTGAGAAGAGATGTGGTAGATGTAGGCCTCTAAACTATGTTACAATGAGACATAATGGAAAAGAACGGGTGAGGGCACTAGTAGCGTATCTCTGAGAAGAGATGCGACGGCTACATGCCTCTCCACTTTGTTACAATACAGACATGATGGAAATAAACGAGCTAGGGCACTGGTAGCTTATCTCTAAGAAGAGATGTGTCGGCTACCAGCCCTTGAACTGTGTTACAATGATTCTCAAAGGTCTAGTTATGGTTGAGAAACAATGTAAAACCCTAAACATCAAAAAACCTAACCCTAGGAGATGAAGCACGAAAACTATGGTTCCTGTTTGGGTAAATTGGTGTTTCAACTTCCTGCGGATGTAACTTTGGCATACGATCTCCGTTTGACACGCTAAATAGCTCGTTAGAAATATCTATTCGGGGAATACAACTTTTGAGTGAGCAACATCAGTCTAGGGACCTATGTTGTTCCTGGTTTCCCCAAAAACTATCGTTCAGGGCCTCAAAATGGCTCCGGAAGTTCAGGACCCGAAAAAATACTATAAATAGTAAATTGTGCTGAAACTTAAAAAATGAAAGAACTGATGGTGGGGGTTTAAATGGAATTTTTGGGTGGCCACCAATACCCACCTGGATCATTAAGTCCCCAAAACGGCTCCGGGAGTGCAGGACCCGAAAACCTGCTAAAAATAGTAAGTTGTGTAGAAGCTGAAAACTGAAAGAATTGATGCTACGGGTCCAAATGGAATAGGTGGGTGGCCACCAATATCCACCTGGATCATTCCTCCCTCCTTAGGAAGCAATGGTCCGCATTGCATTAAGTTCCTCCATGGTGGGGCAAATTCTTCTGAACTTGGTATTGGATTTGTCCAGGATGTCGCGGACCTATTGGCAGACGTGCTGGATGTAGATGTGCTGCCAGTGGGCAGCTGTTGAAGGATCTGGGAAAATTTATCCATAATCGCGTTCCTCTATTTCTCAAGGGCCTCCTCGAGCAAGATTTTGATAGGATCTCCTGCTCCCTCGTCTTTCTTTCCTTCCGCCATGGGGGGTCATCAGGGTTTGCGATGTTGAAATCCTTATACCCCAGCCGTGTTGGGTACATAAAAGGAAAAACAGAGAAAGAGAAGACCTGCTCTGATACCACTGATCCATATTTTTGAAGGAATGCAACAGGATACACATATAGCCATAGATACAGAGATGCACCGGAAATAATGCTTCATTTTATTATAATAAAATGATTGAAATAAACAGCTAGGGCACTGGTAGGTGTATCTGTCTGAAGAGATGTGGCGGGTACATGCCTTGAAACTGTGTTAAAATGAGACATAATGGAAAATAATGGGTGAGGGCACTGGTAGCGTATCTCTGAGAAGAGATGTGACAGCTACATGCGTCTCCACTCTGTTACAATACAAACATGATGGAAATAAATGAGCTAGGGCACTGGTAGCCTATCTCTAAGAAGAGATGTGTCGGCTACCATCCCTTGAACTGTGTTACAATGAGACTCGAAGAATTGTTTATTTTTGAGAAACGATGTAAAACCATAAACATCCAAAGACCTAACCCTAAGAGATGAAGCGCCAAAACTCTGGGTCTCGTTTAGGTAAATTGGTGTTTCAACTTCCCAGGACGTAACTTTGGCATACTCAATAGCTCAATAGCTCGTTAGAGATATCTGTTTGAGGACTACAACTTTTGAGTGAGAAACATTGATCTATAGACAAATGTTGCTCCCGGTTTCCCCAAAAAACGTCGTTTAGGGCCTCAAAACAGCTCCAGATGTTCAGGACCCGAAAAACTACTATAAATAGTAAGTTGTGTTGAAACTTACAAACTGAAAGAAATTAATGTGGGTGTTCAAATGGAATCTGTGGGTAGCCACAATATCCACCTAGATCATTAAGTCCCCAAAACGGCTCCGAGAGTGCAGGACGCGAAAACCTACTAAAAATAGTAAGCTGTACGAAGCTAAAAAACTGAAAGAATTGATGCTATGGGTCCAAACAGAATATGTGGGTGGCCACCTATATCCACATGGATCATTCCTCCCTCCTTAGGAAGCAATGGTTCCCATTACATTAAGTTCCTCCATTGGGGGGGCGGGGGGGATTCTGCTGAACTTGGTATTTGATTTGTCGAGGAGGTCGCAGACCTATTGGCGGACGTGCTAGATGTAGATGTGCTACCAGTGGGTAGCTGTTGAAGGATCTGGGCAAAGTTATCCATCATCGCGGTCCTGTGTTTCTCGACGGCCTCCTCAAGCAAGTTTTTGATAAGATATCCTACTCCCTCGTCTCTCTTTCCTTCCGCCATGGGGGGTCATCAGGGTTCGCGAGGTTTAACTCCTTATACCCTGGTCGCGTTGGGGACATGAAAATAAAAATAGAGAAAGAGTAGACCCGCTCTGATACCATTGATCCAAATTTTTGCAGCAACACAATAGAATACACATATAGCCATAGGTAAAGAGATGCAATGGAAATAATATTTCATTTTATTATAATCAAATGACTGAGATAAATAGCTAGGGCGCTGGTAGGTGTATCTCTGAGAAGAGATGTGGCGGCTACAAGCTTTCGAACTGTGTTACAATGATATATAATGGAAAAGAATGGGTGAGGGCACTGGTAGTGTATCTATGAGAAGAGATGTGATGGCTATAGGTCTCTCCACTCTGTTATAATATGGACATGATGGAAATAAACGAGCTAGGGCATTGGTAGCTTATATCTGAGAAGATATGTGTTGGCTACCAGCCCCTGAACTATGATACAATGAGGCTCAAAGGCCTATTTATTGTTGAGAAACAATGTAAAATCCTAAACATCCTAAAATCTAACCGTAGGAGATGAAGCGCCAAAACTGTGGGTCCCGTTTGGGTAAATTGGTGTTTCAACTTCCCAGGAACGTAACTTTGGCATACGATCTCCATTTGACGTGCTCAATAGCTCGTTAGAAAGATCTGTTCAAGGACTACAACGTTTGAGTGAAAAACATTAGTATATAGACCCATCTTGCTCCCAGTTTCCTCAAAACGGCTCCAGAAGTTGAGGACCCGAAGAAATGCTATAAATAGTAAGTTGTGCTGAAACTTACAAAATGACAGAACTAATGGTGGGGGTTCAAATAATAATGGGTGCATGGCCACAAATATCCACCTGGATCATTAAGTCCCCAAAACGGCTCTGGGAGTGCAGGACCTGAAAACTTGCTAAAAATAATAAGTTGTGCGAAAGTTGAAAAAATGAAATAATTGATGCTATGGGTCCAAATGGAATAGGTGGGTGGCCACTGATATCCACCTAGATCATTCCTCCCTCCTTAAGAAGAAATGGTCCCCATTGCGTTAAGTTCCTCCATGGGGGGGCAAATTTTGCTGAACTTGGTATTGGATTTGTCTAGGATGTTGCAGACTTGTTGGCGGACATGCTGGATGTAGATGTGCCACTGTTGGGCAGCCGTTGAAGGATCTGGGAAAATTTATCCATCATCGAGTTCCTCTGTTTCTCGAGGGCCTCCTCGAGCAATATTTTGATATGATCTCCTGCTCCCTCGTCTTTCTTTCCTTCCGCCATGGGGGGTCGTTGGGGTTCGCGAGGTTGAACTCCTTATACACTGGCTGCGTTGGGGACATGAAAAGAAACAAAGAGAGAGCAGACCCACTCTAATACCACTAATCCAGATTTTTATAGGAATGCAATAGAATACACATATAGCCATAGATAGAGAGATGCAGCGGAAATAATGCCTCCTTTTATTATAATCAAATGAATGAAATAAACAGCTAAGGCGCTGGTAGGCATATCTATCAGAAGACATGTGGTGACTACAGGCCTTTGAAGTATGTTACAATGAGACATAATTGAAAAGAATGGGAAAGGGCACTGGTAGCGTATCTCTGAGAAGAGATGTGATAGCTATAGGCCTCTCCACTTTGTTACAATACAGACATGATGGAAATAAATGAGCTAGGGCATTGGTAGCTTATCTATGAGAAGAGATGTGTTGGCTACTAGCCCCTGAATTGTGTTACAATGAGGCTCGAAGGCCTATTTATTGTTTTGAAGCAATGTAAAACCCCAAACATCCAAAAAATGTAACCATAGGAGATGAAGCGCCAAAACTGTGGGTCCCGTTTGGGTAACTTGGTGTTTCAACTTCCAAGGGACACAACTTTGGCATACAATGTCTGTTTGACGCGATAAATAGCTCGTTAGAAATATATGTTCGAGGACTAAATTTTTTGAATGAGCAACATCAGTCTATAGACCCATGTTTCTCACGGTTTCCCCAAAAAACATCGTTTAGGGCCTCAAAATGGCTCCAGAAGTTCAGGGCCTGAAAAAATGCTATAAATAGTAAGTTGTGCTGAAACTTACAAAATGAAGGAAATGATGGCAGGGGTTCAAATGGAATTGGTGGGTGGCCACCAATATCCACCTGGATCATTAAGTCCCCAAAACGGCTCAGGGAGTATAGGACCCAAAAACCTGCTAAAAATAGTAAGTTGTGCGGAAGCTGAAAAACTGAAGGAATTGATGCTGTGGGTCCAAATGGAATAGGTGGGTGGTCACTGATGTCCACCTGGATCATTCCTCCCTCCTTAGGAAGAAATGGTCCCCATTGCATTAAGTTCCTCCATGGGGGGGAAATTCTGCTGAACTTGGCATTGGATTTGTCCAGGATGTCGCGGACCTGTTTGCGGACGTGCTTGATGTAGATGTGCCACCAGTGGGCAGCCTTTGAAGGATCTGGGCAAAGTTATCCATCATTGCGTTCCACTTTTTCTCGAGGGCCTCCTCGAGGAAGATTTTGTTAGGATCTCCTTCTCCCTCGCCTTTCTTTCCTTCCGCCATGGGGGGTTGTCGGTGTTCGCGAGGTTGAACTCCTTATACCTTGGCCGCATTGGGGACATGAAAAGAAAAACAGAGAAAGGTCAGACCCGCTCTGATATCACTGATCTAGATTTTTTAAAGAATGCAACAAAATACAGATATAGCCATAGATACAGAGATGTAATGGAAATAATGCTTCATTTTATTATAAACAATGATTGAAATAAATAGCTAGGGTGCTGGTAGCCATATCTCTGAAAATATATGTGGTGGCTACAGGCCTTTGAATTGTGTTACAATGAGACATAATGGAAAAGAACGGGCGAGGGCACTAGTAGCATATCTCTGAGAAGATATGTGACAACTACAAGCTTCTCCACTCTATTACAATACAGACATGATGGAAATAAACGAGCTAGGGCACTGGTAGCTTATCTCTGAGAAGAGATGTGTTGGCTACTAGTCCCTGAATTGTGTTACAGTGAGGCTCGAAGGCCTATTTATTGTTGAGAAACAATGTAAAACCCTAAACATCCAAAAACCTAACCCTAGGAGATGAAGTGCCAAAAATGTGGGTCCCATTTGGGTAAATTGGTGTTTCAACTTCCCGGGGACGTAACTTTGGCATACGATCTTCATTTTACGCGCTCAATAGCTCGTTAGAAATATCTATTCGAGGAATACAAATTTTGAGTGAGAAACATTGGTATATAGACCCATGTTTCTCTTGGTCTCCTAAAAAAACCTCGTTTATGGCCTCAAAACGGCTCCAGAAGTTTAGGACTCGAAAAACTGCTATAAATAGTAAGTTGTGTTGAAACTTACAACAGAAAGAACTGATGTTGGGGGTTCAAATGGAATCGGTGGGTGGCCACAAATATCCACCTAGATCATTAATTCCCCAAAATGGCTTCGAGAGTGCAAGACTCGATAACCTGCTAAAAATAGTAAGTTGTGAGGAAGCTGAAAAACTGAAAGAATTGATGTTGCGGGTCTAAATGGAATAGGTGGGTGGCCATCGATATCCACTTGGATCATAGATGTATAATTTGGCTCACCCAAATAATTGTCAAGTCAGCCTAGAAGAGGGATGGTACCTATAAACAGGCTAGTATGCGGTTTCATTATACACCAATAAATTCGGATCAAGTTTGCAAATAAGTGCGAGGTGAAGGACTGAAATGTGATGCGAAGAAAAGTGTTATATTAGCCAAGGAATAAGGAAGTATTATCTCTGTCTTTGGGTCATATACATAAGATCACTTCATGGTTATTGAGGGTTACTTCAGGAAGAAATATAATTGTGATATAATATGAAGAATAGTGTGAGGAAGAATATAAAGCTAGGAGAAGGATTTGAGTTTATGATAAGGATCTAAACTACAGTGTAGAAGAGTGTTCAATAAAGAAATTAGCATTGTAATCTCAAAAATATATACAACGTAAAGGAGAGGCTAACAAACTTCACATAACATAGGGAAGAAATAAAGATATACATCTAAGAAAGAAAGATACTTGTCTTGAGATTAAGGGTGTAGTAAGAAGACAATGGAAGAATATCTAAGAGGCCAAGGCTAGATGGAAAGAAATAGAGTTCACTAGGAACTGAGCTTTCCATGGTTGGTGCAGAAGAGTGTAAGGAGTAGTTATATGGTCTTGGAAGCATACTGGTGTTAAGGGTCTATGTCATGGTTATGGGACTCGTCAATTGAAGATCTATAATAAGCATTAATTTTGGTTTTTCCTCTCCAAGAGGGAGAGGTTTTGGCCCTGGCTTGAAGAGCCTAAAACTTTGTGTCTCTTGTGTTTTGATAATTGACTTGATGAAAGAAATAATAATTTAACAAAGATAATATATAAGTAATAGAAGCATAACAAGTTCACAAGTAATTATCAAGAAGAGAAATCGAATTAGTCTCCCTAACTTCTCAACACTTTAGTTAGATTTTTTCATCAAAAAAATATCAAGAACGAAACATAAACAGTAGAGGGCATAGAAATTAGGCTCTCGTCCAAGTAATAACCCATCCAAGGGGAAAACCTGATAAAATCTTCTCATATTATAGAATATACTTCAAAATGAGACACAAAAACCCAAACCCTAGACCAAGTCATCCCTCCAAAAAACATTTCACTGATTCTGCAACAAACAACTTCAAACTGCAACTTCGACTTACCAGCTTCAATGTTGCATCTCTTCCTACAATTTCGATCCTGTAATTTTGACCTTGTAGCTTACAAGGAAACCCTAGATCATATTGCTCTTGAGACCTCCCTAGAGAAAGACAACTCCTCCTAATATCAATGAGGTCTAGGCAAAGTATCCTTCTGTCCTGCTACAAGATTCTACACTTCATCCTATTGCAACTCGAACCTGCAATTTCAACCTCCTTTTGTAGCCCAAAAACCCTATATATTCACATGTGTGAGAGAGATAGAGCCCAAAAACAAGAAACTTTGTCCTTATTCCTTCTCCAAGACCTTTTATCTTCTTTTATGTTCCTTCCAGCTTCAGATTGAACTCTTTCTTGATAGTTCCAACTTGTGTAGTGAGCGTGTCTCAAATGAGGTCGAACTGTTTCTTTATATAGCCTTCTCAAGGGGTTTAATTCCATCCTTTATGCCGACTTGATGATCCCAGGGTTTACTTGTACTTTAGGATCTTCTATGACTTTATAGACTAAAAATTAATTATTTTACAAATATATTTTTGTCCAGGAGGGTCTTACAAACATGATGTTGACTCCTTTGATTCAATACAATAAATCTTAAGACTTGACGAACCCTAGAAGCAAGAAGAACATGATTTCAAATAGAAGACTATAAATAATGAGCTTGAAACCCATGCTTTTAATAATAATAAATTTTATTTTATTTTCTTATTTTTTATGTAGGATACATATTGAAATGATTACAACAATTATGAATACCGAAACTAGTAACATTTTCAGAACTCCCTCTTAACTAGGGAGGTATTCATAATTGTACAACCAGTACAACATCATTCTCAAATTGAAGAGTTCTCAGAAGAAGAGTCGAATTGATAAGCCATACTAGAAGCATAATCATCATGACCAACATTGTCAAGAGAATTATGCTAGGAGGCTTTACGTGTGATACTACACTACCTCTACAAGGTACGTACCCCATCCAAATCTCTAAGGTATGTCCATTTAGGACTATTCTTATCTTTTCTATCTCCAATCTTGGGTCCTCAAAGAATATCGATCCTCTTCGACTATTCTTCTCTTGGATACCTATGACATCCTCAAACAATATTGATCCCTTTCCTTTCTTAGATTTTTTATCCTCAAGGAAACCACATATGCTTATCCAATCCTCTGCCATTCTCTCTTTATCACCTAAATAGGAGAATGCATGTGTCATTTACAACATCACTCCCTCTCAACTAGAGAGGACATCTCTATTCCCCTTTACTCTTGAGAATAAATCCTTGATCCTATACAATGAGACCCCTTTACTCCCTCTCAGAATAGAGGAGATATAGACTTCCTTTTTATTTTGGGAATTCATCATCACAAGCCTTAAAAACTTTCTTTATAAGAGTATCAACTACCGGTCCTCCATAGCTTCTTGGATCCCTCTTTCCTTTGCATCATCAAGCTTTCTTTCTTTCAAGGTATCATGGAGCCACCTTCTCTCTTCAATATTCTGACATGTTTGAGATCAATCTTTTTGCTCATCACTTTCTTCTTTGATATGAAGGCATTACATTGAGCCTTTCCAAACTTGAAGATGATCATAAATTCTTCCTAAAAGTGATCTTCCTTTGACCTTTAGGTTATCTTCTCGCACTGCTACCCAAGATGTCCATACCTTAACTTAATAGTTTCCATGTATTGAGCTTCCATCAATATTAATAATATATTCCATTCATATAGTTGAACTTAACTTAACTCTCATAATGTATTCCTACAACATACTTCCAAGTAGAAAAATAATATGTTAACTAGATAACCAAATCATAAACAAAATAGACTTATCTCACCATGGTGACCTTATCATTCATCAACGTCCTCATGGTTCATCTCCACTTGAAACTTCCTTCATGCATCAAAGTGCCCAAGGATCGAACTTGATTACCAGGTTAGAACTTTTATTGTGGAGAATATGTTGAATTTTAATCATTATTATATATATCCTAGATAAAGTCCTAAATTCTTTATACATCTTTAAGTAAGTCAAATCTTATTATTTTCAAGCATCATATATCCATATACTTGAGAATATTTGATGACCATCTTTATTTCCACAAGATTCTACACATATGAATCTTATCTAAAGTTTTATATCCATCTTGTAGTCCTATTCTTTCATCTATTCACCTAACTATTTATATATCTCACAAAGAGCCTGCATCCTAACCGATTGAATTATTTCATCCCTTTACTAGTATTGATTCCACATTACATGAAATGTCACTAAGCTTTAACATAGTGCTTCTTCCAAGAACCTTTCATAATCATGGTTCTTCCAAGAACATGATTATCCACCTAAGAAAGATGACTTCCTCTAACTTAATGTTATATAATGCTTGGATGATATATATGAAAAATGGTCTATCTATCTAGATTGTCTCTTCAAAGCAACTTAATCATGTAAATTCTAAACATGCAACCATCATATGCTCCTTTCTATAATGCTATGCAAAACATACTATCCTAATAGAAAAATTATTTTTCTCATAAAACTTGACAGTCAATGAACCTTCCTTAGTTGTAGAGATCCTTCACTTCTTCCTTCTTTTCCTTCTTCTCAAGTTTGTGAAAATTTCTAAAATGAAATCCTACTGTAGTATCTGATATTGTTTCTTCTACTAATTATTTAACAATAAGTTATTTAAAGAAATTACTTCAGTAAATATCAAAATAAATTCTACTGCAGCCTTCACAAATAAAATATTGAGAAAAATATAAAGAAATACAAGCACAAGAGTGACAATTATTTTTGGAAAATTTTCCCTGGAAAAACCCAATGCGGGAAAATAGGTGCAACATATGAGGGTTTTATTATTCTTCTTTGGAAAAAGTTTCTTGTACAAATATAAATCAAAATTAATGAAGGGAAATCTCTATGACAACACTAGAAATTTTTTCTCACAAATTTCTGATGGAAATATGATCTCTGAGAGGCCCTGTTGGCCCTCATGCATCACCATTACGTCAACTCTGCATGAGAATTGCACAATTATGTGTCACTGCTTTGTGTTGTCCCTTAGTTGCTTCTACGTTGTACCTTCTCTGCATTGTGCCACCTGAACTTGAACTTCTGAATAATGTTGATACCCTCTTTGTCCTCTCCACCTGCAACTCTCCCTCTGAATTGATTTCTCTTGCCAAACTTCCGCCACTGAGAAAATCATTTTTCTTGGGAAATTGAGTATTTTCTCTAGTGTATCTTCCAAATGACCCTCAAGCTTCCTTAAATAACCTTCTAGTTGACATTCAACGACCAATATTAGAAGTTAATCAATGGCTAAGATCATTTTTAATTGATCCTCATATTATTCTAGAAGTTACACCCACAGTTAGATTAATACCCATTAATTATTTTAATATCCTAAGTTTAGACTTAGGGTCTCATTAAAATAATTAATTTATCAAATACAACCGCCTCCAAGTGGAATTTCCCCAAACTATTTCTGGGTTATCTGGAATACATGTGTCTAAGCCTCTCCACAAAATTTGAGAGTTATATCACATCCGATGCTACCAAAAATAAACACTTCCTCTTAGTGAGGAATGTGATCTAAAAAATATGATCAGGTGCTCAGTATTAAGCTAAAATATGGAAGTGCACAATATTGATTAGAAACTAAATGAAAATTAAGAGCTTGTTGCCAAGAATTCGTCACAATTCATTTCATCAAAAACCAACTCCAGATGAGGAAGATAGAGTCTTCTGTTCGTTTTCCTAAATAGATAAAATTTTTGTAGAAAAGGACAAAATGGTGACATGGCAGCCTAGTCAATAAAAAAGAATATTCCTAGAATATTCCTTCAAATTTCCCAATGAAACTATGCCAAGTGTCAATCTGTGGTTGATTTCTGTATGGTTGATTTGTTTCAATTTCATTGGATGTGGGAGGAACTAATGGCATGAGGCTACGTGGCTAGCCCGGAGGCCACCATGTGCCCCCTTCCAAGGTCCAAATTATAACTATGGTCAAAGTCTGAATTTCATTTTTCTAAGGTCGATTTTTTAACATATCAAAGGTCGTATTTATATTATGTGGAGCAAAATTTATTATAGGCGGAAGGGCAGAGGTTGGGGTTGACCTCACGACATCCCTCGCATCAACCACTATACATACCAATAGGCCACACATTAGAACTTGGTATATAATGATTTTGACATATATTTGTTTCCATAATGTTTGACTGACGAGGGTAAGGAGGGGGCTAACCCCCTCACCATACAACCACTTGAAAAGACCATGGTGGAGCGCTTATGGTTAATGCGTAGGATCAAAGTTTTAATGTGGGGTTTAATTAGCCCAATAAACATGTTTATTGCACTAATCCTTTTTGTAATGCGGGATTTGTTTAAAACACGCTTAATGCACCTAAACCATTCTTATCCCATAGTTAAAATCCACTTAAATTAATTAAACTTGAGATTAATTCAGTGGCAGAGTTGGCGGAGTCCTCTAATTGCGAAAAAATTCCAAACTTGGCAGGGTTAAATGTAGTTATCTCCATATTTAGTGGAGTTTCCTAGGGAGGAGGCCATAAATTTTGAAAAATTTAACCAAATTGGGCTCAGAAAGAGTCAATGCTAGATGATTTGGACATTCTGAAAACATTGAAGCAGGTTTCAGGATCAGAAGAGGATTGTAAACATAATTTTTTGTTTTCCATTTTGAGCTAATTCAGAGGCCCAAGCCATGGAAGTTGGACCAAGGAGATATAGCCCAGGAGGGGTGAACTCCTTCATCAAAAAACTGTGTTAATGGATCATTTTGATGGTTTGTTGTACATTTTATTTCTGCCTTTTAACATTATGTTTTAATGCTCATGAATTTAACATAAAACTTGATACATTTACCTGTTTAACACTCCCAAACACCTCAAGAAACATATGCACATGAAGAAAAAGATCAACAAAATTTTTATAATTCTGAAGATGAAATTAGCACAACAAAAATAACATTTAGATTCAGATCAAGGTGGTATCATAGAAAAGGTTGTAAAGGTTATTTGCTTGATTTTATTGAGTTTTGTGCAATTAGGGTTTTAATGGTTGCAAATTTGTGATGCTTACAAGATTGAAGTTGCAGAGAGGAGAAGGGAAACTATTGGTTTCTAGTCCTGAGGTTAGGACGAGAAGAAGGAGAGCCACAAGGGCACCATCTCCACCCAGAGTTTCACTCACAGCTGCACTTGAAGCACCTCAGGTTTTATCTCTAGCTGAGATTGAAGAGCTATAAGTTGCACCAGAAGTTGAGCTTGAATCCATAGCCATCATGTCAGGTGTAGGAGAGACTGACGGTCTTTCGAAAGAGGAAGCATACAAGAAGGATTTATATGAAATAATTGAAAATTTTAGGATCCTGTTTGAAGAGAGGGAAAAAAATGATAAAGAAATGGATTCAAAGGGCAGTGGAGGAAAGCCTCCTCCATCTCCTCCATCTTCATCATCATCCTCATCATCACCATCAACATCATCTTCCACTTCCACATCCAAAACCACCCATACTCACTCAAAAACCACAAAAGTAAAAACTCCCTTACTCAAACTTGATGTCAAATTTGAGCTTCCAATGTATAATGGCGAGGTAAATGCAGAGGAGTTGAATAATTGGATTCATCAATTGGAGGTTAGTTACAGAATTCAAAACCTTCATGAATATGACATAAAGATTCAATTGACTTCCTTGAGGATGGAGAGATAAACACTTGGATGGTGGGAAGAGAGGAGTCAAGAAGAAAATAAAAACCACGGTAAGATCTCAATGTCTTGGTCAAGTTTTTTTTCTGCCATTAAAAGGAAATTATATCCTCTAGCTTACATGAAAAAAGTCATTATGGATTGGCATAATTTTAGACAATTGAAAGGGAAAAGTGTGCAAGATTATACTCATGAATTTAGGAGAAGAGATCTTATTTTGGGTATTATTTTATATTCTCAATAAATTCTGCTAAAGTATATTGGGGTTTGCATAGTTACCTTAGGCACACTATTCTCATTTTCAATCCCAAAAAATTAGATGAGGTTTGCATTGAAGCCACACATTTAGAAGCAAGAGGGAAACATAGTGTAGATGAGCAAAACTGATAGTTTCCTTGAGTATGAGGGTAAAGGAAAGGGCAAGTTTAATGGAAGTGGAAAGAGAAATATCTCTATCAAAAAAGAGAAAGAGACACACACATGTAAAAACTATTCGAAGAATGGCCATGATGAAGACCATTGTTGGAAACTTTATCTAGAATTGAAGCCAAACAAACTGAAAGCCAAAGAAAGGGGGAAAACTGTTGGAATAATTGAACATGACTTAGGTTGAGATTCAAGAGATGAAACCAAGATTATGACAATGGGTTTGAAAGGTGAGAACATAGCAAGCACTTGTTCTTCAAGTTGTTCCAATGTAACTCAAGATGAAGATACAAGATTTGAACTCTTTCATATTAGAGTCATTTCTAAACATACCAATATAGACACACTATCTGATAGTGGTTCTCAAGCTAGCTTGATTTCCAAAGACTTAGTTAAGAACCTAAACCTTGAAACTATTAGACATACAAGACCTTATCCTTTAGGGTGGATATGCAAGAATGAAAATTTGCAGGTAACAAGGAAGCACATTCTAAGGTTTGCCATCAATTCAAACTTTCTTGATGAAGTTGAACTTGATGTAGTGGCACTTGAGATTTCAAGTATTGTTTTGGGAAGTCCTTATATTTATGATAGGAAAGAAATATTTCATTTCCATGAGAATAAGTATCACTTGTTAAAAGATGGAATTGAGTACATAGTTAGAGCACATAAGAAGAAGACAAGTTTGTCTCTTATACATGCAGGAGAAATGAAGAGAATAGTGAATGCAAGTCAAAATTTGACTTTATTAATGATCAAACATAGAGATGTTTTGAATGATACCTTTCAAAAATATGCATTGAATGAAAAAGTTGATTTCATTGAAGTTTATTATGCTTGTGATGAGATGTTTCAAGACTCTAACATGTTGCCTTTGAAAGGAGGTTAAAAATATGTGAAATATTTGCAGCAGTCAACATCAGTATTGAGCAGTGTTAGAAACAAGATGCAGGTGAAAGAGAGTGCCAAGGTCAAAGAGAAACCTCCAAATAAATTTCACAAAGAAGGCATAGGTTCCACAAGTGCTTGTTTTTGGTTTCCAAAGGGTACATGGCAATGGCAAAAATACTTGGTCAAAATTTGACGCAAGTACAAAGCAAGAGTAGCTAAGAATCGCCATGACGACAGTGTTCGAGATGAGACAATTTTCAAGTTGCCTTTGATTGATGAACGAGGTGGGAAATTATTTTTTTCTGCAAGGACAACTTGCTGCTCTGAAAATTCAGGGAAATTGCAACATGACAGTGTCTACATCAACAAGAGAGGATCTCAAGAGTAAGGGAAAAATATTAGTTTTTGTGAAAATATCAATTTGATGAAAATGGGAAAATTTCAATGGATTGAGAATGGAAGGGTGAGGGAACTGTACCCTCATCCACATGTTCAGTAATCAAAGAGCTTTTGGGGTCCAAAATTCTTCTAGTGGGGAGGAATGTTCAAGTGCTCAGTATTAAGCTTAAAAATGGAAGTGGTCAGAATCGATTGGAAACTTAACAACAAAGAAGAGCTTGTCGCTAGGAATTTGGCGCAATTCGTTTCATCGAAAACCAAATCTGGATGAGGAAGATAGAGCCCATTGTTCATTTTCCTAAACAGCTAATTTTTTTGCAGAAAAGGACAAAATGGTGACATGGAAGCCTGGTAAGAAAAAAAGTGTATTCCTAGAATATTTCTTCAAATCGTCCAATGACACTATGCCAAGTGTCAATCTGTGGTTGGTTGTTGCATGGTTGATTTGTTTCAATTTCATTGTATGTGGGGGGAACCAATGGCATGAGGACATGTGGCTAGCCTGGAGACCACTACGTGCCCCCTTCCAAGGTGAAAATTACAAATATGGTCAAATTCTGAATTTCATTGTTCTAAGGTAAAATTTTGAAGATATCAAAGGTTAGATTTATATTATGTGGAGAAAAATTTATTATAGGCAGAAGGGCAGAGGTCAGGGTCGACCTGACGACCTCCCCCATACCAAACATAATAAATACCAATAGGCCACACATTAGAACTTACTATATAATTATTTTGACATATATTTATTTCCATAATGTTTGACCGGCGGGGGTAAGGAAGGGGCTAGCACCCTCACCATAGAACCACTTTCAAAGATTGTGGAAGAGTGCTTATGGTTAATGTGAGGGATTAAAGTTTTAATGCGGGGTTTAATTAGCCCAATAAAAATGTTTATTGCATTAATCCTTTTGTAATGCAGGATTTTCTTAAAACGTGCTTAATGCGCCTAAACCATGCTTATCCCATAGTTAAACTCCACTTAAATTAATTAAACCTAATATTAATTCGGCAATGGAGTTGGTAGAGTCCTCCAATTGCGGTGGAATTCCAAACTTGGCGGGGTTAACTGGAGTTATCTCCAGATTTAGTGGAGTTTCCTAGGCTAGAATTGAGGAGGCCATAACTTTTGCAAAATTCGACCAAATTGGGCTCAGAAAGAGTCAATCCTAGATCATTTAGACGTTCTAAACACATTGAAGTAGGTTTCAGGAGTAGTAGAGGATTGTAAACAACATTTTTATTTTTCTTGTTTGAGCTAATACATAGCCCTAAGCCATGGAAGTTGGACCAAGGAGATGTAGCCCAGGAGGGGTGAACTCCTTCATAAAAAAACTGTGTTAATGGATCATTTTCATGGTTTGTTGTACATTTTATTGTTGTTGTTCAACATTATGTTTTAATGTTTTTATTTTCATGAATTTAACATAAAAATTGATACATTTACATGCTTAACACTCCCAAACACCTCAAGAAACCTACGCACATGAAGAAAAAGATCAACAAATTGTTTATAATTCTGAAGATGAGATTATCATAGAAAAAATAACATTCAGATTCAGATAAGAATATGCCCTACTCCACATTTCTCTGACTCTGAAGCATATCCCTCTTCGTTGTTGATGTATGACATGTTTCCCATCAACTATTGCACTGTTGCTCCAACTGTGTTGTTGTTAATCCTGCCACAATCAACATTGCATCCGTAATGCAACTCCCTCTCAAACGCTGCATCTGTGGCTAAGATATCACATGTTTCTACTACTAAAAAAGATTCTCTACCATACCCATATGATCCCTGAAGCAGACAAACTTATCTCTTCTGAGAGCTTTGGTGAGTATGTCTACCACGTGATTCCCTGTGGGGACGTACTGCAACTGTACTGCCCCTCGCTAAACACAGTATCTAATAAAATTACACCTAATTTCAATGTGCTTTGATCGATCATGAAGTAATAGATTCTCAGAGAGTTTGATAAAACTTTGATTAGCACAGTAGATACTGGTCACTTCCATATTTCTTCTGAAAAAATTCACTAGTAGTTTTCTAAGCCATATGGCTTCACACGTACATGTGATTTCTGCCATATATTCCACCTCTGTTGAGCTTAGTGCTACGGATTTATGTTTCCTAATGCACCAAGAGGTCATCCATGATTCGATGCTAAAGTAATACCCTTTGGTACTCTTAAGATCTACTGAACTGCCTGCCCAATCTCTGTCTGTGAAAACACTCAATCTGACATAATCTCCATGGGTGTAATTCAACCCATATCTGACTGTTTCCCACACATATATGAGAATGTTCCTTGCTTCTACGCAGTGTACCCTCTTCGATTCTACCATGAACTGACTGAGGGTGTTGACAACAAATCAAATGTCTAGCCTGGTGTTGACCAGATACATAAGTGACCCAATGAGCTGCCTGTACAAGGTGGGGTCCACTTCCTTGTCTCCTGATGCATATATATTCTTCTAGTTTTTTATCATGGGCATTTCCATGGGTTGGAAATCTTGCATCCTGAATCTCTTTAGAATTTCTGAGGCATATCTTCCTTGTTCTAGGAATATTTCTCCATTCTTCTGCCATACCTCCAGCCCTAGAAAGTAATGCATCAACCCAAAATCCTTCATGTTGAATTCTGCTTCCAAGTTCTTCTTGCAGTCCTTTATGAGCCTAGATGATCTTGTAAGGAACATATCATCTACATACAGTAACAGAATAAGTGGCTCATTCTCTACCATCAAATAGTAGAGATTGGGATTTGCATCACTCTTGAAAAATCCCAAATGATGCAAGTACCTGTCAATCTAACCATACCATGCTCTGGGTGCCTGCTTGAGCCCATATCGGGATTTCTTCAGTCTACATACATGATATTTCTTCTCATGGATCTCAAAGCCTTCAGGTTATTCTATGTACACCTCCTCTTCTATCACCCCATTCAATAATGTTGTCTTGACATCCATTTGGTGAATTTCCCATCCCATATGCAATATTAAGGAGACAACATATCTGATGGAGGTGTATCTGGAAACAGGGGTGAAGGTCTCCTCATAATCAATTCCTTCCTTCTGTGCATACCCCTTGGCCATGAATCTATCCTTTTATTTTTCTATATAATATTCCAAATTTAGCATGCAACTAATTAGAATATTGATTTTTGTTTTTATCACCTAGAAGTTGAATAAATGGGTAAGGAGGCCCATGCATAATAAAAATATGAATAAATCCCTCATAATGTGAAAAGGGATCATCATAGGAGTTGTATTTAACACCCTCATGTGTGAAAACGAGCATTGGCATGTGGGCAAGGTCAAGTTTGACCAAGTCAACAACGCTAGGATAGGAGGTGGAGATCATCTTTAGAGACAACGCAGAGATAGTGGGAGGAAGATTCCTTGGTGGAGGAAACTCTAATGAGTGGGACCCAAGGTGAGAGGGCTTCCATTTGTGTAAAAGGAGGGCAAGGCAGCCATAGGAAGACATGTTATGGATTATTGATACTGTGGTCTACATGACTATTTTGCATTCTCTTGCTGATTAGCAGAGTTGCTGTGTTGTTTAGAATATGGCATTCCCGTTTAGGAATTCCTTCTCCTTTCAAGAGAGGCCTCTTGAAGGACCTTGTACTTCATTTTTCCACATCCAAGCTCAAGGCCAAGCCACCTCCTTCAGCTACAACGTTATTTCTGCTGAAGTATAACGTTGTGTTGCAGGGTGTTTCCGTGGAGGGTTGACAACACCACTTCCGGAGCTTGTTTTTCAGAGGAGGAAGCTTTCCTTCCTTTGGGAGATCAGTACAGAAGAATTTGGAGAATATATCAGATCTTGGAAATTGTCCAACACAATTTCTATCCCCTACAACATAGTCCCTCTCCTTGACTGCGTTATTTTCAGTGTGCATCTGCAGTGAGGGTTGGCAGTGTATGTTTGGAGGGTGAGATCTTCAGTGTTAGTATAAGCCTTTCACTTGGAATATCCATTGGAGGAGGTTTGTTCAGATTGTGCATCATATTCAGCCATATCTATCCAGTTCTTGAGTTGCAGTTTCTATTCAGTCCTAGGACTGCAAGTCTGAAATTTTTGTATTCCGGGTTAAACCCCTTGGTTTTGAGCTAGTTCCCTAAGGAAAGGGTCAATCCTTCTTCTGAAAAGCTAGTAAAGGGGATTCTCATCTATTTCTTGTATCATTCAGCTATATGTATGTAAAGATATAGTAAGAATACTTTATTTCATAGCTGGTTGTGTAGATATACTCTTTGTACTTATGCTTACAAGAAACCCTTGTCGGGTTATCTCAATATTGTATTGAAGTGGATAGATCTCTGTTTTCTTAGAATATTGCTTAATAAAACTCCAGATCTATGGTTCCCTTTCCTATTTTTGCATAAACGTTCATTAAATCACACAGTCACTTGCTTCAGAAATTCTACATGGTGTAAGTCATGGGATTTGGGTGTTTTTAAGCCATTTTGAGGCCGGGATATCTATTTAACTTAGAAAAAGGGATTTTTTTTCTGATCCCCTTTCGTATTTGAGGGCCATAATACATATTATAACGGATCTAATTGTTATTTCCCACTGTTATAGCACAATTTTCTGGAAATAACGTTTTTATGGTCAATATTGCTGAATTTTCCCCTTTGGGATATTACATTGGTATTGGAGGATAATCTTGGCTCAGCCTGTGGATCTCAGCCAATATGCTATCAAGAAGACAAGAAGAAAAAAATATGAGCAGAAAAGACAAAAGGAAGACTCCATCCTTTGGAGGAAGAAAAGAGGAAAGACTTCCAAATTTTCTTTCTCAAACTTTGCAGGGCATTCATGGAGATCTCAAGAAGATGAGAAGGGAGATGTGTATGAATCTGAATCAAAATCTAGATTTTCATATGATGAGTGTGAGCATGCAGCCACACACTATGATGCGCATCGCATTCACATGCCCATATTTTCCATGAGAGAGAGGGAAGAAGAAGGAATGACTAGGAGGGAAACTCGTAGTAATTTTCTGCAAGAGTATGAATCTCAAACTCAAAATTTTAGATATCATATTACTTTTCCATAGTTTTGAAAGATCAATGTGGAGAGAAGCACGCAAAATAATATGAGTATATTTCTCCTATCTACTTTTGATGGTTTGCCTACATGTTCAGCTAGAGCTTGGGTGGAGGAGCTAGACATCTATTTGTAGCAACACCAAATTTCTGAAGAAGAAGACATCAAAGTTGCAGTGCTGCATTTTGGAGGTAAGGCCTATGCATGGTGGATGTTTGAGTCTTTTTCTTTGAAAAATTCAAATACTTCTTCTTATGCAAGGTTCACTAAGACATTGGTTGAAATATTTGAAAAGCAACATTCTGCAACACATGTGGTAGAGCTAAACAAACTTAAACAAACAAAAACCTTGCATGTATTGGAGGAACCTATGAGCTCAATTCCACTTCAGAAAAACATTGAGGAGGCTGAAATATTGCATAATACCTTGTTAGAGGCAAGATCTATATTTCATATTCTTGAATGAGAGGGCATGGAGATCCTTTTTTTCAGAAGAGGATCCAATTCTAGGGAGGTTTCCCATTCATATTGGAGAGGAAACAGTTGAGGGAAACAACGATGTCATGTCTAGAGTAGATATAGCACCTCATGCAGAGGTAGAGGGAGCACATGCTCCAAATAGAGGGGTTCTTGTATCATTGCAAATAATTCCCCAGGATATCATATGTGGAGATCAAGACACAGCCCATGATCAACATGTGCCATTGTTGACAGATTGTAAAGCCATGCAGAGAAAAGGATGAGGTTGGGAGGATAACCAACATCATTTGATGGGGAGCACACACCCCTATATATTTCAAAGGGTTGATGCACATAAGAGGGAGACTAGATTGTGTAGTGAAGGCAGGGACAAGTCTGTCCATTCATATATGCTGTCTAATCTTGATGTTGATGTCTCATTGCAGGGAGGCATTTCACCAGGGAGACCACCAGACCAACAGATGATGAGGGATGATTTACATTTGGAGGCACCACTCATTGATTCCAGAGGGGTGAGGACCTTGGGATAGCTTGGTACAACACTAAGAGTCTTGGGTAGACTCAAGGAGGAGGGAGATATTCTCCCAACATCATCATTACCCACTCTCACTTCAGATTCTGCGCTATGGCAGAAGCAGCAGGGGAAGGATAGCAACCTTCGAACTTGCATATTTGGCATGGGAGATCTCAAAGAAGAGGAAAACCATATGACAAATGATCTTCATGATATTTCATCTGCACTATCACTATGGAGGATAGATCCATATTGGAATTTGCATCTATTGGTGGAGTATTCCAAGGATCTTTTTCTTGCATGATATTGGATGACCAGTTGCATGAGGAGGGATATTCAGTCAGAGATAGAGTCATCTACTATCATGGTATGATCTTCTTATCTAGAGCTTCCAAGCTCAAGGAGAAGTTTCTATTAGCAACTCATGAGGATTTTCTCTTCAGCCACACTTATTCTATGAGAGCATACCACACCATCATGGAGGGGTACATTTGGGAAGGCTTTGAAGAGGAGATATATCAGCATATGAGGAGATGCATGGATCATGTGGAGATGGAGGAGATACATAACACTTTGGAAGAGTTAGCACAAGCACCTCTTTTCTCTTTGAGGTTGAGAGGAGACTCGTCTATGAGCCACTCCATTTGCATGGGAAAAAAATGTGTTAAGGGTATTGTTTGTTTGCATAATGATTTGTATAATGTATATGTGCAACCATTAACCATATATGTGTAGGATATTTCTCAAGGAAGGAGCATTATTCCTTCTAGACTTCATGGTCTACTTGAGGCCATAAGAATTATTGGTAATGGAAACTCCCTAGGAGGACTTGGGGAGGTTGTATCTTTTGCAGAACATGCTCACTTTGCACCATACACCATACAATTTCTCCAAACTTGTGAGGAGATTGGGGTAGCAAGAAAGTGGTGGGGAGGCCACCTATCATTTCGTTTTCTGTTGCAGTTGAGAGTCAAACTGTGTTGGTTGCATTTGAGGGACCATTGTCCTTCTCCCTTGCTACATATGGCAACAAGTATGATTCTCATTATGGTTCCCTATGTTGCTGTTGTTCTCATTTGGGAGCATGTTTGGGGGAGAGACACATTGGTTGGATGTGTCCTTTGGGAAAGAGGATTCCCACACTTTTGCATTACATGTTCTAATGGGAGCATGGGAGGTGATATGGCCACCAGAACAAAACACTTGTCTCCTTATGAGGTGGGACATGAGATTTCTTGGAGCACTTGGGCTATGACTCTCCTAAATCATTGGGAGAAACTTTTCTACGAGTTTCCATGCCATGTTGTGCAACAACAATTAGGAAAAATGCATTGTGATCACTTGGGAAACTGTTGGTACCTTTCATATCTACATGAAACATTCAATATTCCACTCACCTAGATGCCATATGATGGTGATTTCCTATTCATCATATATGGGATGGTTTGGGCCAGCATGATTCACAATGTTGGAGGAAAGATCTTTGGAGATCCAGTTTCCTTCTTGCCACTTGGAGGCAACACTTTTGCAGCCCAAGAGCAACAGATACTCTATAATTATCATAAGTGGAGAGGAGGACAGTGTGGGGTAGGCTATTTTTTCTACCATGATCAGATTTTCCACCCACCTACATTGCAGAAGCTCAAGGTGGAGGATGATTTGTATGAGTTACCATTTTGGAGGGTGGCTCATTTTGTATGGATGATAGCTTGGGTATGGAGGATCCACATGGGAATGATTATTCCCACTACATTTCAGACCCCATTCCTCAAAGGACCTCTAGACAACCCCTTATTGCCTCCTTGAGTATGCTACTTGTTCATGATGATAGCTGTTCAACTAGCTTGCATGCTTGGGAGGGGCAATATGGAGATTTATTGATGAGACAACATCTCATTCCTTGGAGGAGCATATCATATGTGGATACTACAACAGGAGGAGGGGATACCTCTCAGTTCTATCCTTGCATTTGCTTGAGGACAAGCAACATTTTGGAGGGGAGGGATGTAATATTCCAAATTTAGCATGCAACTAATTGGAATATTGATTTTTGTTTTTATCACCTAGCAGTTGAATAAATGGGTAAAGGGGCCCATGCATAATAAAAATATGAATAAATCCCTCATAATGTGAAAAGGGATCATCATAGGAGCTGGATTTCACACCGTCATGTGTGAAAAGGGGCATTGGCATGTGGACAAGGTCAAGTTTGACCAAGTCAACAACACTGGGATAGGAGATGGAGATCATATTTAGAGACAACACAGAGATAGTGGGAGGAAGATTCCTTGGTGGAGGAAACCTTAATGAGTGGGACCCAAGGTGAGAGGACTTCCATTTGTATAAAAGGAGGGCAAGGCAGCCATATGAAGACATGTTATGGATAATTGATATTGTGACCTGCATGACTATTTTGCATTCTCTTGCTATTTAGCAGAGTTGTTGTGATGTTTAGCACAAGGAATTCTTGTTTAGGAATTCCTTCTCCTTTCAAGAGAGGCCTCTTGAAGGACCTTATACTTCCTTTTTCCACATCCAGTCTCAAGGCCAAGCCACCTCCTTCAGCTACAACATTATTTCTCCTGAAGTATAACGTTGTGTTGCAGGGTGTTGCAGTGGAGGGTTGAAAACACCACTTCCAGAGCCTTTTTTTTAGAGGAGGAAGATTTCCTTCCTTTGGGAGATCAGTAAGGAAGAATTTGGAGCAGATATCAAATCTTGGAAATTTTCCAACATAGTTTCTATCCCCTACAGCGCAGTCCCTCTCCTTGACTGCGTTATTTTCAGTGTGCATCGGCAGTGATGGTTGGAAGTGTGTGTTTGGAGGGTGAGATATTCAGTGTTAGGATCAACCTTTCACTTGGAAGATCCATTGGAGGAAGTTTGTTTGGATTTTGCATCATCTTCAACCATATCCATCCAGTTCTTGAGTTGCAGCTACTATTCAGTCCTAGGACTGCAACTCCAACATTTTTGTATTCCGGGTTAAACCCCTTGGTTTTGAGCTAGTTTCCTAAGGAAAGGGTCAATCCTTCTTCCAGAAAGATATATGTATTTCTTGTATCATTCAGATATATGTATGTAAATCTGTAGTAAGACTACATTATTTCATAGCTGGTTGTGTAGATCTACTCTTTATACTTATGCTTACAAGAAACCCTTGCCGAGTTATCACAATAATGTGCTGAAGTGGCTAGATATCTGTTTTCTTAGCATATTTCTTGATAAAACTCCAGATCTATGGTTTCATTTCCTATTTTTGTAGAAACCCTCATTAAATCACGCAGTCACTTGCTTCAGAAATTCTGCATGGTGTAAGTCATGGGATTTGGGTGTTTTTAAGCCATTTTGAGGCCGAGAGATATGTTTAACTTAGCAAAAGGGATTTGTTTCTGATCCCCTTTTGTATTTGAGGGCCATAATACATATTATAATGGATCTAACTGTTATTTTCCATCGTTAGCATAATTTTCTGGAAATAACGTTTTAATGGTCAATATTGCTGAATTTTCCCCTTTGGGATATTACACTCTATGCTACCATCTGCAACATACTTGATATTGTAGATCCATCTCAAGCCTACAACTGATCTATTTTTTTGTCTAGGCACAACTTCCCAGCCATCATTAGTCATGATGGAGCTATACTCCTCTACACTGCATCCACCCAGACCTAATGTTGTACGACCTCCTGAAAGCTAGAGGGTTCTTAAACCTGTGCTACCAAGGATTTGTATATGTCAAGTTGTCTACGATGCCTTTTCATGGTTCCAGGAGCTTCAATAAAATCCTCTACATCCCTCAGCATCTGGCATACTCCTATGCTAGTTATGCCACTAGTGGTGGGTGGCTCAACCAATTACTCTTCCTGTTGTCCCATCTGCTATGAACTATATGTATTTTCGTCTCCTGAGGAAATACTGGTGCTAGTTACGGTGCTTGATCCATATGTAGGTCCACCTGCCGATTCTTCCCCCTGATGTTGCTGGACAAGAGGAACATCCTTAGACTTTTCTCTAGTAGGCATCTCTTGGGATTTTCTGAAAACTATGTCTTCCATGAACTTTACATATTGTCTTAATACAATATTCCTTATGCCTGAAATGTAGACTCTGTATGCCTTCGAGGTCTTGATGTATCCTATGAGATACCCCTTTTCTACAGTCTAATCTAATTTTCTCTGCTTCTCATCTGGAATGTGACAATATGCCACACTTCCAAATATCCTAAAATGACTCACTTCCAGCTTCTTTCTTGTGAAGATACTCAGGGGTGTTCTCTTGCCCAATGCTCTATGAGGAGTCCTATTGTGGATATATATAACTATGTTGCATGCTTCTACCCATAAGAATCTAGGAAGATCCTGGTCATACAACATTGCTTTTTCTGCCCCAACAATATTCCTGTTCTTTCGCTCTGTAACTCCATTTATGCTATGAGTTATATGGAGTTGTCCATTCTCTTTTGATTCCTTCTCTTGTGCAGAATTTTGTGAAGTCCTTGTCAGTGTATTCTCCACCATTATCTGAGCGTAATACTTTTATCCTCTTCCATGTCAGGTTTTCAACCAGAGCTTTGAATTCTCTGAACCGATCAAAGACCTCATCCTTGGTCTTTAAGAAGTAGATCCAACTTTTCTTGGAGTGTTCATCAATAAAGGTGATGAAATATTTACCACCACTAAGAGCTCAGGAAGAAATTGGACCACATATATCTGAGTGTATTAGCTGTAATACACTTAGAGCCCTATTGTTTCTTCTAGAATATTCTTCTTTAGCGTACTTTCCTAGTATGCATCCTTTGCATATGACATCATGCTTAGTACTTAATACTGTAACTCCCGTAACAATTTCTCTGAGTATCCTTAGAGCTCCATGGTGAATATGCCCCATTCATTTGTGCCATATCTCATATAGGTCCTTTTCCCCATTGAGATCGCTACCTACTATTTCCATTGGAGATTCAATATACAACCTATATATTTTGTTGCTTTGAGTTCCAATATGAGCCTTTTTCTTCTAGCTTGGATGCTTGACGTATAATTTCCTTCCAGTGAAGTACACATCATATCCCTTGTCTTGCAACTGGGACACTGAATGTAAATTCATTCCCAATCTTGGCACATGTAGCACATTTGTGGCTCAGAGATTATCTCTTGCTTCTGTCTTAAATGCTATGGTACCTCTTACTGGGGTACACTTTTTTTTGTTTCCCATAGTAATATGGAAGTTTATCCATTATTCTTGATAGCTTGAGAAATATTCTCAAACTCTAGTCATATGAGTTCAAGCCCCGCTATTAATGTGCCAATCATCGGCTGATGCAGAAGTCGATAAACAAGAAAAATTTTCTTCCAATATGGAAGATAACTCTAAGATGTCATGGTGCTCTTCCATCATGTTATTTATTTTCTCTATAAACCTCTGCAAAAAACTGTGTAATCCCTCTAGGGTTTGATTTTCTATCAATGCAGCACCATGACTTCCCTTCAACGTAGATTATTCTATGCCCTTGTCTAATAAAGCTTTGATACAATGTGAAAATTTCTAAACGAAATCCTACTGCAGTATCTGATATTATTTCTCCTACTAATTATTCAGAAATAATTTATTTACATAAGTTACTTCAGTAAATATCAAATAAAATTATACTGCAGCCTTCATAAATAAAATATTGAGAAAAATATAAAGAAATACAAGCATAAGAGTAATAATTATTTTTGGACAATTGTACCCAAAAAAATCCAATGCGGGAAAAATGGCGCAACATATAAGGGTTTTATTATTATTCTTCAGTAAACGTTTCTTGTACAAAAAAAAATCAACAATAATTAAGGGAAATATTTGTGATAACAACAGATAATTTTTCTTACAAATTTCTGACGGAAATCTGATCTTTGAGAGGCCCTACTAGCCCTCCTGCTTCACCATTGCGTCAACTCAACGTGAGGGCTGTGCAGTTCTACGTCACTGATTTGCATTGTCCCTCTGTTACTTCTGCGTTGTCCCTTCATTGCACTGCATCACCTTCCCTTTCACTCTTGATAGATGTTGATACCCTCTCTGTCCTGTCCACCTGAAACTCTCCCTCTGAATCGATTTCTCTTCTGAAATTTTTCCACAGAGAAAATTGATTTTCTTGGGCAATTGAGTATCTACTCTGGTGTATCTTCCAAATTAACCTCAAGCTTTTTTAAATAATCTTCTAGTTGAAATTAAACGACTCATATTAGAATCTAATCAATGGCTAAGATCATTTTGATTTGATCCTTTTCTTATTCTAGACATTACACTGAAATTTAGTTTAATACCCATTAACTATTTTAATTTCCTAAGTTTAGACTTAGGGTCTCATTAAAAATAATTAATTTATCAAATAAAACTACCTCCGGGTGGAATTTCCCAAAATTATTTCTCAGTTATCTGGAATACATGCATCTAAGCCTCTCCACAATATTTGAGACTTAGAGCACATTTGATGCTACCAAAATTCAACAAAGTTATACCATTTCTTTGGCTACATGAACTTCACTACTTTTCTTTCTCTTTTATTGTTCTGCTTGTTCTGATAGTCCCTCTTAAAGTTTCCAAATTCATTACATCCAAAACATTGTGCTTTGGTCATGTCTTTATTCTTATACTTTCCAAACTTTCCCTTCTTCAGCTTCTTTGTTAGACTAGAAAGGTTTGAGATTTCTCATCTAATCCAATATCATCCCTGACCTTGATCCTTGTTTCTTCCAATATGCATTGTGCCCACAACTCATCAAAGGGAGTTTAATCCTTCTTGGAGTAGATGCTTGTTGCAAAGTTGCTCCATTATGGTGGAAATGCATTTAGTACACAGATGGTTTTTTCAGAATCAGTAATTAGTTCCCCAAGTCCTTGCAGATGGTATCTTAGTTGAGAGACTCCCATGAGGAATTATGCCACATGCTCATCCTTTGATTTCTTCATTTTGTACAATTTGTTCCTCAACGACATATTTTGACCTGTTGTACTTACCAAATATAAATGTAATATATTTTTAGACATAGTCTTGGAATTCTTCAAATTTGCAACAAATGGAACAAGATAATCCGTAATTGATTCAAATATGATCCTTTGAGCTCTTACTTCCACTTTCTTGTACTTTTATATTTCTTTTGTTTTATATTTCTTAGGTTCAGTAATTTCCCCAGTATCATATTCCATTACTTCTTGTTATGTGAGTATCAAGGAAATTCTTCTCTTCCATGCTAGATAGTTTGATGCCCCAATTATCTTGTTTCTCTCTTTGAAGAAATAACCCATATGGCTTAAAGATTCAGGTATGATGTAATAATATGTTACTTAATTGAGATCGATATTCCCTTGATGAAGTCTTAAACCTTATTTTATGCCTTCAAGGTTCTTGTAAAGTCTTCAAAAATGTATTTGAAATATGTCTCTTGGGATTCTTCCAAAAACGGGCTTCTAATATCCTAGATGCCTTTCAAATAGATATTCTTGTATAGAAAGAGAGAAACAATCCTTTTGAAGTATTCCTTTCATATTTTTCTTGGATGTAGACTTAATCTCCTTGCAGAAACCCTCATTTTTATTTTTTTTAATGAGTCTTTAATCCTTCTTGAAGTCTTCTTATTCATAGTTTTATTTTTCCCTTCCCCTTGAAAAGTAACTCCTTCTAGTGTCCTTCCAAGTGCCTTCCTTGCTCACCTTAGCTCTGATACCATGTTGGAAAATCAATAGTGGAAATTATTAATCTTATTTTCCTTAACCTTAATATTTTATTTTGAACTTTATTAATCTTCTTGATGTTATTTAGTTATATATTTTCATCAAAAAAATATCAAAAATTAAACAACAACAATAGAGGACACAAAACTTGGCCAGGGAAAAAACACATCAAGGGGAAAACCTAGTAAACTCTTCTATTCTTATAGAATCTTCTATAAAATGAGACACAAAGACCTAAAACATTTACAAATTCCTTCTCCAAGAACCCAACCAACCCTCCAATAAGTACTTTCATGATTCTGCACTAAACAACTTCAAACTGCAACTTCAACCTACGAACTTCAATATTGCAACTCTTTTTTCAACTTCGACCTGCCAACTTCAATATTGCAACTCTTTTTGCAACTTTGACCTTGAAATTATGATCTTGTAGCTTCCAAGGAAACCCTAGATCAACCTCATCTTGATACCTCCCTAGATAGATACAACTCCTCCTAAGGTCAACAAGGTTTAGTCATAATATCCTTCTCTCCTGCTACAAGATTTTTCAGTTCGTCCTACTGCAATTCAAACCTACAATTTCAGCCTCCTTCTGCAGACCATAAACCCTATATCTTCGCACATGTGAGAGAGATAGAGCCAAAAAAAAAATGTAACACCCTCATCCCACATCTACCCAAGTAACTGCCCAATCAGGTTAAACATGTGACGAGAGGCCACTATAATGAGATTCAACCTCCTAGTAACCTTAAGGTGGTGGAACTAACAAAAATACATGAAAAATACCTTTTACAACATCAACAACACCCCTAGGAGGCAACCCAACCCTTCATGCCTCTTACTCCTAGGTCACACAGAAAATTTCTCCCTTTTGAGCCATAGCCGCGGGCATAATACTGCATGCCTGTGACCAAGAGGCTATAGTCCCAGGAAAAACACTACATGCATGTGGCTAGGGCCCCAAATGCCTAGTTCTGTGCCTACAAATCTAGGATTTGAGCCACCTTTTTAGGCCTAGAGCCCCGGTAACTGCCCAAAACTTCATGAAAACTTAGGGGATGATAAATACCATTAGAATAATGTTACATAAGCAATCACATCATAAAGAAATCATCTGGATCCCTCCTTGCCATGACATAAATTTTTTCAAACATGTCATAAAATTTGAATCTACAAGTGTAAACATTAGATTTAAGCATAAGTGTCTCATAATTATCTAAAAATCTCTAAGAAGCATTTATCCCTTACATGATTAGTTGAGATACAATCTATTTGACGATGAATACATTGTGCATTCATTTACAAGTAAAAAAATGGATAGAGCCATACATCATCACTGACAAAATACATGTTTATAACCAACCTAATAATAAAAAAAATACCATGGATACAACAAAAATATAATCCACATATTAACCATTAAATTTGCATACAAAATACGAAAGGAATGAGCTCTTCATTTTTGAATGTAAAAACCAACCGGAGATGGGACTTCCACATTTCACATGATCATAGATTGGATGAGCCAAATCTCTCTTCAACCAAGCACCCCTGTGCCATATTCCAAACATGAAAGTGGGACTCATAACAAACCAAAAAGAACGAGAGAAGCATGAATGCTACCAGGTTTCTCCGCCTACACAGTGAGGAATTTGAGTGCTTCCTAGTCTTGTAGGCTTTACCATAATCCACAGTTTGATCCAGGGATCACTAGGCCCTACACCGAGACCCACTCTCCAGGATTTTCCGTACATCCCATCTCGAGACTACTAGGCCCAATAGAGAGAAATCCACCTCTTGGATTTATTGTATATCCCGCCATTCACCGACAAGGATTCCTAGGCCCATTGAGGCACACAATCTAGCTTTACCGCAACCCACAGTTTAGTTCAGGGGCTTTACCGTGATCCACTGTCTAGTTCAGGGACCACTAGGGCAGTGGCTTTACCGTGATCCACTGTCCGGTTCAGGGACCACTAGGTCATGTGTTTGTCATTTCAAAGATCCACCCCACTTAGCTTCGAATCCATCCATAAATCTAGCTCAAGAGAAGAATGAGAAACCCATCTCATCAAAAACATTGTCACTCCTTGAAAAACCTATTCCAAGACAGAAAATAACCACATGCAATACCATGCATGCTAGATCTAGCAAGGAAATCACATATAAAAATCAATACCTACAAAGAATCATGTTTTAGCTTCTTGATCCTTCTCTTCCTTGATTTCTTTGTCTTTCTTGCAACAATGCGAAAGTGCTCCAAGAAAACTCCAAGTTTCCAAGAGTGAGAGAGAGAATATAATGAGATCCATAAGTGTAAGCCAAAAGCTTACCAACTGATCATCAGAAGAATTTTTATTAATGAGGCCTATATTTTCTTCATTTTCCATTATTTTCCTTCATTTTCCTCTCACATGCAACCTATGACCTTTCATCTCCCTTTTCTCCGAATTTCCATTATTTTCATAAATAAATGTGCCAAAAATCCCATTTTTCCTTTCCAAAGCCTTTGTCAATTTCCTTTAGCCATAATAACCAAAATTAACACCCACTAGAACGTTTTTCCCAACATTTAGCTTGGAATAAGTGTCCCATCAACTGTGATTATTATTTTTAACTTTATTACATGGAATTTTCACCGGGGCTGTTACAAAACACTTCCCCTTGGGGGGACACCATCCTCAGTATTCAATGAAACCTACAAACCAACAAATCGCTGAAAATAAAACATACCGCCAATGGAGATTTATAACACAATTCCTTGTAGTATTTATACCATCATCATGACATTCATATCGTGTACTAGAGCTTTATAATGCACCTCATTATGGTATTTACAATAGTATACTCATATACACATTTTATCAATGAGAAAATAAAAGGATACAATGTCTGTATCAGTAACAAGGGAATCTATAGGCTCACACCTCCACCCTTAAAGTAGTACCAAGGTTCATTTTCTTCCCAGGAAGTCCAGAATCCACTGTTAGAGCCAAAGCCTACATCCAATGTACAACTCTACAATCCTGCACTACTGTAATGTCAGTGAATAGTTACTAGCTCATTGTTCTAGGGCACACTCCCAATGTGCATATTATTCCATCTGGAAATGCTAATGACTAAAAAAAATCCATCCTCGGCCTTTCCTTCTCTGCTACACAGCCCCTCAGGAAATTCGGTCATCCCCTTCTGTGTAGCCACCCACCTCCCAAGTTCCCCAACATCCCCTATCCCGGGCGATCCATCCCTTGGAAAGGCTTCCTCGCATCAGAAGATACAAAAACCAAGGCATATACCTGCCTTAAACCCATCATATCAGTCACAATATGCTCATGGAAATCAATGGGAATTTTTGGGTACCAGTGTCCCATAATGGCCTTTCTCTAAAGTGCTTTACCAACATACTCCTATTTGTTTCAATTCCTTCTGTTGACGTTGCTAATCCTTGCAATCAGTTTCAACCACCCAACCAGGCATTCCCATGCTTTCCTGTACCAAGAAAATATCCCCATCAGACAAAAAAAAAAATTGAAGTAAAAACAAACCATACCTCATTTATAGCTCATCAATAAAGTACGCTTGCAATTCTGTTCACTTCCTGTCACAACAAGTCAAACTAGTCGTTTGATCAAATCATCATGTATAAACATATCATATCTGGTTAGCTTAAAACACATCCATCATAGGTAAAAATCATGAATTCCATGCAATAAACATAAACCATAATCATAGATCACATGTAACCATAATAATTCAAAATCGTATATCACATGCATAATATAACTAAAGTAAAATATCGATACTTATCCTTCATTGGTCCTTACTTCTGCCTTTGTGCTTTCTGTACACACACCAGATCGATTAAGACACCTGGAAAGCACCGAATGCCATTTCTTATCTTCAATCACATACACATACATACAATTTACATTACAACACGTACATCCACATATGACATACAACACCATACAATACATGCACCCACACCGGCATACGACACATACGCCTACACCTAGTGTACAATACAACACAACACATATGCCTACATCGGCATACAACACATACACCTACATTCAAGTGTACAACACCAGAAAATACATACACCCACACTAACATACAACGCATGCACCTACATTCGGTGTACAACACAACAAAATACATATACAGATACATATACGTACACAGAGTAGAACACAATGAATACACACGTTGCGATACCACACTACACCACGCACATACATAGTACCACATGACCGAAACACATCATGTATGACATGCACACAATACCACATGTATACCAGTACCATATGCACAACATGTACACAGTACCACCTGTACACAACACTACTTTCATAATGCGTGCACAACATCACATGTACACAAAACCATCTGCACAACGTATACACTGCACCACCTATGCAATGTGTATACAATACCACATGTACACAAAATCACATGCACAACATGTAAACGACACCACATGTACACGATGCCACATGCACAACATGTACATGAAACCACCTACACACAACATCACATGTACAACATGTACACAACACCACATGTACAATCATGCACACACACCATATGTACATTAGGGGAATTTTGAGGTCTAAAATGGGCCTCATAAGAAAAATGTACAACAAAAATAAACTTTATAACAACCAATAGGATTCAAGATGATGATGTCATCCATAATGGATGATTCACCATTTTTGGAGTAAAAAAGTAAAAATATTAAAAAATAATAAAATAATAAAACTACTTTTTCAACTCGTATTTTAAACTTATCTCCTGTGGCCTTACCAAACCCCGAGCGTATACTGGATGAATTTAATTTTCCTCTGCCCATACTCCATAAATACCGATGGACCCCACATGAAAATGAGAACATATAAAAAAGTGATCGTAATCACGTTTTTGCGATTTTCAGTTTTCATGTAGCAGGACCAATCGGAAGATGTATTGCGGGCACTCCTCGACGGGGAAATCTTTGGGCCCCGCATCTAACTATACCCCGCCGTAATTTGATAAAAACTTTTGGGAGATAAGCTTTGAAATATGAAATTGAAAAGTAGTTTTTTCTATTTTTCTCTAAAATTCGATGATGTCATCAAATCTATTAGATTTTTTCATTATTATTTTATACTCATAGAGGCCCATTTAGACCAAAATTTCCCCAATGACATACAATTATGTGAAAAAAATTATGTGAAACATGCACACAACACCATATGTACACATCACTGCATATACAACATGTACATAGCACCATATGTACACAACACTGCATATCCAACATGTGCACAAAACCATATGCACACAACACTAAAGATCCAACATGCGCACAGTATGACATGTATATAACATTGTATATCCAAAATGTACATAGAACGATCTATAACTAGCACTGGATATGCAATATGCACACAACACCATATATACAACAAACATACAACATCATAGGTATACAATTCTACATATGTTACATGTACATATCACCATAGGTAAAATCACTGAATATAAAACAAGTGCAACATATACACAATAGTAGTACTACAAAGCCATAGACCACACATTGACCCCATAAGAAACCTTTCTTATAGAGTCTTTCCATTATTCATGCTTATCCTAGCATGCCGCAAATCACACTACTTCCACTTCGCTCATGTACCCCTAAACCTTACCTGTCCATAACATAAACATCGGCATAGTACAAGCATATAATATAAATTCATGTCCACATGATATTGGCCTCATAGCTCTGTCAAAGCTACTTTGCCACTTGATTCCTCATAAGACCAAGAACCTCTTCATTTCATTCACCTGCATAAGCAATCATTCCTCCACAAGAATGATCCTTGAAAACCCTATGATACATTGACATAGATACATACATACATATATATATATATATATAATCATTAGCATAAAACAATCATGATCTTGTCAGACAACGACATACATACACACATATATACATATAAACACCAAAATTAAACAATCATGATCCATGACGACCATGTCAAACACGTGATACACACATACATACATGTATACATATATAAACATCAATGTAATCATGATCACAACATAATTTCTAGATATCATAAGTTCTAGGTTAAGAGAACTTCCTTTATTCATGCACAACATTGACGACAACAATTCCCAACATATCCAAGGCATCTAACACCTCAAATCATCCATTCATTTTACCTTTATCATGATTGTTCTACCATTGTCCATTTACACCAATGGGCTCAACCAATCAAATCGGTTGTCATATTCTTACCTTCCGCTGCGCTTACTCATGCTTTGAACTCCATTAAATTTCCTCTTTACCAAACCAATTCCTAATACTATGAAACAAAAGGCAAGAAAAAAAAAAACAAGAAGAAGACAATGAGAAACCAAAAAAAATACGACACTGCAACAAAGTGTCATGACCATGCACAAGACGCAATCAAGATTGTAAATAAAGCGCAAAAAAACAAAAGAGACCAAAAGCGTATTAATAGAAACAAACACCATGACTCAATCCCCATGGTTCCTAGTGCTTCCTAGGGAAAGCTCAACCCAAGCCTTTTCAAATATTTCATGGAAGTCTCTTTTTCCATGCAATCCCTTACATCATATTGCCATAAATACATAGCTGTCAGTGCATAAATAAACATAGAAACATGTTGATTACCTTACCTTTTTGTGCCAAACACATTGAACTATAATTGAACACACATGTCAACCATATGTACCAAATATCAAGACAACATATCTATCCATTTGGAATCAACATTTACCAAGTCTAAAACCATGCCATAATCAACAATTATCTCACAATAATTAGTCATAATACATAATGCTACAAATATCACCTAATTGAACTTAATGACCCAGGTGGATATTGGTGGCCACCCACCTATTCCACATAGAGTTCCAATGGGTTTCATCAGTTTCCTTGTTTATAGCAACATTTACTATTTTTAGAAGTTTTTTGGGTCCTAAACTGTCGGAACAGTTTTGACCCCCTAAATGTCATTTTTGTTAGGTCCACAACAAGCCCATAGTGATAGGCAGGTGCCTACATAAAATCCTATAGTACTCGGAGAGATATTTTCAACAATATATCATATGTGCCAAACAGAGATAATATGACCAACTTACGACCCTGGGAAGTTGGCTTTCCAACTAACCCCAACAGGGCCCACAAACTCTTAGAGTTCCATCTCCTGGAATTAGAGTTTTGGTTGTTTAGGGTTTTCCTATTTTGTTAAAAAATAAAAAGGCCCTTGAGCCTCATTGTAACACAGTTCAGAGGCATGTATCCACCACATGTCTTCTCAGAGATAAGCCGCTACCATTGCCCGAGCTAGTTTATTTCAATTATGTTTGTAATATTATTTCAGTTATATGATATTAATGAAATGAATTATATTTTATACTGCATCTCTGTGTTTATGTTTATTTCTATATTTTATTTTGTTCCTGCATCAATCTGGATTAGTGGTATCAAAGCAGTCTACTGTTTCTCAATATTTCTTTTCATGTTCCCAACAAGATCAAGGTATAAGGAGTTAGGGCTCGATCTGGTTGAACCTTTGAAAGATCATCCTTGAAAATCCTAACGACCTCCCATGGTGAAGGAAAAGAAAGATGAAGGAGCATGAGATCCTATCAAATATTGCTCGAGGAGGCCCTCGAGAAACAAAAGGAACGTGGTGATGAATAAATTTTCCTAGATCCTTCGACGACTACCCACCGACGATGCATATTCATTCGAAAACCACTCTGGAGGTGCCACTACTTTCAAGGTACAAGTTAAATTTTGCATTCCCATATTTTAGGTCCAAATAGATGCAGACATCTTAGATAGATGGTTGAATCTATTAGAAGTATATTTTCCAGTTCATGACTTTTCCAATCAAGAAAAGACTACTTTTTCACTCCTCAAAGGCGCCCCCCATGTCAAGAATTGGTTGGAAACCTACTTTAAGAATAAGGACGAAGGTGAATCCTCCATGTTCTTGGCCGCACCCACTGGAATTATTTTCGAGACACCATCAAGGAACAATACTACCCTGTGGGGAGCTATGAGGACAAGTACATACAATGGACTAACCTATGGTAACAAAGGGATAAATATGTGCATGAGCTAACAAATCTATTCCATACCTTGCGCAAAAATTTGGGTATCAAAGGTTCAAAGAAACATTTGGTGTTTAAGTACCTAGTTGTCTGCACAGATACATCGAGGAGGAAATGGATTTCCTCGACATCTCCTTGCTTTGTGCAACATACCAGTATGCTACCAAGATTGAGCATAAATTCAAATGGAAGAAGCAAGACTTTTGGATATGCGAATGAGAAGCAAGGGAAAGGCATCCCCAAACAACAGAACAAAGGAAAATTCCAAGGTGGGGCAGCCTAGGACAACACGTCGAATTTGCAAGAAAATAACAACACCACGAAGCCAAAGAAGGACACAGGAAAGTGGTGTGAGTTCCATAAGAGCTCCACTCACAACACAAGTGAGTGTCGGGCCAAGAAGTCAATGGTGGTTGAGTTGAAGGCTTATGAATAAAATGCATGTTCCAACTCTATGTCAGAAACTAACAAGGGGAATGACAAAGGGAAGAAGATATTGATGCAGAGCCCAGTGCCACCGTTTCCACCACCAAGATCTAGAAGGAAGAAATAGAATATCTAGAGGAGGGGGAGTGACTCTTCCATTCGCAGATGTGGGTGAAGGGTTCCTTGTTGGAGTTCATTGGCGACACCGAAAGAAAAAAAACCTCATTTCAATAGAGGTTGTGAAGCAGTTGGGCCTATTGATCATAGTACACCCACAACCATACACCATCGGGTGAATTCACCAAGGATGGGATCTATGCATCAGCCAGTAGTGTCACCTTCCCTACAACATCAAGCCATTCACAGATGAGGTATTATGTGATATTTCTCCTCTTGAAGTTTGTGATGTATTATTAGGCCAACCATGCTAGTGACATGATGTGTATGAGTCTCAACCTCACACAATTATTGTTACTTTGGGTAATAAGTTGTACAGGGTACCAGAGGTAGCACCGCCTATCGCCATCTCTTTGATCATTGCGAATAAATGCAGTAAGCTCATTTACCAAATAGGGAAGTTTGTTTTCCTTATGATCCACCCTCAGGGAAAGAATAATATTGTGGCCATGACCTCCAGACAGGGCTCCTCCACACGAAAGAAACATATGGACAAGGTCGTGGAGGAGTACGGGGAAATATTCACCTCACCTACAAGGGTACCTCTGCACTATCAGGTCAAGTTCTCCATCGATATGACCCCAGGCACGCCGCTATCTAATGGAACAATATATTGGAATTATGTTATGGAGAATGACAAAATCAAGAGGCAGTTTCAGGAGCTGTTACAGAAAGGTAACATTCGGCCAAGTTCATCACCCCGTGGGAGCCCGATCGTGTTGGTGTAGAAGAAGGATGGGACTTGGAGACTTTGTATTGAATATCAGGCACTAAACAAGATCATTGTATGGAATGGATATTTGATCCCAAGGATTATTGAAATTCTGGACCAACTCAATGGGGCCAAATATTTCAGCAAGATTTACTTGAAGTTTGGGTATCAACAGGTACTAATAGAACCCTCCGATGTGTGGAACACTACCTTCAAATCCAAGGAGGGCCTTTTTGAATGGTTGGTCATGCCTTTCAGATTAACGAATGCTCCTGCAACCTTCATGAGGCTGATGGACGACATCATATGACCATTCAATAACTCATTCATGGTGATGTATTTGGATGAAATCCTTATCTTTAGCCGGAGTTTGGAAAGAACCTCCACCACATTTGACAAGTCCTCCAAACATTGCAGAAACATAAGATGTGTGCCAATTTGGAGAAATGCACTTTTAGCATGATCCAGGTTCAATATATGGGGTACATTATTGATGAGCGGAGGGGTGCATGTGGACCCATTGAAGATCCATATCATTTGGGATTGGCTAGCACCAACCACTCTAACAAAGCTCCACAACTTTCTGGGTCTTGCCAATTTCTACCATAGGTTCGTGTTGGGGTTCTCTCATATCACTTGGCCTTTGAGTCAAGTCACCAAGGGAGGAGTGAAAAAAAATTATTTTGGTATGAATCTCAACAAAATGTGTTCACAGAGTTGAAGCATCACCTCTACACTACACCAATGCTCACATTACTAGACTTACATCAACCATTTTAGATTGAGACATATTCCTGTGAATATGATATTAGGGAAGTACTTACTCAACAGGGGCATCTAGTGGCATTTCACAGTGAGACACTTTCATACATAGTCCAAAAGTACCCCAACTATGACAACGATATGTATTCCATTATGCAGGCATGCTGACAATGGAAGCATTACATTTTTGGGATGGCAACGGTCATCCACATAGATCACCAACCCCTGCGTTTCATACAAACACAAGAGAACTTGCAGAATGATCACCATAATATACCTGCAACAGTTCCATTTGAACATCAAGTACAAGAAGGGAAACACCAATAATACTGCATTTTTCCTCAGCTGACTGCCGATCGTGGCGTTAACCATTGTTCTCGACTCTTGTGGGCATGAGACTTTAAGTTGGCCGGATCTCTACAAAATTGATCCAAAATTTGACAGCATATACCAGATGCTCCTGGAGGGTAATAAAGTTCCAAATTTTCACCTCCAGGATGCACTGTTATGCCACCTTGGACACCTATGTGTTCCTTCAAGAAAACGTGGCAAGACGTTTTTTGAAGCACACTACAGTCGAGTCGCTGGAAATTTCGGGGTCGAGAAAATAGTGGCAGTACTGTAGAAGTATTTCTATTGGCCAAACCTTTGACATGATGTCAGGAATTACAACAGATCCCACACTTCCTATGTCATTTCCAAACTGACCATCAATAAGAAAGGTTTATATACTCTGCATCCTACCCCTAGTCGGTCGTGGGAATCCATCTCCATGGATGGCATGTCAAGAATTACTTCTACCAAGCATGGAAAAAAATGCATTTTTTTGGTCGTCGAAATATTCTCTAGGATGGCCATTATGGCGTCCTGCAAGAATAATATCATAGTAGAAGCAGCTTCTAAAATATTCTTTGAGCAAGTGTGGGTACACTTTTGGACCCCACATTCCATTATCTCAGATTGGGACAACAAGCTCCTCAGTACATTTTGGTCGATTATCTGGTCTATGCTTGACACCACGCTCACTAATTCCACAACTTTCCACCCCAAAACTAATGGCCAAACATAGGTCATCAACAGGATGATCATACACATACTGTGCATGTACAACTCACAACATCCATGCACATGGGATGAAATCCTCCCCTATTTATAGCACAACTATAACCGGGCTCTCCATAGCTCAACTGGCCACAAACCCTTTCAGGTGGGCTTGGGATTCCAACCACTATGTCCCATTGATGTGGCCATACCATTTGCAGTTACTCAGGCAGATTCAACTAATGTCTAGTCCAAAGCTGACAAGGTGAACAACTTCATTGAGCGCATTCAACATATTCCCCAACAGGTCCATGACATATTGGACAAAGCCAATTCTAATTGCAAGCAACGACATGATCAACATTGGGTGCCACATAAGTTCCAAGTGGGCGACAAAGGTTGGATACATTTGCAGAAGGAGCTCCTCACTCAGCCCCACTGCAAGCTTTTCCTACTCTGATATGGGCCATATATCATCACCAAGGCTATAGGGGACAATGTCTTCAAGCTCAATATTCCACCATTCCTTAGTTTGCACCCAGTGTTCAATTTGGACCACCTTCAGCCCTACTTTCCACCATTCTTAGACACATTCGACATTGTAGAAAAAATCACATAAACAAAGTTAAACCCAGACTGCATGGAACAGGACACAATTGATCATATCATGGACACATATATCAATAACATCCTCTAGCAGAGGATCCAGCTATATCGAGTTGTCAAAGTAGGCCAACTCCTTCACCAAGGCAAGTGGTTCATCGGGGACCAGATTCAACATAAATTTCCTCACCTCATGGAGGCTCTGCACGCAATGGGGACCATTTCTTCCTAAGGGGGGAGGAATGATCTAGGTGGATATTGGTGTCCACCCACCTATTTCACCTAGACCTCCATTTGGTTTCATCATTTTCCTTGTTTATAACAAAATTTACTATTTTAGTAGTTTTTCAGGTCCTAAACTTCCATAGCAGTTTTGACCCCATAAATGGTGTTTTTTTGAGGTCCGCAATAGGCTCATAGCCTTAGGCAAGGCCCTATAGAAAATATTGTATTAATTGGAGAGATATTTCTGACAATATATCGTATGCGCCAAAGAGAGATAATATGACCAAGTTACAACCACAGGAAGTTGGCTGCCCAACTAACCCCAACAAGGCCCACAAATTCTTGGAGTTCCATCTCCTGGGGTTAGGGTTTTTGTTGTTTAGTTTTTTCCCATGTTGTTGAATAATAACCTTGAGCCTCATTTTAACACAATTCAGAGGCATATAGCCACCACATCTCTTCTAAGAGATAAGCTACCATCACCTGAGCTATTTTATTTCCATTTTGTCTGTAAGCTTATTTTAGTTATAATATATTAATGAAATGAAGTATATTTTCTGCTCCATCTCTTCTTTTATGTTCATTTTTTTATTTTATTGTGTTCTTGCATAAATCTAGATCACTCAAGTGCATATCAACTATCTCAACACATGTTTGTTAGTACAATAATCTTAAAACATAATAATTACTTCATTTAATATTATAGACACATACTCATATCATGAATTATTCAAACATTCAACAATAAATAGATGACATGATAGAGACCAATGCTCAAACACCAAATATATGCCATAATCAACATTCAAGTACTAAGTAGATGACATAAGCAAGCTCGTACCTTAACGTATTTCAGGGGAGGCTATCTTGTCTGCACAATCAATCTAGATTAACACGATATAACTTCACAACATATCAACCCAATCATAATTAAAGTCATGATATCCATAACGGTGTCTAGCTAACATGTTCACACCTTAAAATAATAACAAAATTTCATTCATGCATACGATCACATAGGCATAGTGAGTCTAGACATAATGAAACACATTATCATAATTAGGTTGACTCATGCCTGAATGTCATAGCCCTAACCATCAAGTCACTAGCATGTAACAACAAGTTATACTTCATGCTCATTAACAACATGTAACCTAATCATCAAGCTAACTATCATACATCAACAACAAGTTAACCCATAACATGCTCATCAACAACATATAAGTTATCTAACATAAAACAACAATAACAATGCATACCACCACAGGTTGCTATCATTATTGACTATCCGACACATGTACATATAACCACAATAAACAACTAGAATCTAAAATGTATGTAACCATAACATCAATATAATGAAACAAATACTCATAACCATAATGCATATAACAATTCTTAACCTACATACCTACATGCTCAACATCCAAACCTATATGACGACATGCTCTTGCCTTGAGGTCCAATGTTGCAACTTCACTTTGATGGTTTGTATCTCCTGCTCTATCTTAGCCAACACATTAGCATCATAACATACCAATATCATCATGATGACCTAATTTCATACAATGACCTTATGTTTTGAATAAAATCTCCTTTGTGGACAAAGGTGATCTCTCTAGCCCTAGAGTGGGTCTAGCAACACACGAGACTAACTAATGAACCCTTTCCTAGCTTATATTCAAAGTGGAAGAAGAAGAAGAAGAACCTACCTCTTCCTGATGCTATCGTCTAGTCCTTTGATGAATATCTTGATTCCATGATCCTTTAGGCTCGACTCTCACTGCTTGTGAAATTAAAATATCCGTAAGAGATTAAGAGACAACAACAAGAAACATGAAAAGATACATAACATACATTGAATACAAACCACATAACAAATCAAGGAGCATTAGGTTACTTGCATAGATATCTAGAAAAATATGGAAAGTGAAACACCAGTTTTATTATTAATTATAGAAATAGGAAGCATACAACCATGGCCTTGATGTTGGAGACCTCCCTTTGGTGATTTCCAAGTCCAAACTGAGGCTCTTCAAGAAATCCTTCTCCCAAGTGGAAAATTGAGCATAATCACAGTATAGGGATGTAAAGGATTAATGATCAGGTAAGACCAACCAGTAATGGAAGGATGGGATTCAACTTATAGGTAGGGAGAGGGAGTTAGAGATGCATAAAGAAGGAGGAAGGCCCACTTCTCAAGGTAAAATTCCCTAATGATAAGATCAAGATCTCCAAATGAGAGAGCTCGAGCATATTTGCATCGAACCATATATAGCTTGTCATCCTGGAATCTTATAGTGCATGAAACTTCTTCTCCATTTGAGGAAAAACTGCTAGAAAGGGTTCAGTGTGGTTTTGTCAATAAAAAGTGCGCTAGCAGTTTTAGGTCAAAGTGTTGCAACTTGCCATCAATATGGGCAAGCAACTAGTGATTAGCGCTGACCCAGAAATTTAGGTTTTGACCTAAGCTTCTCCATAAAATATTCAAGGAATATTTTTTTAGTCTTCAAAGGATATCTTAATGTATTTTCAATGATGGATATACTGCACATTATTCATATTAGGGCACTTCAGGATCGGGGAAGCGAAGTGAGCAGGGTGACAAATTACTATGTAGCATATGCCCCCTAAATCATGAAGGTAGAACAAGGAGTGATGGGTGAAATGCCTTTTGAACCAAGGCAAGGACTCAGAATACTTCTAGGAGACTTGCCAAATCAAGCAACATACATATGTGACATATTTGATATAAATATGCCTAATAACATATCTATTAATAGGCATAAAATAACACATGAACCCACTGCATGGTCGCATCCATCAGTCTAAAATATATCATGGAAATGGATCCACGATATGTGTGGTAGTGTATTTAGCGCATGGGAATACGAAATACACTTTGCTTAGTAGGCAGGATGCTTTCCTACATAAGAGTCACAGGCCAAAATGGTTTGTTAAACGTTAGTGGAACAAGTTCAACATGTAATAAGCTAGGTTAGAAAGGAAACATATCATACTACATAAAAAATAAAACAAAAACAAAAAAACATGTACAATATACACGCTCGATAGAGAAAACACACTAATAACTCAAAATGAAGAGATTCTCCTTTTATTAGGTACTGGTGTTGATAGAAGATAGAGTGCTAAATCTCTTGTAGTGGATCCCTTGAGCTATGGAGCTCTAGTATCCAAGACAAGGAGATCTCCTCCCCTCAAGTTTTCAAAAATATTCTCTTCCCTCTCAAAGGATGGTATATCGATGAACATGTGGTGAACTCCTTTCTCTTGGACTGAGATGTTGGGTGGCAAACAACTGAGTCCTTTCAATCCCTTTTCTGCTAGACTACACAAGCTGGTTTGCTAAGGAGAAATTTTGCTAACATAACAATGTGTCTCTCATTCCTCTTCCAAAGGCTAGCTTTTATAGACCATTTTCAAATTCTCCCTCCTTCTCTTGGCCCAAGATGGATGGTGACACAAGAGTGGAGGTATGATTCCTTTGTGTGTTGCATTAGGGCCTCAAGGTGGCTCAAAGATGATTGTACTTGGTTATGTTGAGTGAGAATATTTTTAACCAATTGTAACAAGTGGTCCTAGATGGTGACATTCTGTTGTCCCTAGGACTGCGAAACTATCGAAGGGATAGCCACGCTGTGGGAAACTATCGAAGAAAAAGCCACATTGTGTGCAAAAAGCATTTGTTTCCTTTACGCTGTCCACAAATTTTTCCTTTGACCTTAGGAGGAATTAATTTTTTTGTCTCTTCTTAATGTATTCCTTATCTGTAAACCTTTATCTATACCTTTTGCTTGACATTTTTAATATATTTTTCGTGTAAGATTTCCTAGTGTTAACAATTTCCCCTTAATGTATGAGGAATAGGAATAATTGTATAACCGAAATACATTATGTTTTTTCTTTTCTATGTGATACTTTTAAGAGAGAGAGAGAGAGAGAGAGTGTGAATTGCTTAAGAATTGGGTTGGGAGACCCCTTTTCTTAAATAAAACAACACCATGCTCTGTAGGAAACTTGTAAGATATAGAATGAATAAAATATTTCTATGAGGCAGGGATGTCCCATGCTCATGATGTTCAACTAGTTAAGCTAATATGACAGATAGTGGTTTTGTTTATGTCATTTTTTGGTAGTGACCCATCGTTGGTTGATGACGACGGTTGCTAACGCCCTTGGGGGTGTTTTTATTTGAAAGCAGGTTGAATGTGGCACCCATATGAATAGTATTGGTATGACACATTCTTAGAAAAATTTCTCATTGTATGCATGGGTATTTGACTTTTGGGGACCTTCTCATGTAAGCATGGCTAAAATAGATGCTTATTGAGTCATAGGTCTTCAATGAATTCTGACATAGTGCAATGGTTATGAAGTATGATACCATATTGGACATGAAAGCTTATGTTGAAGTAGAATCTCAAGAGGATAGATGAAATAAATGGGAAATGATGATTCCCATAGTGCCATATGAGGATGCCCCTATTAAGGTGAGGATTCATCCAAGGTACTAAATCCTTCTTGGAAAATGGTTGTTGAAGTTGACAAGAAGGAAGCATCAACCGATCAAAATGAGTATTGATGCAAGGGGCCAGGGTTTCTGATGTAGCAGGGTGTGATGATGGGTTAACTAGGCATGGTGATGGGAAATGTCTATAACTGATGATGGAAGTTAAGTGGCACGGGGTTGAAGCTGTAAATGTGAGTGGTGGAAGTCATAAATGTTTTTGATGAGGAAGTCCCTGGAGTCGGTAGGACATCTAGGGTAGGTGTATGGTTGCTATGATTGGTTGGATGTGGTAAAGAATGTGCAGCTCCGACCAAGGGTGTTTAGGGACTGCTTCTAGGTGAGAAATGTAAATGGATGGGTGGTAGTTCTCTCCTAAACAAAATATTTATACACTTTCCAAAATAATATGAAAGTGGTTTGGATGTATAAGCACTAAGACGAGTGCCCCATAAACATGGATAATCCTTCACTATGGTGTGAGGAGTGTGTTTTTTTGAGGGTGGGGATCCCATTGGTTGGTCTTGGTGCAGGGTTGATGAGGTAGATGAAAATGTCGCAAATGTGCTATGTTGATGGGGGTGTGATAGGCCAAATGTGAAACGAGGTGGTGTGTTTTTGCTGATCTGCTTGTGGATAATGGTGGCCCAGGAAAGGGGTTTTAACATGTAATGGGTAAAAATTGACTTGATGTTTGATGATGGATGGCCAAACATGAAGTGGTTCTAGGGCCTGGGGTTTTATAACCATGGCTCCATACTTTTGCTTTATGGTATACATGAGTGATGGATGCCATGGAGGGTGAGGCTCTACTGACCTGCAAAGGTGTTTATCATGTGCAAGGTGGGGTGATGATAAACATGGTCAGGTAAATGAAATCTATGGTTTTACTTTTCTGAAGAAATGATGTCAGGATATGCAAAGCTTTCTAAGGAAGCCTATCATGCTGAGGGTAGAATGAAAATTTCTCTTTTACCTTTATTTTCTGGGGCATATAGTGATTTTGCGTGCCTGAAATACCTGCAGTAAATACCCCAAGTAAAAACATCTTTTTCATACAAATATATTTGAAATAACTTGAATTTAAAGCAATAAGAGAGGGCATACCTGAATTTTGTTGTGAAGGCTTTCGCCTCATGGGTAGAATTTCTTGGGGTAGATCCCATTTACAAGGTTGGAAAGATATGTACCATCGGGTTCTGAGAGAATTTCCACAATGTTTTTTTTTTAAAATTTTAGCTAGGGGAGAGTCATGCTCTCTTGGCAGTGTACTAGGGGTACACACATCTTCTTTTACTTGAAATTGCGTTGAATGCAGAGGTGCTGAAATTTTTTCATCATGGGACAAATCTCTGTTTCATGGTTATGGCTCATGCAAATGGTGCATGGGGTAAAGCTACCTAACGAGTAGATGGTGTAAGAACCAATACTACTCTCCACGCAGATGTGGATGCTCGAAGATGGTTGGGAATTGGTACATTTTTGCGCTTCTGCCACCTTTGAGTCTTCGATATTTGGTGGTGTGGCTCCTTTGAGGAGTATATACTCAACACTACTCTTGCCACTCGTAACCTTGGGAGGTATTCACAATTCATACTGTGGTGAAATTTCGAGCATATCCTGAAATATCAACGTGTGATATTCTCTTGATTAGAGAGATGGATATTGTTACACAACATTTTGTCACCGTCCCTGCAATCCCCATATTGCACATTAGAGGACCATTTTTTTGAATTATATGAAGTGTCATGCCTTGCAACAAGTATCATTGCATCCCTTGCCTTGAGGAGAACACTTTATTTGTTGACAATTCCTAGAGCAGATCAGCAAAAACACTTGTTTTTGGGTTGGCGCTGGCAGACCATTATGGCCTCGCACCCATGAGGAAAATTAACACTAGGCCTCGCGCCCATTGGCGCTCTGTCCCAGTGAGATACCCGCGCCAAGCTGTTTTTGGAATGTTTTTTAAATATAGAGGCAAAGTTTCCATGCTAACAACTTCGTGAGCGAGTCAGCTTGGGTTGTTTGACTATATAACCACGAACACCTTCCTTTGGCCTCTTGTTTCCACCTTTTGGGGGAAACTCCCAAATGATACAGCCTCCCTTCCATCATTTGAGGGATCCCAACCTCCTCCACTCCCTCTATAAATAAAACTATCTCCCATTTATGAGCTAGCTGAACAGTTGAATAGCTGAAGAGGAATTGTTGAACATTGTGATAGCTGGTGAGATATAGCATAGAAAGAGACCCTTGTTGAGAGAGAGCTTAGGCTCGTGTCCTCGCCTCGTCCCAATTACCCAATGAGCCTTTGAGACATGCTTCGACTGAACCCACTGAAGGAGGCTACGACGTAAAGGCTCTGTTTGTAATCTCTTTCTTTCTATTAATATACACATGACTGATGTTTGGTTCCCATCTTGTGTTAATATGGTTTATTTTACGCAATAGGTTTAATCTTCCTTGACTGATTATCTAGTTATGAATGCAATTATTGTCTTATATGCTGCTCTTTTCCTTTGATCTTTGTGCAGGTATCTGAGTACCATTTCTGAAGGACCGCGACCTGTCGAGGCAGAGATCAAGAGGTTTCCACTACTACAGCTGCAACAATCATGTTGGACTACAGGTAGGACAATCTATCCCAACCTATTTCATTCGTTAACTAGGAACCAACACATTAGCTTGTTCCCTTGTTGCTAGACCTACCCTAGGGCTAGAGGGATTGTCTCTGTCTGCCGAGAGGATTTACCTATAAAACAAGTTGGCGACTCCACTAGGGATCAGTTTGAGTTTGTCGTCTCGTTGTTGTTTTCTTTGTTAAGTCGACTTTAGTCGTTTGATTGTTTTTCTGCCTTGCTTGGCTTGATTGACTATTTATAATCCTCATGTTCAGCTCCAAAGTGTTAATATTGACCTCTGCTCTTTGGTTTTATCCTTTTCCCATAGTTTTCTAGCTTGGCACGTTTTCTCTTTGAACAGCCGCGCCAATTGGCACTTATTTCTTTTGTTGTAGGTGCGCCACCCCTGTTTGGCGCGGATTACCGCCTAACAATCATGCTGAATCATGTAAGATTTGGTTTGACCTTCTTTCTGAGTCTTTGGTCAGTATTTATTGGCTCTGGGTTGTTTCTTTGATTTGCAATTGGCCTTTTGGGATAATTTTTTACTTTGTAGGCTTGTTCTTCTCAGCTGTTTGTACATTGTCTCATCAGTGAGGTTCGTGGCCCTAGGGTTTCTAGGTGTATTTTGCTCACTAAGCCTTCTAATTGAAGTTCGAGTCATTTTGATTTTCCTCAGTTCGATTCCTTGATCGATTGTGTTGGTATTTCTCAATCCTTTGTTTTTTCGATTTGTTGAATGATTACCTTCGTTTTTGTTTGAGTCTCCATTTCATCACTTCGAGAATAGATCACATTGCTCGTTTGGGTCATTTTGAAAGCCTTTTGTTTTCTTGAAAGAGTGCATCATTGGTTTGAGTGTGTTTTTATGTCTATATTGATTTTGAATTATCATTTTATATCTTTACATTCGTAGTGATCAAAACTAGTGTTCGCTTTGTTTTTTAGTGCATTCTATGCTTCATTCATTTTAAAAGAAAAAAAAAATTGCATTCTTTCGTTTGCATAAAAAATGAAAAATTCTTTTTCATAACTTTCTTTTAGTGAACTAGGAAAGAATTTTTTGTTTCTTGTTTGGTTGTATTAGATGCATTATTGGACTTCTTCTTATGTTTTCATTGTTTTCTACTTTGTTAAATATCTCTATCCTTCTCTTAGCTAACATTCATCGAATGGAAATGGTATTTTTTGTGTTGTGTTTGGTGCATGTATGTATGAAATCACACTAGTTTAAAGGGTGTGGTTTACCCCTTTAAACTATTGGTAACAGGCAGAAAGAAGTGGAGTAAATGAGCATACTATATAGAAGAAAAAACATGCAAATGTAATCTAAAAACTACACTAAAACTAAACATAAATAAACAGAAGCTCTGAACGAGTCAAACGACATAATAATGAAAATGGTGGCTGTAGGCCCCTCTTATTGAGCGTTGGTAGTAAGAAGAGTGATACTTTACCCTCTTGCCAAAGGGCCCCTAGACAATGGTTCTAGGTCTCGACGCAAGGATGTTTTTATCCCAAGCTTGCCTCGGTGCAGTCTCCCTCTCTCTCTACTATGTGGACTGAGATTTTTGGGTGGCCAACAAGTGAGTCCTCTCTGTTTTCAGCTCCGGGTCACACACTGCTGGTACTGCTTGGGAAATTCTGGCCAACATAACAATGTGATCACCCATTCTTCATCCAATGGTGGTTTTATATAGGGGATTTCAAATCCTCCTTCCCTCCCTTGGTACATTGTGAATGGTGACCCAAGGGAGGGTTATGATTCCTTTATGTGCTCCAAATATTCCATTGTGTGCTCACATAGTGTCTAAGGAGGCATTGGTGGCTGTCCTTAGGTGGCTTCAAGTAAGGAGTAACTTGTCCTTCACTTAAGTGGTCCCAGATAGTGAAATTTTTCCACTCTCAGGAATGCGCGCTTATCGAGAAAAAAGGCACACAGAAGGCACTCTTCTCGAAGGATAATGCACACAAATAGCATTTTAGGACTAGTTCAAATTTGATTTTCCTCAAACCTTTGAGATTTTAAAATACTTTCCAGATTTTGTAATGTCTTCCAGGCCTGTAAATCCTTTGGCTTGACATTAATTATTGGAATATTCTGTTGTATGATTTTCTAGTGTTAATAGTTGCCCCCTAATGTGTGAGGTCTAGGAATAAGTGTATAGCTGAAATACATTGTAGTTTCTTTTCTGTATCATGCGTAGAGAGAGAGAGAGACCTGTGTGAAGCCTTGGGATTGAAAACACCTTGCACCGTTTTCAAGAATGACCATGGCCTAAGGGATTCCTATAAGCAAATACAATTTACAACACATATACAAAATTTCAATGATGCGGGCATGTCCCATGCTCATGATGATATGGCTAGTTAAACAAAATTGACAGATATATGTTCTGTCTGTGTCACTACTATGGTACTGATGCTGGCGGTTGTTGACGAAAACTGCTAACATCCTCAGGGGTGTTTTTTATTTGAAAATAGGTGGAATGTGGTACCCATATACGTAAAATTGGTATGGAATATAGCTGTGCAATGTATGCATAGGTGCTGGCTGGGACCTTCTCGTGTAAGAATTGTTGATAAAGACGCTTATGGAGGCACGGGTCTTCAATGGATTTGATCAAAGTGCAATGGCTGTAAGGTACGATACCATCTTGAAATGGAAGCTTTTGTCGTAGTCGAATTTCAGGAGGATCGATGAAATCTATGGACAATGATGTCTCCCACAATGCCACCTGAGGATGCCCCTTTGTATGGAGAGGGGTGATCCAAGGTACCAATTCATTTTTGGAATATAGGTGTTGAAGTCGACAAAAACGAAGCCTCAACCGAATGAGGGACCTGGATGTGGTGGGTTTAACATAAGAATGTTGGCGAGAGGTGACTAAAACTGATGATGGGGATTCAGTGGCCTGAGGTTGGAGTATACTTAAGCAGCTTGGCGACAGTCATGGTTATTTCTGAAGGGGAAAATCCCTGGAGTCGGTAGGACTTCCAGGGTAGGTGTAAACCGGCTATGAATGTCATGATGGTTTGTGTGTGTGGGTGAAATAATCCAACCAAGGGTGTTCAGGGACTGCTACCATGGGAGAAAATATGAAATGAGAGGGTGAAGGGACGAAGTGCACCGTTTGTGGTCTTTGTACACTTACCAGAAGAATAAAATAATGGGGTTTGGTTTGTACAAAACACAGAGATGGGTACCCCAGAACATGAAAGTGTTCGCTCACTAATGGCGTTAGGAAGGTGTTTTGTTGAGGGTGGGGGTCCCATTGGTTGGTATCATGTGTGGGGTTGATGAAGCGGATGAAAAAGTGTTGCAGATGGGATTATGCTGGTGGAGGTATGGCAAGCCAAATGCGAGGCACGGTGGTGCACTTTTGATCTTCTTGTAAAACCTGGTCATCCGGGAAGGGGGCTTTAGATTGTATGGTAAACTTGACCTTATGCATGATGAATGGGTAGGCATGAGGTGCTTTCCAGAATGAAGTGGTATGGCCATGGAGTCACTTTTTTTGTGATATGTTCTACTGTGGGTGATGAGGGCCATGTAGGGGAGGCTATACCTACCAACGAGGATGTTTATCATGTGTAGGGTGAGGTGATGATAAACACGGTCGGATATGAGGACCCTATAGTTTATTTCTGATGGGGAAATGATGCCAGGATATGCAAAGTTCTCTAGGACTCTATCATGTTGGGGGTAGAATGATACCTACTCTGCGACTTTCAGTTAATGGTGTTGTGAATGGTTTTGCGAGCTTTTCTAGTAAAAACAACTACCTCAAGTGAAAGAATCTTCTTTATCAAATATTATATAAAGTCTTGAGCTTTAAAAAAGAAGATGAGAGAGGACATACCTACTGGCGCTAAAAATTTATTTTTTTGGGAGTGCGATTGCATGGCATCGCCTCTTTTCATCATGGGGTGCTGATTATGGTGCAACTTATGGTTCACGGAATATACCTTTTGATCTCTCGTTATGGCGCTCCGAATTTTTTGAAAAGGGTGATAAATAGGTGAATATGGCCCTAATTCGATTAATTTGTAGTTGCTAAGTTTTGAGAGGTCAGAGGCGTTTACGTAGCATTCCTTGTCATTGCGGTTAGCCTGAGTAACAGGGACTAGCGATACTATGCCCAGGTGACTTCCATGACGTCCTGCATTTTAATTTTTACAGTTTGAAGGTGCTGGGGTCTGTACTGACTGGGTTTATACGGATTTTGGGTGACTTTTTCCCTAGATTGTGCGGGCGATCTAGGAAAAAGCGCGCCTTCGTTGTGCAAATTTGAGGGACAGGCATGCGAGGGTGCTCTATTACCCAATTTTATTGTGCCTTAGGCACACCTGTGCAAAAAATAGGTGCGCACTAAGCGCGCATGTCTGAGGGATATGCGTGCAAAGGCCAAGGTGACAAAATTCTTTGGTTTTTTGCCTCTTTTTGTGTTTTTTCTCTGTACTGATGGGTATCTGTGTTGATGACAGATTAGTATGGAGGGAGCGGGACTGGCCCAAGATCCAAACCACTTTAGTTGCTGATGCTGGGGCACATCGTCATTTGGCACTATGGGGCCTTCTGAAGTTTGATGAGAATGAGTTTCTTCGGTCACAGGACCGATTACTACGGTACATTATTCAGCACCGGTACAAGAGATGCAACATGTTTGTGTTGCATGGTACGAACCTGATCATTCGTCCTGAGATGGATATATATTTTGTGACTAGGTTAGCCTTAGGGTGAGGCATTGAGGTATCCACTCCATACAGGGAGAGTGGACTTGGAAAGATTCCAAAGGCAAAATTGTGGTGGGACACCTCTTATAGAGGGCTGCGTCAATATTGCATCAGCTACAGATGTGGCAGAGTGGTGCACTCTGGCAGTGATCGTACAACTGGCGGGGTTGTTTTCTCCACATCGGGAATTTGGCCCGCAGTTTGGAGTTTTGTGCCGGCTAAGGTCTAGGTATTTCTTCTATTTTTCCTGTTTCTGTTTTGACGAGATGGTGTTGCAATTGAACAAGGTCCAACATGGATCTAAGTCATTTGCGTATGTTAGTATCTTGTGCAGCATCATGTATGAGAGGGTGGTGCTGCTAAGGCCGGTAGTGGCAGTGCCTATTACGGGGCCACGGGAGCCACGTATGAGGAGGTGGGCTCCGGTGATGCCACAAGGCAGTGGTGGCATGGTGGGGCATTATTGGAACACCACGATAGAGGCATGGTTCGAGGCCAACCCACAGATGTTCTTACCATAACCGTATGCGCGAATGGACTTCTAGGGAGATCCAGACATGGGTCTCCCATTTGGTTATGTTTGGGGACCTCCAGGTATGTTTTATATGTTTTCTGCATTTTTTTGAGTATATATGTACTTATGTGTTTTGCTAGTGACATTGAAATCATTTTGGTTACTCGTGAAAATGTTGGTGAGGTGGGCCACCCTGTGGCTTGAATAATGGGCCATGATCCTCCGCGATGACCTCGGGGTGGTCAGGGAGGAGGTGATGTAGGTGGATCAGGTGGTGGTGCTAGTGGTCCTGCTAGTGGTGTTGTCCCTTCTAGGGAGGGTAGCAGCTCGGCAGCTGGAGAGGTTGTAGCCGAGCAAGCTTGTGCTGATGCGGCAGAGGCTCGCATTGCAGAACTGACAGATCAGGTTTCTGCTCTTGAGGACTTTCGGGGTCGAGTGGATCGCTTAACCCAGGGGATTCCTACTCGAGGTTTCATGGATGACTTCGAAGAGGTCTGGTTAGAGACAGTGATGGCCCACAAGAGGTACTATCGGCCCACCCTACGTCAGGTGGCGATCACAGTTGTGACGACAGCTTTGGTGGTGGTACTGGGAGCAGTGGTGTGTCCAAGTGCCCCTCTTGAGGGTGCACCCCCCTAGAGTATTGTTGTACACAGGGAAATCATCTCCCATGAGGATGCTTCCCTTACTTTTGATGACCTTTGTATCTTTGGGCTGGCAAGTGGGCCAGAGACACTATTTTTTGTACTCAGATATACACATTGTGATATATATATATATATATATATATATATATATATATATATATATGAGAGAGATATTTTTTGTGGCTCTACATGATGTATCACCTGTTTCGGTTTATGTATCTTGTTATGTTGATGGATTTTCAGTTTTTTTATGTATGATGGTTTACTCGAGATGCATTTCAATCCAGAATATTGTTAGCTATGCGATCAACTATTTGGTTTTGACTCCTTGGTACATGTATAAATGTAATATAGTCAAATTTTCTGCTTAATATTTTGGCACACAAATATTTTCTAAACAGATGCGTATCTCTTGTCTCAAATGTTTGGTTTAGCTGTGATACTACTATCCAAGAATCGAGGTAGGCATGGATATGGCGTATGCCCTGATGGAGGGCGTCACACATAAGTCTGATGACGACGTCATATTTTGCCTGATTATTTGTTGCTGAACCGATGCACACCCTGTTTGAGCAGAGTGGTGATCGGTCAGGGTGGTAAATTACCCAGGAAACTACGGCTAAATTTTGAGACCATCTTGATGCTCCATCAACAAATTCGAAATAGGGTTTATTTTGGTGATCCATAGTGATACTTTGAGCACTTTTAAATAAGTCTTTAGGTCAAATATTTTGAGTGGTTAGGTTTGCGTGTACTTTCACTCTAGGGGAAGGGCTGGCTTGGCCCTTATGGGTATAATTTCTTGAGGTAAAGGCCGTTGATGGGGTTATTGAGGCAGGTCCTGTCCAGTTCCGTCACGATATATGCCCCCTGTCGGAGGCAATGTTTAATGATGTAGGGTACTTTCCACAGGGTTTCAAAATTTCCTGGCCCTAAGGCCTTTTTTGCGACATCATAGTGGAGGGCCAATTCTCCCTCGATGAATGAGTGAGGGGTGATGTGGCGGTTGAATGATGCTTTCACCCTTTTCTTGTGGGCCTTGTTGTGCTGCAATGACCGTCGTTGATTTTCGTCGACAAGCTCTAGTTGTACTAGGTGCTGCTCTAGAGGTTGGGTGTCATTGAGGACTTCGATGGTGGCATTCAGATTTGGGATCTTACAAAAATCTATGCAAAAGCACAAGGTACCTTGTTATTTTGTGACAGGGATGAGATGGAAACCCTGGGATGAGGAGATAGCAGTAATCCTACCACCAATATGTGCTGATACAAATCATATATGGTGGATTGTGTCATCAACATTTAGTGGGGGAAGAATCTCTGTGATGGGATTCTGCATGAGCGCAAGGTTGGGTTCCCCGCTAGGATGGTTGATTTTTGGTAGGTGGAAATTGTGCCTGCCACAAAGGTTCCTGAATGTTTCCATTAGCGGGCACGACTCTGGCGTGTGGTTTTGGTCAGTGCAGATGGTGCACTGTGTCACTGAGCCAACAAAGTAGATAGTGTGAGATTCTACGCTATTGGTTGTTCCTGATGTGGATGCTTGTAAAGGGTCTGGTGTAGAAGATTTTGTATTTTTCTTCCATTTGCTTATTTTTGGCTTAGGTGTGTCTACCTATTTGGTGGAGTGTGGACTCAATGCAGCTCTTGCTGCTCTCAGCTTGGGGAGGTGCATGCATTTAATCGTATGGTGAAAGTGTGAACAAATCTGGCAATAAGTATGCGTGATATTCTCTTGGTTAGAGAGAAGTTTTTGAGGGAGAGAAGAGACTATGTAGAGACTATTTGCAAGGGGCTTCAGTTCTGTGCATTGGTTGACTTGGTGATTGTTGAGATCACATAGTCCGCATGCTATCCTAGGCTTGGTTGGGGTTATGATTTGTTGGTGTGTTGTCTTATCTTGCCTGATACACCATTGTGGGGGTGGGGACATTGACTCAACGATGTACTTTTTATGCCATTCCCGGAGTTTGTCCTGTCTCTTCTCTATGGTATTAATCATGTTGATGGTGGGACGAATTTGCGAGGAATAAGTACCATGTCACTCATAATGATTTCCCTGACATATAACGCAAAATATCCTTGATATGAAGGTTCCTTTGAGTTTCGTTTGAGGTCTGATGGGGAAACAGTGCTGGAAGGCTGCTAAATCAGGGCAATGGACAACTTCATGATCTATCTTTTTGCATAACGTACATGCTGGTCATCTCTGTGGAGGGCAGTTAGGGGTAACTAAGGGTTCCTTGATTGTTCGCTCTTCAACAGATAAGAACATGATAGATCATCTCGTCACATCTTCTTGGGTTGTGGAGCTATCCGTTGATTCTTCATCCATGTCATATTATTGGGAGAGGTGAACTATAGTGGAGCACAAACTAGCTAGGGCTAGCCGAAATTGGGGGATATAGTGACAATCATCCAAAAGGTGATTGTCGACGCATAATGGACATGTGAATTGTGCTGCCCGAAATCCAACATAGTACACCCTTTCTATTGGATACCATCTATGGATGAGTTCCAGGGCTGCGCAATCTTCAAGGAAGTGACCATGTTCATCACATAGCGTGAAATGTATAACGAGCATGACTGGGGGTATTTTGAGAGCCTGTCATTCTTCCTGTAGGTACAGGATGGTGCGAGGTTCATCGCCGACATACTGGATGGAGGGATCCTCTTGATAGGATCGCTCGATAGCATGTAAGGCATCCCTATATCGTGTAATCTCAGGGAAATGGTGGGTATAATGCCCATAGTTACTACAGAGAGCGCATGCGTGATTGGTACATAGCGCTGTTGAGCCTCAAATTTGTGCTTTCCTTCACCTCATTTTACCTCATTTTCCCTTGTCCATTTCTATCTTAGACCCAATTGATCAATAAATATAGTTAAAATTACTTCTAGAATGATTTACATGACTGACTTGTTGAATTTTGTGATTTTTGTCATTGTTAAGCATTTTTACCGGAACTAGCTGCAGAATGCAGACATTCCGTAGCTAACCGGCGATTCTGCAGCTGCCTTCATGTTTGAGTATGTTCCGGGTGGCCTCTTGAGAAAAACCGCATATGGGCATGATCCACGTCATGTCTACATGGTTCGTTGCTCATCATGGAGGAAGAAATGAATTCTGGGTATGGTTTTGAACGTGGGGAACACATTTATGAAGGAAGACTCCTATTAGGACTGTCTCAGTCCAGATGTCTTTTCTTCTTCACGCAGCCACTTCAAAGACTCCTAACATGATTCGGATAAGGAAAGACATTATTCCTAAATTGTTGTAATTACTGTTACGTGCATTTGCTTTATAAACTCTTGGGAGACCGAGAGCTATGTTAGAGATTTTATGTTAGATTTGTTGCTAGATTTTGTTTAAACTCTGTGTTACGTCCTTGAAGACACAGAGTGTTATGTTCAAACTATTGCATCGTTAATGGAGCAGACAAAGTTATTTTGAAGGCGTGATTTAATTTGAAGCTGAATGCCGTCAAGTGGTAGAGGGCCCCTGCCTCTTGCACGGATTTCTTTTGCGTAAATTAGATAAGTTTTCCTAGCTGCCTTTATGTTTTGCATTTGAATTGGTAGTTGTTTTGTTTTAGCTACTGTAGTCGTATTCATTCTAGCTCTTCCACAAGAAGACACTCTTCCAACAGATTAAAATGATGAATGTTTTATGACTATGGTATTGTAGGATTAGGAGTTGAATTGATAGTTGTTTTAACTAGCTACTGTAGTTATATTCATTCCAGCTCTTTCACAAGAAGACACTCTTCCAACAGATTATAATGATGAATGATGAATAGCTATAGTACCGTAGGAGTTAGTTGTAGTTTTTGCTATTCACTATCATAAGTTACACTTGTTCTAATCACTCTTCCACAAGAAGAAACTCTTCCAAGACATCCTTAAGAAGTTCAAGACATGACTGTGATAATGAATGATTTAGTTGTGTGTTTGTACTAAGTATCATCCCTGTCCTTGCTCTTAAACGCTTGCCCAAGACATCATAATGACGAGTAGGGTATGGATGTGATAACTTAGTTTTTCATTTTCTTTCAGTTCATTTGCTTTCAATTGCATACAATTACACAGTCAGAATTGTTCTACCCCTTCCAAAAGAAGGAACTCTTCCAAAATATCACCAATGATGAACAAACAGATTGTGTAACTTCATAGAATAATGCATGTTAGTATAGTTAGAATACTTCGGAGTTTCATTGCATTTAATTCATGATCAGTTACTTCATTTCAAGTTTGATGATGACTTACAGTTCAAGCATTGTTCTAGTTTAGTAGCATCTTAGGTTCATTCTTAGATTAACTCATTGCACTTGCATCTCATATTCAAATTGTCATCCATTGCACAATAGATTACTCTAGTTGTTAGGATTAACAAGACAACCTTCATTATTCACAAACATCTTCTTGTTCTAAAAACTACAACTGATCCATAGCCATAGGAACAGAAGACAACATCACTATAAGGTCTGAAATCTCTCTGAAATCTCCTCATCATTTTATAAACAGAGCTCTTCCTCAAAAGAACTATTTTGAACAAGAAACCAATAACTTTTTGAGTATAAGTTCTGTGACATTCAATTAAATTGCAGAATAGAACTAGGAATTAATCATAGAATAAAAGAGCTTAGGATAGAGTATTGCATCATTAGTGTTTAACTGTTTAGTTAAAGGAATTGCATATTTAGTGATCATTTCTCAAGATTAGTTTGTGTCATTTGTTTAAAAAGTCATTATCAAGCTTTTGCTTTTATTTAGTCATAGTTTAGATTCTGCTTCATTGTTTCCAATTGCATTTACCATTCCATACATTAGGCTTAACTCTGTTTTTGACCACCAACTTCTTTCCATTAGTTTTCTAGGCATTTTCATTGTGAGCATAAAACATCAAAAGACCAAAAACATCAAAAATCAACATAAAAGACCAAAAACATCACAAAACACTACACACAACGCATTAGGAAACAAGCACCTAGGTACATATAGTACATTTCACTTCAGCAGTTTACAAATCCTGGTTGACAATTAAATGAACTCAGTTTAGGAGACTAGATTGAGACCCAACATTTTGGCGCCGTTGCCGGGGAAGTGAAAACTAGGTAACCTTTGTTTCTTAGCATCAAAAAACAATTTTATGCGTAGGGAGAGAGATTCAAGGGGAAGATTTATAAGCAGCAGAGGCAGAAGTTTGATTTCTAGAACACCACTTGTTTCATCTAGATCCAGAGCTAGTACACCTTCAACTCAAACCCATCTTCCATCCTTTATTGATCCTGGACTTCTAGAAGATCTAAGGTCACCTATTCCATTAGAGAAACCTTCCACTTCATCCACTGAACCTGCCATAGAAGAAGATCTAAAAACTCCTGTTAGGGACACAAACCTTTCTACTTCCACAGGAGAGTCAACCATGGCAGAAGAAGGAGGAGGAGGAGTTGTTAATGGAGAACATACATTATTTGGAGGAGGTAGAGGTAGAGGTAGAGGAGAAGGAGGAAGAGGAGAAGGAGGTAGAGGTGCGGATGGAGGAAGAGGTAGAATAGGAAGCTCTTTTGGGTTCCCTATACTTGATGAAGAAACCAATACAACCATGAAAAACATTTCACCCTCTGTCCTTCCGAACTTCTATGGGCTTAAAACTGAGGATCCTGAAACTTTCTTATTCGAATTTGAAGTGCTGTGTAGAACTTATGACTACCTACAAGATGCTCAAAAATTGAAATTATTTCCTTCAACTCTGAAAGGAGCAGCATTGAATTGGTTTATGAGTTTAAACAGTAGTTCTATTAGAACATGGGAAGACATGAAACAAGCATTTCTAGAGAGATACTTGGATTATTGTATGCCGGTTAATCATAAGGAAAAAGTGTTCAAGATGTTACAAAAAGAAGATGAAAACTTAGAAGATTTGTTGGAAAGATTTAAATACAACATAAAAAGGGCACAAATGGAAAACCTAGATCAAGACACTTTAAAAGCTCTTTTGTTGAAAACAATTAGGGATGAATGGTTGGATATCCTTAACATGATGGGAAAAGGGGATATATCACAACTCACATTACCTGAAATATCCGAGTTATGTATCAACCTTTCCAGAGGGAAATCTAAAACTGCCAAAGGTCCAAGAGATCCTGCTCTTGCAAGGGCAAGTAAATCTGCTTCTGGGACAGTAAGTAGATCAGAAATAGGACATATGCTTGATGATTTTAAATCTGACATCTTAGGAGTCTTAGTGAACAAATAGACACCCTCAAGATACAAAACAAGCAAAAGGCTGAATCTGATGCCTTGGCAATCTTTTGTCCCAAATGTAGGAAGAAACATGCCTTGAGAGAGTGTCCTCTAGATGTAAAAGTTGTAGAAACCTGTGCCATTTGTTATGAGAAACATGAGACCAAGAATTGTCCTTCTCTTCCTGGTCTCAAGGCTGTTTTTCAAGAAGAAACTCCTACAGACTCCATAGAATCTCTTAACTTTGTATCTAGAAGACCTTGGCAGGGATCTCAGACACAAGGATTCCATGATCAAATGTATAATCAACCTCCACCTTGGAATTCTTGGCAACAACCTTGGCCCCAATTTCAAAATCAATCTCAAGCTTGGGCACAAGGATCACAAGGTCCCTATGGAAGATACTCTCCATATTATCAGTATCCACCATCCTATCCATCATATCCACATTTTTATCCTCAAAATTCCCAACAAAATTTTCCTCAAAATCTTCAACAAAATTTTCAACAAAATCCTCAACAACATCATCCGAACCAATCTCATCAAAATCAACCACTTCCACTACCATTCCCTCAAAAATCCAATCAATTGCCAGCTCAACCCATACCAAACCCCAATAATAAGAACCCTCAGAATACATATATGATAGAAGGACAACAATTTCCAACTTATTTAATTACTCCTCTAGACCTTAGTGATGTTCAACTTAGGTCCGGAAGGGTACTTGAGAAGAGGAAACCTTCTGTGATCATACAAGAACAAGATAATTCTGAGGAAGACTCCCTACGGGTTAATAAAAGTCTTGAGGAAGATACATCCTTTCAAGACCAAAACATTGAAAAACTGAAACAAAAAAGATCCAATAAATCCAACTCCAGTATTAGAGCAACCATCCACATCTACTTCTATACCTCCCTTTCCGGAAAGACTACAAATTGATAAAGGTGTAGAAAAACAAATAATGGTGCCTAATTATGATTTCTTAGATGAATTGAGAAATGTTTGCATTAAAATTCCATTATTGCAAGCCATCAAAGAAATCCCAATTTTAGCCAAAACAATAAAGGAGTTGAGTATGAAAACAACAAGAAAAAGAATAAGAGAAACCAATAAAATTCAACTGGTAGGACAAATAGTAGACATTATGATGGGTAAGATTACTATTCCAAAGTACCTTGACCCAGGAAATCCAGTTGTCAAAATTCACATCAATGGAATTGAAATTCAAAACACACTCATTGACTTAGGAGCAGCAATAAATATCATGAGTAGACGAATCATGGACAAACTGAAACTTCCTAATCTTCTCTTTACACCCACACTATTACAATTAGCAGATAGATCTGTGATCAGACCAGATGGGGTAATAGAAGACATTCTAGTGTCCCTAGACTCTTGGGAGTACCCTGTGGATTTCATGATCCTAACACCCAAGAATAATCTAGGAGGCCATCCTATTATACTAGGAAGACCTTGGTTGGCTACAACTGATGCCTTTATTAGTTGTAGGTCCGGTGATATGTATATTTCTGATGGTATTTCAACAAAGAAATTCACTTTATATCCTCCAGCTAGGACAATTACAGATCTAGATGACACTCAATGGATAGAGGATGAAGAATATTTACAACCACTCTTCACAATTTCAGAAATTAGTGAAGATAATCAAATTCTGAATACTCTAGAAAACTTTGAATCTTCTCCAGAACACAAACAAGAATCATTTCCAGAGAGATCCAATATTGAGTTCTTGTCATCTAGGCAGATGTCTCTTCATTCTATGGACAAATTTGGCAGCTCTACAAGTGAAATTTTTCCAGGCAAAACCTTGAACATAAACAAAAACCTAGAAAAATCTCAACAAGAAGAGTTAGTCAAAATATTACAGAGACATTCTTCTGCATATGCATGGGAATACACTGACATGAAAGGGATAAGTCCCAAGACTTGTACTCATCACATCTATATAGAGGCAAATTGCAAACCAATCAGACAGCCTCAAAGACGAATGAATCCAAATCTTAGGGAAATTGTCAAGGAAGAATTACAAAAATTGCTAAATGTTAACTTCATCTATCCTATTTCAGATAGTCAGTGGGTTTCTCCTTTAGTGATTGTGCCTAAGAAAAATGGAAAATGGAGGGTGTGTGTTGACTACCGAGAACTGAATAAAGCTACTCTTAAAGACCATTTTCCTTTACCTTTCATAGATCAAGTATTAGATACATTAGCTGGCAAAAAGTACTTTTCATTCCTAGATGGGTTTAGTGGTTACAATCAAATCCAAGTAGCACTTGAAGACCAAGATAAAACCACATTTACTTGTCCTTCGGGTACCTATGCCTACCGAGTATTGCCATTTGGATTATGCAATGCACCTGCAACATTCCAAAGGGCAGTATTAGGAATTTTCTCGGATCTAATACATGACTGTGTAGAGGTGTACATGGATGATTTCACAGTTTATGGGGACACATTTGAAGAGGCTTTAGAAAAATTGGAAAAAGTCTTAAAAAGATGTCAAGAAGCAAACCTTTCACTTAGTCATGAAAAATGTTTTATGATGTTTACTGAAGGTATTGTTTTAGGGCACCACATTTCAGGGGATGGGATTAGAGTTGATGAGGCGAAAGTTGAAGTTATTTCTAACCTATCCATTCCAAGTTGTCAAAGAGATATTAGAAGTTTTCTAGGATTTACGGGGTATTATCGGAGATTTATAGAAAACTTCACCAAAATAGCATCTCCTCTCTTCAAATTACTCACCAAAGATTGTGAATTTAAGTGGACTTCTGATTGCCAGTTAGCTTTTGAAACCTTGAAAACCAAAATTTCTGAAGCACCTATATTAAGGGGACCTAACTGGAAGTTACCTTTTCATATCTCGAAAGATGCTTCCGATACAGCTCTAGGAGAAGTATTAGGACAGAAAGATTTAATTCCCTATGCCATCTATTATATCAGTAAAAATTTGACTCCTGCAGAGTTAAACTATACTGTAACTGAAAAAGAGTTTTTAGCTGTTGTTCATGCCATTAACAAATTTAGACACTATATAACGGGCTATGAAACTTTTGTTCACACTGATCATTCTGCAATTAGATACTTAATGAATAAATCAATCACTAATGGCAGAGTTATAAGATGGTTGTTACTATTGCAAGAATTCAACATTACTATTCTAGATAGGCCTGGAAAACAAAACATTGTGGCTGATTTCCTGTCTAGAATTCAAAATATCAAAGATGACACTCCGGTTGAAGATCAATTTCCTGATGAATATCTTTTTGCAATCTCTACTCAAACTCCATGGTTTGCTGATATTGCCAATTATTTAGTTTCGGGAAAATTTCCTTTAATTATGAATGCAAGGGATAAAAGAAAAATCATTAATGATAGTGCAAGATATTCATGGGTCGCTAATGAGTTGTACAAGACAGGTCCAGATTTGATCATTAGAAGGTGTGTTCGTGAAGATGAGATGCCTGAAATTCTCAAGGCATGTCATGATGAACCTTGTGGCGGACACTTTGCGGATAAAAGGACAGCCTATAAGATCCTTAATTTAGGATATTATTGGCCATCTTTGTTTAAAGATGCAAGGGAGTATGTCAAAAGGTGTGACAGTTGCCAAAGGGTAGGGAAACCTTCTCCTTCAGGTGAGATGCCATTACAACCTCGGGTACACATTGAACCTTTTGAAAAATGGGCTTTGGATTTTGTAGGACCTATTAGTCCTCCATCAAGACAAAAGAAATATATATTAGTTTGCACTGATTATGTTACTAAGTGGGTAGAAGCTAAACCATTACTTGTTGCTAATGAATCATATGTAATCACTTTTCTTTTTGAGGATATTTTTACTCGTTTTGGTGTCCCAAGGGAAATTGTTACAGATCAAGGAGCTCAATTTACATCAAGACTAGTGGAGCAAATGATGAGAATTACAAAATCAGACATAGAACATCTACTCCTTATCATCCACAAGCAAATGGTCAAGTGGAATCCACTAATAGGGTCATTGAAGGAATCCTAACAAAGACTGTTCATCTACATAGAAGAGATTGGGTAGATAGGCTTCCTGAAGCCTTGTGGGCCTATAGAACTACATGGAGAAACACAACAGGCCATACTCCTTATGATCTTGTTTATGGAAAGCAAGTTTTGTTTCTGATAGAGTTCCAAATTCAAACATTCAAGATGGCAGTTCAGCTAGGACTTGATCTGACGGAGGCACAAAAGCATAGACTGGAGCAAATTAATGAATTGGATGAGATCAGACAAGATGCAGTTCAGAAAACAAGTCTAGTCCAACAAAAAAGGGCTAGATGGCATGACAAGTACATCAAGGAGAAGAAATTTAAAGATGGTGATTGGGCTCTCTTGTTTGATTCAAAATTCAAGGATTTTCAAGGGAAATTTCAGACACATTGGCTTGGGCCATATGAAATTGTTCGAATTTTTGATAATGGGGAAGTAAAAATCAGAACTATAGATGAAGAAGAGATCACTTTTCTTGTGAATGGTCATAGACTGAAGCTATACCACAAGCCACTTTCAAGAGAAGAGTTTGTCAAGAAGTTCCAAGAAGACAATGATGTGAAGTTAATGAAGAAGAGTCTCTCTTCTTCATCAACTTGATTAAATTTTCTGAAGCATTTCTCTTCTAAAAATAAAAAATAAAAATAAATAAATAAAAAAATTAAGGTATAAACATGAAAACCAATCATTGATTGGCATGTTTATACAGAAAAGATAGGGTGAAAATCAGAGTCTCTCTGACACTCTAACTTTTCCCATTTTTGTTTTTATAAGCAGCTGTTATAAAAATCATAAGTACAGTTCCATAGTGCTTATGATTCATTTCATCTCACTCCATTCACTTATTCATCCATACTCCATCTCATCCATCATTCATATTTCACTCCATTCCACATCTCATTCATCTCCCTCCATCTTCCATTCATTTCATTTTCATGTCAAAACACAAAAATTTGATATCTTGCTGTAAGTGAATAAAATATGTCATGAATTGCAGTACAACCCTTATGTTCCTTCATTCCATTTCATGAACTGAATCCATTCCATTCCATTATCCACTTCATACATATCATAATCCATCATCCATTTTCATTCATACCACATAACATTTCACCCATACTCCAAAAACATTCCATTTTCATGATTAAAGTGTTTTACAGGAACATTCTGCAGCTGATCAGCCTTTCTGCAGCCCGTTAGTCTTTCCGCAGCTACAAATCCTGAAGGCATCAACTAGCAGACATCAGAATTACAACAAAGTGACCCATTGAATTTATGAATCAAAAACATCAAGAAAATTATGAAAGATTCCTCCAAAGATGAGCAGAGAAGACAAAAGCTACAAAAATCAAATAAAGGGCAGAGGTAATAAGTTTAAAATTACAATGGCATTTCATAAAAGTTTAGCATAGTTTAGTTATGGATTATTCGAAAATGTTATTTTAATTGTTTTTATTGATCAAACACCAACAAACCCTCTACAGACTTTAGATTAAAATCTTCCATTTCAAATTTCATATCCGATAGCATTTAAGCGGTGAAATGGCCAAAGCATTTGAATTTTCCACGTCTCTTAACCAAGACATTTAATGATGATGATTCCCTCTGCCGTCGTAAAATCCTCCGCCGTCTCCTCAATCATTAATACAATCCCTCCACCTCACTCCACTACTCCATTCTGTGACCACTACCATAACTTCATTCCGTAGCCGGCATTCCATTCCGAAGACAGAGATATTATTATCACCAGGAGCAGAGCTAAAGGATATCAGTTTGAATAACATTTGAAGCATTGTAAACGCAGAGCAGAGCAGAAGGGTAAATTTGGAAGTATAACAGTGTGAGGACTTGAAGCTACTTGATTCCGTGGGCAGATAAAATATCATTGTGAACGGAGTTTGAAGTATTTTCACTATAAACTCAGAATTGTAGCAGTGTGAGTTTGAAGTCTTCTGTTACCAAAAGACAGAGGTGTTAAAATTGAAGTCTTTTTCTACCAGAGACAGAGGTGTTGTAGTGATTGAGTTTGAAGATTTTTGCTACCAGAGACAGAGACGTTGCAGTGTTTAGTTTGAAGTCTGTTGTTACCAGAGACAGAGATGTTGCAGCGTTGAATTTGAAGTCTTTTGCTACTAAGAGCCAGAGGTATTGCACAAAAAGAAATTTGAAGCCATCTGCCATTTTCAATCAAAGACATTTCAGCTCGAAATTTGAAACTGCTTTCATCATCAAACAAAGGCATAGCACTCCGACATTCAATTGTCAACAGAAGCATATCAATTCGAGGTTTTAAAGGCATTTGTTATTATCAATCAGAGGTATGTCATTCCAAAATTGAAGCCATTTTCATTTAGAGCTTGAAGCCATTTCAGTTCGAAAGTGAAAGTCATTGTTTTGTGGGTAGAAGAGTGTTAATTTGATATTGAAAAAATCATGGGTTTAATTTTAAGGACTGAACCTGTGGGTTCAAAATATTTATAAGGTTACCCACAATGCAAGGAAATGTTACAACAAATAGGATGGCTTCAATTTTTGGAAAAATTTAATGGCTTCCATAAGGAAGTCACTAAAACATTTGCCAGATCATTTCAAGGAACCGAAGTTGAAGTAGGGGATGTCAAGTTTACTGTCACTGAAGTTTTTATTGTAGAGGCTACAGGATTGCTCAGAACTGGAGAGAGATGGTAAAAAAATAGGGAATTCCACAATGACTCCTGGAAACAAATTTTAAAATCACCAAATATGGATGTTAGTGTATTCAAGAAAGGAATTCCCAGCTCTGCATTGAAAAACAAATGGAGAAACATACTACTTCTTTTGCAAAAAATTGTTACATGTGAGGGTAGATATGGGACATTTTATGTCTACCACATTAGACTAATGATGCATTTTCTGGGAGAAGACTTAAACCTACCATATTTTTTTGCGTCAAAGTCTGAAGAAGATGGCTTCCTGTGTTCAGAGAAGAGTTCAATTTTTAGAGACAACCCTGTATCATCATGGTTTGGTCAAAATCTTGATTGAACATCATCTAGCTAAAACAAATGATACATGGGATGATTTCTTAATAAGAAATCATTTTTAAGAAGCAAAAGAACCATCACCTGAACCACAGCCTACAAAGAGAAGTAGGAAATGGAGGGCTTCAAAAGTTGAAATTGACAAACCAGTCCAAGAGAGCAGTGAGGAAATCATTTTAGAGAAGTTGACTCGAATCAAGAGGCAACTTAAGGAAGAAAAGATAATCAAGGAATCTGTCACAGAGAAAGGAGAGGGATCCTCTCAGCCTAGGAGAAGCCACAGATTAAAGGGAAAACTGAAGAAAACACCAATCAAACAAACAGGGGTAATCAACATAGAAGATGAAGAAACACCCATTGAAGAGGATGATGAAGATGATTTTTATGAAGGAACCCCTGAAATTGATCCTGCTCAACAGGAAATTTATGACTATGTGGAAATTTTAGAGAGGACAGCTTCAGAAAGCAGAGAGATAACCCCCAGTCCTCCACTGTCTGAAATTGATATATTAAGAAGGGATAGGTATGAGTTGGAATTATTGAATAGACACATAAAAAATGAGAATGAAATTCTCAAAGATCAAATCAAGCTAAAAACTGATATGAACTCAACCTTATCCCTGCATATAGACAAAGTGGAGAGGACCAATGAGAAGTTGAAGACAAAGAACAAAAAGCTAATCAGGGCACTCACCAACCTCAGGTTTAAACTTGTGATCAGGAAACCTAGAAGGCCTCTAGCTTTCAGACAAAGGAGAAGAAGGGGATTAGATGTCCTATCAGAAGCCTCTGAATTCATAGGATAATTTGCATGAGGACATGCAAAGAGACAACAGTGGGGGTATGTTGAGCCTCAAATTTGTGCTTTCCTTCACCTCATTTTACCTCATTTTCCCTTGTCCATTTCTATCTTAGACCCAATTGATCAATAAATATAGTTAAAATTACTTCTAGAATGATTTACATGGCTGACTTGTTGAATTTTGTGATTTTTGCCATTGTTAAGCATTTTGACCGGAACTAGCTGCAGAATGCAGACATTCCGTAGCTAACCGGTGATTCTGCAGCTGCCTTCATGTTTGAGTATGTTCCAGGTGGCCTCTTGAGAAAAACTGCATATGGGCATGATCCACGTCGTGTCTACATGGTTCGTTGCTCATCATGGAGGAAGAAATGGATTCTGGGTACGGTTATGCACGTGGGAACACATTTATGAAGGAAGACTCCTATTAGGACTGTCTCAGTCCAGATGTCTTTTCTTCTTCACGCAGCCACTTCAAAGAGTTCTAACATGATTCGGATAAGGAAAGACATTATTCCTAAATTGTTGTAATTACTGTTACGTGCATTTTCTTTATAAACTCTTGGGAGACCGAGAGCTATGTTAGAGATTTTATGTTAGATTTGCTGCTAGATTTTGTTTAAAAACTCTGTGTTACGTCCTTGAAGACACCGAGTGTTATGTTCAAACTATTGCATCGTTAATGGAGCAGACAAAGTTATTCTGAAGGCGTGATTTAATTTGAAGTTGAATGCCGTCAAGTGGTAGAGGGCCCCTACCTCTTGCACGGATTTCCTTTGCGTAAATTAGATAAGTTTTCCTAGCTGCCTTTACATTTTGCATTTGAATTGGTAGTTGTTTTGTTTTAGCTACTGTAGTCGTATTCATTCTAGCTCTTCCACAAGAAGACACTCTTCCAACAGATTAAAATGATGAATGTTTTATGACTATGGTATTGTAGGATTAGGAGTTGAATTGATAGTTTTTTTAACTAGCTACTGTAGTTATATTCATTCCAGCTGTTTCACAAGAAGACACTCTTCCAACAGATTATAATGATGAATGATGAATAGCTATAGTATCGTAGGAGTTAGTTGTAGTTTTTGCTATTCACTATCATAAGTTACACTTGTTCTAATCACTCTTCCACAAGAAGAAACTCTTCCAAGACATCCTTAAGAAGTTCAAGACATAACTGTGATAATGAATGATTTAGTTGTGTGTTTGTACTAAGTATCATCCCTGTCCTTGCTCTTAAACGCTTGCCCAAGACATCATAATGACGAGTAGGGTATGGATGTGATAACTTAGTTTTTCATTTTCTTTCAGTTCATTTGCTTTCAATTGCATACAATTACACAGTCAGAATTGTTCTACCCCTTCCAAAAGAAGGAACTCTTCCAAAATATCACTAACGATGAACAAACAGATTGTGTAACTTCATAGAATAATGCATGTTAGTATAGTTAGAATACTCTGGAGTTTCATTGCATTTAATTCATGATCAATTACTTCATTTCAAGTTTGATGATGACTTATAGTTCAAGCATTGTTCTAGTTTAGTAGCATCTTAGGTTCATTCTTAGATTAACTCATTGCACTTGCATCTCATATTCAAATTGTCATCCATTGCACAATAGATTACTCTAGTTGTTAGGATTAACAAGACAGCCTTCATTATTCACAAACATCTTCTTGTTCTAAAAACTACAACTGATCCATAGCCATAAGAACAGAAGACAACATCACTATAAGGTCTGAAATCTCTCTGCAATCTCCTCATCATTTTATAAACAGAGCTCTTCCTCAAAAGAACTATTTTGAACAAGAAACCAATAACTTTTTGAGTATAAGTTCTATGACATTCAATTAAATTGCAGAATAGAACTAGGAATTAATCATAGAATAAAAGAGCTTAGGACAGAGTATTGCATCATTAGTGTTTAACTGTTTAGTTAGAGGATTTGCATATTTAGTGATCATTTCTTAAGATTAGTTTGTGTCATTTGTTTAAAAAGTCATTATCAAGATTTTGCTTTTATTTAGTCATAGTTTAGATTCTGCTTCATTGTTTCCAATTGCATTTACCATTCCATACATTAGGCTTAACTCTGTTTTTGACCACCAACTTCTTTCCATTAGTTTTCTAGGCATTTTCATTGTGAGCATAAAACATCAAAAGACCAAAAACATCATAAATCAACATAAAAGACCAAAAACATCACAAAACACTACACACAACGCATTAGGAAACAAGCACCTAGGTGCATATGGTACACTTCACTTCAGCAGTTTACAAATCCTGGTTGACAATTAAATGAGCTCAGTTTAGGAGACTAGATTGAGACCCAACAAGTGATTTGCCTTTACCTTTGGTGGTAGGTTCCTTTTTACAGGAACGCGGCGTCACGATGTCTGTCTCAAATCCAAGGAGTGGCACAAACTGGTGATTCCCATTGAATGGCAGGGGTCACCATCTTCTTTCCTCTCTTCTGGGTTTTCTTAGTCGTAATCACCAGTTTTGCAATGGGAATTTCCTTTGCAAGGGTGGTCCCAACTGTTTCTTGGATGGGTGGGCGCTCCTCGGGACTAAGGGGCTTCAACTCTGTGGCAGTAACATGGGTGGCTCCTTTTCCGGAAGGGGAATGATGAACCAAATTGTGAATGCCAATGATATGTTGGGTAACACCAGTGTCGCCAAAACCTGCTGGGAGACGAAGCCAACTGGGGGTGTGAGGAAAGGGGTTTGGGAAGCGGCGTAGGCTAGGGAGGCTATCATGGTTGATGCCTCAGTGTTTTTACTGCTTGTGTTTGTGTCCTGACTAGCTTCGGCGCTTGATGTGGACATAATGCACACTGGAGCCCCTGTGATATCGGGTGATGACTTAGGGATTATGGGAGGATATCCTAGGAATTACCCTAGAACAGACGACGATTTGAATTCACTAGGGCCATATTCTTGATACCATGAGAGATCATATGAGGCTGTATCTACATAAGGTAGAATTACATCCTTTTTTGTTAGGGGACTCTTCTCGCTATGTGTCAGCTGGTCTACGGTAATGATGCGGTCCTTGTGGGGGAACATTATAATGCAGAAGATGGAGGAGGCTATGGCAGACATGGCGTACATATAACTTTGTCTGAGGAGTATATTGTAATCCAAGTGAGCTTCCAAGACTTCAATGTCTATGTGGACCGTATTTTTGGCTAAACAAACCGGGACATTTTTGCAGAGGCCGACGGGCGTCGAGGGATGACCGTCGTATGCCCGAAGCATGATGAATGAGGGTTTTAGTTTGGGAGAACCTAACTTCTGCCAAACATTTTTGGACATGATGCATGTGGATGCACCTTCATCTATGTCACATCGTTGTATAGTGATATTCTGCACCGACATTGGTATTTGGAAGGCGACCATGGAAGGAAGCCGGGGGGTGGCTTTGTCTAAGTCAAAAGCCATCAGGCACGTATCGGCAGGGTCGATAGCACCTAATGCGGAAAATAGAGCTTTCTGTTGTTTTGGGCATGACTGCAATACTTACAAAGCTGACATGACAACTAGAGATTGTACTAAATTGTCCACGATGCTATAGCTATGGGCCACTTTGGAGTAGTTTCTTGCTGGCCTATTAGGTCCCTTTTCCATCTTCAGTAGTGGTTCTATAGGCATCTTTGAAATGGTCAAAGGTGCAGTCGGTGCAATGGTACTTGCCCCTGACGTATTGGTGTCTGGTGAGGTGTCGTAATTACATTTTTGTGTTTGGAAAAACATATCTTCTCCAGTCATGTAGATTTCATTGTAGCTTTTCCTAGAATCGTCTATATTTTTCTGGTGAGTTCTTACCATCCCGTGGTTTGGGAAAGGTTCTTGCATCACGGCTGGTTGCTGGGAAGATCCTACTTATCCTCGGTTACTTTGTAGCTTTTTTAGCTTAGGGAGATAGGGACAGTGGTGAGTATAGTGCCCGTACTCACCACATACCGAACAAGAATGGTTTGTTCGAAGAGGTGGCCTCTTGCTCTGCCGTTGGGCATTTCTTGGCTCCTGGTTTTGAATCCGATTGGAGTTACCTCTAGCCCGGGATCGCGGTGGGTGCTGCTAGTTGCTGCCCCCCTGTATAGGGTTCCCTTTTGGCTTGTTTTTGGATTTTTTTTTTCCCACATTAGGAGGGTAGTTCTCCTAGTTATATTGGTGTGGTTGGTTTTGGGATGGCTGCACAATTTGCACCTGTGCATTATTTTGCAGAGGTGGGTCGTGTGGTGGGGACTGAGTGTAATGCGGTCTTGGGTTTGCACCCAACTGTTGGAGGGGATTTATTCCTTCAGTTTTTATTTCTGCGTACTAATTCCCCTGAGCCAGAGGATAAGGTCCTCCCTGGTGATATGCTTGCGTGCTATTAGTCAAATTTTTCTGAGGCATATGATGACTTTGAAAACCGGGTTGAGGCATGTTCTGGGTAGAACTATATGTGTAACTGGGGTTTTGACTACTTCTGCCTAGGTAACCTTGGGTCATTGACCCAATTAGCCCGTCTGCAGAGTTTGACACGCCTGGCACTTCTTGATAAGTTTTCAGGTGCGGGGCGTTAGGCAGGATATTATAAATGTATCATGACTGCGTATAAATCAGCTCAAGCTTTTGGGCTTTGTTGATTTCATCCTCTTCAGATGTGGGATTCTGCTGCACCAAATCCTTTGAAATCTCTTCCATAAGAGTTTTCAAGGACAAATATAAGAGAAACTGGTCGTCGATTTTAGATTTACATAAAAAATGACACCACCTCCATTCATGGAGATGGTCCGAGATGTGGACGGTAGGGGTTTTTCTAAAATGAGTTAGTAATTCCATTCCAGAATCATGGTGAATGGGTAACTAAAAATATGTTAGGAACATGATAGCGAGGGTGCTAAAGGTTCCATGTGAATCTGAGGGTTACTCCACGTACCATTTCGCAGCTACTCCTGTAAGAGTGCGTTGAAATAGTCTCAATCGAATAGTGTTGTCAATGATACTGTTCGATGAGCACCATAGGTCAAGGTCATGACATGAGTACCTGGTTCTTCTACTTGCTTGCCTTCTAACTTTGGTATATTCGAAGGGAGCTTTGTGGGCATGAGAGGCCATGTAGGATCCTGTGCGATGTGGTCATTCGTTATCTTGGTTAAATTGGGTAGATTCAATGAAGCTAAGAAAGGTGACTGAGAGGTTGACACCATTAAAATCTGTGAAGACACAAAGTTTTGGTTTGAACGAGTGTTGTAGAGGTAAATCCCCTCTGCGGACAGAGGCGATCCCTACTAGCCCAGATCGGGTCTAGCAACAATCGTATCACGTTAAGGCGCAAGTTCCTAATTGCAATAGACCAAATTGCGAGAAAGGCCTACCTTAAGTCCAACGCTGTTGTTTATAGAGAAGATAACACTCCCATTTCCTTGCTTCGGCAGATCATAATTCTCTCGCTTGTCGCGATCAAACACCTGCACATACAAGAAACACGACGAACATACAAGCATAAAACCCAATATATACAATTATGTATCAGTTAGAGAAGACACAAATCATGATCATAATGAACAATACAAGTGGAACCATAACCAAAGTCGCTTATCATTAATTAATACAAAGGAAAATACAACCTAGCTCTGACACTGAATCTTCCTTCGGCGGGTCGATAGCGGAATACTTCTCGGTAAAGCTCGTCAGGAATGGGACAAGTCTCTCTCTTTGGTTGTCAATATCCTTGCTACTGATTTGGCTCTATGAGGACTATCAAGGCTCTTGCAGTATTCTTCAGGCTATGAAGGCTCTTGGAGACTCAACCATTCAACCCTTCAGCCATTCAACCCCTTCATCAATGGATGAAGGCTATATTTATAGAGGAGAGGATGAGGTTGGGATCCCTACAATAGTGGAAGGGAGGCCTTATCCCTTGGGAGGTTCCCCATAAGGTGGAAACAAGAGGCCAAAGGAGGAAGGCCGTGGTTATTTAGTCGAAACCACTCCTCATGACTCATCCACGAAGTTGTTGTAATCGAAACTTCGCCTCTTTTTTAAAAAAAAATTCCATAAGAAGATTGGCACGGGTGCTTAACTGGGACAGAGCACCAATTAGTGTGGGCTCAGTGTTAATTTTCCTCATTGGTGTGAGGACATAATGGGCTACCAGCGCCAAGGCAAAAACAAGTGTTTTTGGGGGTTTTCTCAGGAAATGATCAACAAAAGGAATGTTGTCCTCATGGAAAGGGATGCAATGATGGTATTTGCAAGGCATGAAAATGATTATTGGTCACATAAACAACCCTCCAATGGGCGAGATGGGGATTTTAGGGACGGTGAAAAATTACTGTGTAACAGATGCCCCCTAAAGCATGAGGCTCGAGAGAGAGAGAGGGGTGAAATGCTTTACGAGAACGTGTCCAACTGAAAACACTGCCGTCAGAAAACCTGCGTAGAGAAGTACAATTGATATCTCAAATACATGATATATGTGGTATGGGCGCAGCCATCCATAACAGAGTATACAATAATCCAGATCCAAGGCATGGGCGCAGCCATCCAGTAAGGATCGATAAATAGACTCAGGTATGGTCGCATCCATCCAATCAATGAGTCATGTAACCAATCAGAATAATCCACAAAATCCGCAGCCTGGATTCCAACAGACAATATCCAGGGTCTTGCGCTCCATCTCGACCCGAACAGAGTACAAGTTCAAGCATGTGAATATGTGAGTTGAAGTCGAACATGCAAGAACATCGTCTGATTACCAACCAATGATGAAAGTTGTTAACAGACGCGAGAGGTACCACCAATGATGACAATGGCCCTCAAGGTACTATAGGTACAATCCATGGAATGTGAATAGTGAGCTGGCGTCAAACACCCGTAGAATCATCCGATAGAAGGTCAATAGTGAAAACCTTATGTCAAATGCGAAGAACCTGCCATTGAGGCATGCAGGCTCCAGGGTACCAGAAGGGAGTCTCTAGATCAGCTTCCCGGATAATAAGCTGAAGTTGACAGGAAGTGACCTTGATCGAAGGTGGGCCATAGTGTTTCCCACATCATCGATACGAGACAGAGGAACATAATGTCTTTGTGAATTAGGATCAGATGAGAATCAGAGGAAGCTTGAAACTTTCAAAGGTCAACTTCTCTTGAACATATCGGCGGCACGACAGTGGATTTGGCAGTATTTGACATCAAAAGATCAGAGGTCATGATGACAAGGAAAAGAGTAGATGAGGGGTCAAAAAATATTACCCAAACCCACGGAGGCAAGCATAAAACGAGATGAGATGTCCCCAACCTAACATGAATGTAGACAAGTGCCATGTTCAAGAGCGACATACTGCCGACACGACGATGATACTGGTTCCATTTTTCCCCCACCATTTCTGGCGAGTACCTCTTTATTTTTACACAAGCTTGAAGAGGATACCATATGCTTGTCATATAAGTTCGTCCTTCGGATGAATCCATCCTAGTACATTTAACGAGCCCTAGGAAGGAGAAAATCGAATATCGTCATTAAGACTGGATCCGATGTCATCAGTGTTTAACGAGTCTGAAAAAGGAAGAATTCGACGTCTTTTCATGTTTAGAGCGTTTGAAAAGACAAAAAAAAATTAAACTCCAACAGTCCCTTTTCGTAGATAGTTCCTCAGATCTGAAAAGGTAGAAAACTATGTCTGAGAAAACCTCCTAGTCGCGATAGGCTAGGGTATTCATTTTTCGTAAATAATCTATCCCAGCCAGAAAAAGGGGTAAACGTATACTGGGTAGATGTCGTTTCATAACCACTTTAACGAGATCAAAAAGACAAGCGACTCGACAATATTTTCATGTTTAAGGAGTCATAAAAGAGCTGAAAGTTGACTCCTCATGGAGGAACTAGTGGTATAAAGGGTATCAACTGGTTCTGGTAATGGTGGAACTTCTCAGAACAAGTAAAGATTAAGAGGCTGGTTAACAAGACCACTCATCGCAGCGTTTCCTCAGGAATGGGTAAAACAACCAAGTGAAGGCATATGATCGGCCAAGTAGATGGGGACGATGGAAAGAGAAAACCAAGGCTCATCTGGAAAAAGCAGGCTGATAAAATGGCAATCAAAAGAGGTAAAATGGGAAAGGTTTAATTTTTACACAAGCTTGAAATCAAGAAACTCTGCTTGAAGTTGGTTTCATTTTTACACAAGCTTGAAACAAATATAAACTATGCTTGAAACCGGTTTAATTTTTACACAAGCTTGAAATGGAAACAAACTATGCTTGAAAAGGTAAGCATGCCCCCCAGCATGGTGACTCAATTCGAGGTGCATGCCCCCCAAGCTTCAGTCCATATGAAAGGCAGATGGAGTGAAGGTTCAAGTTATGAGATCAAGAGAAAGACTCGACTGGGATTTTACGAGATCTTATCAAAGACTTGAATTGAATGGGAACGTGTTTCATTGTTTTAACGAGGTTGACACATTAAAAGAACTATCCTTGGACACCTTGTTTCATTGTTTAAGGAGCTTGGCACAAGACAAGGAACTCTGCTCCGACAATCTTGTTTCATTTTTTAAGGAGCTTGACACAAGACAAGGAAATCTGCTTCGACAAGCTTGTTTCATTTTTTAAGGAGCTTGACACAAGAAAACGAACTGTGCTTCGATGATATTGTTTCATTTTTTAAGGGGCTTGACACAAGGAAATGAACTCTGCTCTGACAACCTTGTTTCATTTTTTAAGGAGCTTGACACAAGGAAAAGAACCCTGCTCCGACCGACCTCATCATAATGAACAAGAAGTCATCGCTTCCAAGAGTTCCATTCCCGATGGAAGGTGTTGTGCATAACAACCCCTACATTCGAAATTCCTGGCCACCAACCCCATTTAATTCTGTTTAAATCCTTTCGTGGCCAAAAACACTCACCTTCTATCTATCGTTATCCTTCCCGCTCAAAAAAATACATTATTCAAAGCTTAAACCCGCCATTAAAATTTGTATCGGGCCCAGCCCTTGAGGTCTCAGCCTCCTCTGTTCTGATTCCCATGTGACCTGGGCGCAAAACCGTGTGCCTAATTGAACGGGGGTCATCGCTTTATGTTTTCGGGCCAAACTGTAGCCGTGCGATCTCAATCAAATCAACGGCCCATGATGATTATCTTTGGTATTGCTTAGAAAAATGAGTGGTTTGGTCCGCACCGCCATTGAGCCAACGGGTATTCTCCATAGGGCAGTGATTCCGCAGATCGGCTGGACAAGTGTCAAGTGTACGATAGGTAAAACTGCCACATTGCTTGTGGGTAAAGGTTCGACCAAAGGCAGAGCTGACGGAATTCCTGTCGTCGCGGATCTTCCATAGAGTGCATCTAACGAAGTCATCCTCACATCCTCCGGACCTGCACGAACGATAACAAGGGGAAATCGTACTCCGGGCCCGCTATCTGTCGCTCCAAATGCTGTTCCAACTGTCAATCTCGTTTTAAGGACGAAGGTTCAGGATCGTCCGCGTAATTTATTGTTGACTAAGTCCACCCCCCGCCATGCCATCAACCCATATCTCCACGTCATGCCCTCCATGCAATCTGTCGTACATCCACTTGTCTAAATTCGATTCGTTTATTGTATTTTGACGTTCTTACGTTATAACCCTTTTCCATCCCATTCTTCGCTATTCCATTACATTTTCTCCACCACCCTGTAATCTTTCCGCCGACTCCACACGCCATTACCATTTGGCCATGTCCCCACCGCTACCATCGTCGAAACATCCACGTCCCTCGCTCCTGTGTCTGGTTTTCTCTAACGTGTTTGTGGGTTTTGCAGGTTTATATTGAGAAGGAGCTACCGTAATGTATCGCCTTCATTACAGAGGCCAAGATCTTCTCTAAGGACAGTTCTTAAAAGCAGAAATTTAAGAAGGAGGCTGGTGGTAGTTGCTATGATATGACCAAATTAATGGGAGCAAAAATAAAATCCATCGAATCCTGCAAATGCATCCTAGGGAAAGATTACGCAGCAAGGCAATATTAATTGGGTGGCATAAAAATACCAAGGAATGATCGAGAAACTGAGCCTCGGGCATTTAAAACCTTAGATGTGGATTCAAAAGATGAGAGGCAGAAAGTACAATTTTCCTCCAGGTTTAATCCTCAGCAGATTTCTCTCTCGAAGAAAGTACAGAGTATTGCATATTTTATCTTGCGCATTTCATTTCTAGAGGAATCTACACCTACAACATTTACTCCATGGAGCAGCAGCAGAGTACACTCAGCATTTCAAAGTAGTCAAGTAATATGGGAATGAGGGTTTTTCTTCCATTTTGTTCAAATCAAATCATTAATTGTGCATCACCTACCTATTATTCTACAATTTTCTATTTCCTCTATAAATACTAAGAAGAAAGACATTGTAAGGGTTCCAGATTTCTATCAGAAAACTGTGTAGTGAGAAGTTCTTGTATACATCTTGTAACACTTCTGTATGAAGGCTCAGAGCCCGTAGGGTCTCAGTGAGGAGGAGTTATATCTGTAGTGAGGATTCTGGTCTTGGGTATCCCACAGTATGTAATTTTCTCTTATGTGTTAATATAAAATCTCATTCCATTACATTTATCTTCTTGTATCATTGTTCTGGAATGCGAGTGGCTCACTAATTTCAAGTAAGGATTCATCCTAGTCGATGCCCTTACTTGGATTAGTCAAGCGCTTTAAATAGGCCCAGGCATGATATACTGTTCCATGTTATTTTCATCCATATTTTCTGCTATATTAGTTACTTGGGGAGGGTACTTTTAAAACGCCATTGTCATGTATGGATTCTTAGATTGATAAGCCCATATGTGGTTATGTTGTGTATCTGGGTATCAGCCTCATGTCAACTAGTATCTTCTTGATATTCTCTTCACTGCATTTACCTTCTGATATTTGATTTCTATGGCATATTATTTGAACTGGCCCTCTTTGCCGTAAGCTGTCTCTTAACTGTCTGATGCTTTTATATTGAAGTTTTTTACAAGCTGTTCCTACATTTTCTTATCCTTGTATCAGCTTCGGAGAGAGTTTGGTTCCATTTCAATTAATTCCCTTGTTTTACAAGAGATAGCAGGAGAGCTTTTGGATTGACAAACAAAGTTATATTATGAGCTCCTTGCTATGATAAGATGTCCTAGGCACTGGTCTATGGAAACTCTAGGCTGTCTCTAGGGGTGGCAAGAATTGTCTACAACATCTTTCTGGCGCTGTTGCCGGGGATCGAATTTAAGAATATCAGTTTCCCTGGGCCTCGAAAAATCATATCCACTCTCTAATCAGGTGAGCACAGAGAGTTGAAGAGTTGCATATCTCTCACCTTGGCGACTCCACTGGTATTTATTTGATAAATCTATTGGTAGTCCTGGCTCCTCGTAAGCCACATTTGAGATCAGATACATCTCAGTCAAAGACACCTTACGTGTCTGACCCAGAGAAGATCATTCATAAAAGAGTTTGGAAAGAGAGGAAATCAGTTCGTGCTGAAATCCCTGAATATTTTGTATAAGATTATCTGCCCTCTTCTTCTCAAGAAATCAAAATGGAACATCCCGATTTCACCGAGGAAAATCCCGCATATTACTTAGAAAGTCCACCTAGGGGAAGTGCCAGGATTGAAGAGGATTTTCGTCCTACTCTCGAGGCTGAGGAAATTAAAGAAGTTACAGAGGTAGCCTTTGTTAATCGTGAATTGTTTCCATCCACTCCCCAGACCTCTGTACAGTACATTCCGATTGTTGCACATACTCCACTCCCTCTGCCTCCCATTCCTTCATTTGTACCTCAGATTGTTGCACAACCCCCACCTCCTCCAATGGCTAATGTACCAGCTTTTCTCCTGAACAAATATGCTCCACTGGCCTTACCCCAAGTGCTAAATGATATGCCACAGGATTATTTGAAGATTTTACCTAGATTTAATGGAGAAAATGAAATTGATGCTCAGAAACATCTTGAGACTTTCTGCTCCTTTGCAGAGAACTTCAATGTTGAACATTTGGATGTGGTCTTAAGATTATTTGTGCAATATTTGGATGGTGAAGCCAGAAAATGGTTCAAGACTTTAGGAAACCGTTTAGTGACCACCTGGGATGACATGGAGAATACTTTTCTCAGGAAATGGGGAGAAAAGAAAGATCATGGACAGTGTCTTACTGAATTCAATACTCTTAATAAGAAACATAATGAAGGAGTGTTAGAGTTTATTAAAATATTTAACAAGTTATATTTGAGCCTGCCTCCTGAGATGAAACCTCACCAGACTGCTGCTAAAGTGGTTTTCATAGCAGCCTTTGACTCAGATTTTGGCTTCTCCTTGAGGGAAAGAAAACCTGCCACTTTAGATGATGCTCAGTCAGATGCTCTGGAGTTGGAAGAAAACTTTGCCTCCACTGGGAAATCAAAGGGAAAAGTTGAACAGGATAGGAAGAGAGGTAAAGAAGAGGTTTCCTCCTCTAACCAGGAGAAGGATTCAGATAAGATGGATGAAATAAGAAAGATGATTAAGAAGATGGTTAAACTTGAATTGGAGGCCAAGATTTCAGCCCCCAAGAATTTTTATAATGCTCCAAACAGAGGATACAATCCTCAGTATAAAAGACCACCACTGCAGATATTGCCTAGGGAAGCAAAGGAGCAACAAGATCAGGTACCACACCCATTGTACTTGGAAGGCCCAACAGATGACTCCACTAAAGATGTTGCTTATCAATTATAAGATTCAAATCTTGTTTTTTCAAACAATGATGACATAGAATTCCCCTTGCAAGAAGAAGAAGAAGAAGCAGAAATTGATCATTATTGTAAACAATTTGCTGATTTCATGAAAGCACAATTCAATGTAAAATATGATCTCAGATCTTCAAGGAAGAGGACCCGGACCCAAGACCAAGAAGATGCTCCACTTCAAAGGGGTGCACTTGCTCAGAAAGAAACAACGGTACAAAAAGCTGCAAAAAAAGGTAAGAGTCCTCTTAACATTCCTCTACAACCTAATGATCAAATTCCTTCTTCCTCCAAAGTTGTTAGTCCTCCCAATGCTGAGTCAATGTCAAGAGAAGTCAAATTCCCAGCTGAAAATAAAGAGTCAAAAGAAGTTGTGATAGAAAAGCCTTCCTCTGCTTTTAGTTTACAAAAAGAGCTTGAGAAAATTAAGATTCCAGTCCCCCTGACCGAGCTGTTAAAACAGCCTGTATATCAATCTCAAGTTACTTCCTTCATACTACCTCCTGAAGCACCAATAACTCCAGATAGTCTTAACCTCCAAGAAGAAAGACCCCTGGTAGTCTTTGGCCCACCTATAGAGGAAATAGATCCTTCTACTCCTCCTTTTTACGTGTCTTTAGTTATTCATGACCTGCTGTTACACAACTGCATGCTAGATTCTGGGGCTTCCCATAATATTATGCCTCTGTCTATCATGGAAAAACTAGGACTGAAAATTACAAGACCATATAAAGACCTATACTCATTTTATTCCAAAAGAGTTAAATGCTTGGGGATGATTAAAGATTTAGTGGTCAATCTGGCACAAATTCTAGCAAAAAGTGTAGTTATGGACATTGTGGTTGCTGATATCCCAGCCCGCTTTGGCATGTTACTGTCAAGGTCCTGGGGTACAAAAATTGGCGGGTCACTCAAAATGGACTTAACATATGCTACCGTCCCAGTCTTTGGAGGCCAAGAAAGGAGGTTATACAGGGAGACTAGATTTGTTAAAATGGTAACCAAGGTTGACTGCTCAGAGAATTCCCTAGTTTATAACAAAGGGGGAGATTTATCGTGTTTAATGTTAGAAGAAAATAAAAATTATGCCCATGAGCCCCCCTTTGGTCAAATCCAAGCTGAGCAGCCTTCAGAAGATCAGGAATCAGAAATTTGGACATTACATTTTGATGGAGCAAATTCAAAGGAAGGTAATGGAGCGTGAGTGTTATTAATCTCTCCCACAGGAAAATGGGTGCCACTGTCCTTCAAATTGGAGTATGAGGCTACTAATAATGTGGCTGAATATGAAGCACTGCTACTGGGACTGCAAACAGCCAGAAATATGAATATAAAGAATTTAAAAGTTCTGGGAGACTCTGAATTGGTTGTTAGACAGGTCAGAAATCAATGCCAAGAAAAACACCCACGGCTGAAAGCTTATAGGAATGAAGTATGGGACATGGTGGAAATTTTTTTCTTAGCATTCAACATACAGTTCAGGCCCTGGGAATAGAACAAAATAGCAGATTCTCTTGCTGTAGCTGCCAGTACATTCCGTCCTCCTCAGAACCCACTTTTGAAATATGAAGTTGAGGTACGGTATAGACCATCCATCCCAGATAATATTAAGCACTGGAAAGTATTCGAAGATGAAGAAAAAATGAATAGATTCCTGGAAAAAGTGGGAGAATTCTCTAATATGGAGATTGATGACTGTGAGGAAGAGGAAGCTGAGAATATTGCAGAAAACAGATGGGAAGAAAAAATAGCAGGTAATAAAGTGCTGCAACTGAAAGGAAATGTCATCCCTAGAGGGCTGGTGCCCCTAGAAAGACTATTTGATAAAAATGATGTTCCATTGCAGCATAGTAAAGTAATAGAAGAAAATCAAGTAGAAGACTTGAATTTGGGCACTGATGCTGAGCCTAAAATCGTAAAACTATCCAAAAAAGTTTCAGAGGAATATAAAAGAAAATATTTGAAACTATTTCAGTCATACAAGGATGTATTTGCATGGTCCTATCAGGACCTAAAAACTTTTGATATTAATATAATGCAGCACAAAATTCCTCTGAGAGAAGATACAAAACCATATAAGCAGAAACTCAGACAGATAAATCCTCTGCTGCTTCCTTCAATTGAAAAAGAAATTAAGAATCTGCTACAAGCCAAAATAATTGTGCCACTAAGATACTCTGAATGGGTCGCTAACCTGGTCCCTGTTCGAAAAAAGAATGGAGAAATAAGATTATGTGTGGATTTCAGGAATTTAAATAGAGCATCTTTAAAGGATAATTATCCACTGCCTAAGATGGACCACATCCTGCAGAAAGTGGTGGGAGCATCTAGAATGTCAATGATGGATGGTTTTTCTGGTTATAATCAGGTGGCTGTGTTACCAGAAGATTAGAAGAAGACTGCTTTCACCATGCCATGGGGAACATTCATGTATGCCAGGATGCCTTTTGGATTAATCAATGCAGGAGCCACCTTTCAGAGGGCTATGGATATTGCTTTTGTTGGTGAACAGGATAAATTCTTGGTGGTATACCTTGATGATATTACAATATTTTCCAAGAATGATGATGAACATATTGAGCATTTACGGAGAACTTTTGAAAAATGCAGAAGGTATGTCCTTTCTCTTAATCCAAAAAAATATTTATTTGCATTAGAGGAAGGCAAAATTTTAGGGCACATTGTGACTAGAGATGGTGTGCAAATAGACCCTAAAAGAGTTGAGGTGATAAATAGTATTTCTCTACCAAGAAATAAGAAAGAAGTACAAGTATTTTTAGGCCGAATCAATTTTCTGAGAAGATTTATTCCAAATTATGCCGAGATAGTTAGGCATATAACTGATATGCTTAAAAAGAAAAATGAGGTGAAATGGTCCCAAGAATCTAGATATGCATTCACAAGGATAAAACAGGCATTTGGTGAAGCTCCTGTGCTAGCTGGACCAGATTATGCAAGGCCATTTATGATCTTTTCATTTGCTTCACCTCATATAGTAGTTGGAGTCTTGTTGCAGAAAAATGAAGATGGATATGAGCAGCCAATAGCCTTTTTCAGTCAGGTATTACATGATGCAGAATTGAGGTATAACATACTAGAAAAGCAGGCATATGCCCTGGTGAAGTCTCTCAAGGCCTTTAGAACATATGTTTTGCAATCCCACATTACTGCATACGTTCCTACAGCAGCTGTCAAAGATATCCTCGTTCAAGGAGATAGTGAAGGCAAAAGAGGAAGATGGATTGCAAAAATACAAGAGTACGATTTGGACATAAGACCCACTAAGCTGGTTAAAGAACAAGGGCTAGCCAAAATTTTGTCTGAATCAAATCATCAGGCTCTAGGTATAAATTTATCCATGATAGCGAATGAGGAGTCTGAGAAAGGAGAAGAGCAGCATGGAATAGAGCTGGCCACTCAAAAGATACACATGAAATATCTTGCTAGTCCTTGGTACAAAGAAATAATTGAATATCTCTTAACACTCAGCTATCCTCCGAGTTGTGATAAGGTAAAATACAGAGTTGTGAGAATGAAATCGCAGAAATACATAGTTGCTAATGGACAGCTATACTGGAGAGATCCCTCAGGTATATTACTATTATGCCTTATAGAAAATGAAGTGGAGAATATAATGACAGAATTTCATGAAGGAATCTATGGAGGACATTACAGCTGGAGGGATACAGCTCATAAAATCCTGAAGGCTGGTTTCTACTGGCCAAAATTATTTACAGATGTTTTCGTTTGGGTTAGAGCGTGTGATAAGTGCCAAAGATTTGCAGAAAGACAGAAATTAGTAGCTCTGCCCTTGATTCTTGTTCATGTAAATGAACCATTTCAGAAATGGGGATTAGACTTTATAGGGGAAATACATCCCCCATCAAGTGGCCAACATAAATGGATACTAACAGCCACAGATTATTTTACAAAATGGGTGGAAGCCATACCTGCAAGAAACACTACAGATGCTGTGATAATCAAATTTTTGGAAGAAAATATCATATCCAGGTTTGGCTGTCCTGCTAGAATTGTAACTAATAATGCACAGGCCTTCAAGTATGCAAGATTCATAAATTTCTGTCGGCAGTATAACATTATAATGAATCACTCCACAGCTTACTATCCACATGGAAATGGCTTGGCAGAATCTTCCAACAAAACTCTGGTGAGGGCCTTGAAGAAAACTATTAATGAAAATCAGAAGAATTGGGATTCCCAATTAAAGTTTGCTCTATGGGCGAATAGGATAAACAACAAGAGAGCAACAGGGAAATCTCCTTATGAATTCGTATATGGACGAGCAGCAGTGTTCCCTGTGCAGTTAGCTTCGCTAGTGGCACGTTTCATGCAGGAAAATCAGGAAGAGCCGAACGATATGGTCCGAAGAATAAGTCAATTGGTAGAATTAGAGGAAACACAAGACCAGGTGAATCAGATATTAGCTGAATACCAGGAAAAAATGAAAAATATCTTTGATCGGTATGCAAAGGATCGAAAATTGCAAAATGGTGACCTGGTTCTCAGATGGGATGTCCGGAGGGCTGAAAAAGGAAAGCATGGGAAATTTGACCCCCTCTGGTTTGGTCCATTTAAAATTGTGGGACAGGGAGGTAATAACATGTTTACATTGGAAAATTTGCAGGGTGACTTGTTGGACGCCCCTGTGAACGGCCAATTCCTAAAACCCTACTTCTAGTTTTAATTCAGGAAGAGAGAGCCTGATGTATTATATTGTGTATAGGTTTTATTCAGACTTTAGTTTAAGTAAGGTGGGTAAGCTGATGAATTTTTGAAGAATATATAAAGGGATTAAAGAATAGAGTTCATATATAGAAAGATCAGTGGTCAGCCAGTTCTCGCCACATCCACGGAGGAACGTACCATCCCCAGATGGAGCCGATGTTGTGCATAACAACCCCTACATTCGAAATTCCTGGCCACCAGCCCCATTTAATTCTGTTTAAATCCTTTTGTGGCAAAAAACACTCGCCTTCTATCTATCGTTATTCTTCCCGCTCACAAAAATACATTATTCAAAGCTTAAACCCGCCATTAAAATTTGTATCGGGCCCAGCCCTTGAGGTCTCAGCCTCCTCTGTTCTGATTCCCATGTGACCCGGGCGCAAAACCGTGTGCCTAATTGAACGGGGGTCATCGCTTTATGTTTTCGGGCCAAACTGTAGCCGTCCGATCTCAATCAAATCAACGGCCCGCAATCGAATTATCTTTGGTGGCCCCGCGCCTGAAAACTGGTGGTTTATTCTGCACCACCATTGCTGAGCCGACGGTATTCTCCATGGGGCCAGCGATTCCATAGATCGCTGGACAAGTGTCCAAGTGTACGATGACTGAAACCACCCATTTCGCGCGTTAAAGGTCCGACCAAAGACGGGCAGCGGAATTCACCATCGCCGTCGGATCTGCCAGCTTCCATCTAACGACGATCATCCTCTGGACCTGCACGAACGATAACAAGGGGAAATTATACTCCGAGCCCGCTATCTGTCGCTCCAAATGCTGTTCCAGTCGTCGATCTCGTTTTAAGGACGAAGGGTCAGGATCGTTCGCGTAATTGATTGTTGACTAAGTCCACCCCCCGCCATGCCATCAACCCATATCTCCACGTCATGCCCTCCATGCAATCTGTCGTACATCCACTTGTCTAAATCCGATTCGTTTATTGTATTTTGACGTTCTTACATTATAACCATTTTCCAGCCCATTCTTCACTATTCCATTACATTTTCTCCACCACCCTGTAATCTTTCCGTCGACTTCACACGCCATTACCATTTGGCCATGTCCCCACCGCTACCATCGTCGAAACCTCCACGTCCCTCGCTCCTGTGTCTGGTTTTCTCTAACGTATTTGTGGGTTTTGTAGGTTTATATTGAGAAGGAGCTTCTGTAATGTATCACCTTCGTTACAGAGGCCAAAATATTCTCTAAGGACAGTTCTTAAAAGAAGAAATTTAAGAAGGAGGCTGGCGGTAGTTGCTATTATATGACCAAATTAATGGGAGCAGAAATAAAATCCATCGAATCCTGCAAATGCATCCAGGGGAAAGATTACGCAGCAAGGAAATATTAATTGGGTGGCATACAAATACCAGGGAATGATCGAGAAACTGAGCCTCGAGCATTTAAAACCTTAGATGTGGATTCAAAAGATGAGAGGCAGAAAGTACAATTTTCCTCTAGGTTTAATCCTCAGCAGATTTCTCTCTCGAAGAAAGTACAGAGTATTGCATATTTTATCTTGCGCATTTCATTTCTAGAGGAATCTACACCTACAACATTTACTCCATGGAGCAGCAGCAGAGTACACTCAACATTTCAAAGTTGTCAAGTAATATGGGCACGAGGGTTTTTCTACCATTTTGTTCAAATCAAATCATTAATTGTGCATCACCTACCTCTTCTTCTTCAATTTTCTATTTCCTCTATAAATTCTAAGAAGAAATACATTGTAACGGTTCTAGATTTATATCAGAAAACTGTGCAGTGAGAAGTTCTTGTATACATCTTGTAACACTTCTGTATGAAGGCTCAGAGCCCGTAGGGTCTCAGTGAGGAGGAGTTATATCTGTAGTGAGGATTATAATCTTGGGTATCCCATAGTATGTAATTTTCTCTTATGTGTTAATATAAAATCTCATTCCATTACATTTATCTTCTTGTAGCATTGTTCTGGAATGCGAGTGGCTCACTAATTTTAAGTAAGGATTCATCCTAGTCAATGCCCTTACTTGGATTAGTCAAGCGCTTTAAATAGGCCCATGCATGATATACTGTTCCATGTTCTTTTCATCCATATTTTATGCTATATTAGTTACTTGGGGAGGGTACTTTTAAAATGCCATTGTCATGTATGGATTCTTAGATTGATAAGCCCATATGTGGTTATGTTGTGTATCTGGGTATCAGCCTCATGTCAACTAGTGTCTTCTTGATATTCTCTTCACTGCATTTACCTTATGATATTTGATTTCTGTGGCATATTATTTGAATTGGCCCTCTTTGCAGTAAGTTGTCTCTTAACTGTCTGATGCTTTTATATTGAAGTTTTTTACAAGCTGTTCCTACATTTTCTTATCCTTGTATTAGCTTCGGAGAGAGTTTGGTTCCATTTCAATTAATTCCCTTGTTTTACAAGAGATAGCAGGAGAGCTTTTGGATTGACAACCCAAGTTATATTATGAGCTCCTTGCTATGATAAGATGTCCTAGGCACTGGTCTATGGCAACTCTAGGTTGTCTCTAGGGGTGACAAGAATTGTCTACAACAGAAGGAAAACATCCTGGAAGTCAGGACCCAATGCCCCCAGCACCTGATGCATGACGGCATCATCACTGAGTACAGGCACAGGGTAGGTAGCCACATAGTTGACATGTGGTGGGGTAGATACAACGGGTGGATAAAAAACAGGAAGGGATGACGGTGGGCCAGCTGCCACATCAGGACCAAAGAACGAAAGTTGATCAATGGTCACGATCCATCCTTCATGTGGAAAACAGACCACACGGAAAAGGGAGGAGACAATCGCTCCCATGGCATAGGTGTAATCGCGTCCCAAGAGAAAATTGAAATCCAAAGGGCCTGGAACAACCATCACGTCCATATGGATGGTTTTTCCTCCCAAAGTAATAGGTAACCTTGGAAGGATCCCTAACGGTTGACTAGTTCTTCTGTTAAATGCCAACAGATTCTACGTAACCGGCGCAAGCGGCGGTGAACCAAAAGCTTGCCAAGTAGTTGAGGATAGAACACTAACAGACACGCATTCGTCTATAATGGTGCTGGGTACAACCAGACCAAAGGCCTGTACCGTTATCTCGAAAGGCACATAAGACGGAAGGTGGTATCCCGTAAATCGATTCCAATCAAAGGAAGCAACCAAACTACTTGGAGGGGCCACCATAGAACTGAGATGGTCTTTCCCTGGTGTTACGATAGAAGAAGGAGCATCCTCCACGACCTCCATCTCGAAGGAGGGAGGGGCATCCTCTGGGACCTCTATCACGGGAGGCAGAGGAGCTGCTTCTTGAGGTATAGGGATAAGAGAATCCTTCTCCAAGTCCGAAGAATTTGAAGAAACAAGAAGAACCTGAGGGGGATGAGGTCCACTCTCAACGGAAAAGACCTGGTGCACCATAGACGGGGCCAGCTCAACCGATCCCATGACCAATGGTTGGTCGGGAACGGATTCCTGAATCTAAATTTATGAGGGAGCGAGATCGACCAAGGATGACTCTTGACCAATCATAGGATCAGCAAGTGGAGGACTCAAAGAAAGCCAATTGTAACCAGCCAGAAGGGATGGCACAGAAATAGCCGAGTTGTCCAAAACACGCTTGGCTTTATCCATATACGGATAAACGTGAATGGCATGGTTCCCCCCACACAACTTACAGGGATTGGCAAGCTTACCCTGCTTCTTAGGAGCCTTACCAGCACTAGTTGAAGATGTGCCCCCAACTTGACTCCTAGAAGTCAAAGGCAATGACAGACGACCGTTGGACCATGCTTCAAGCACCTTGGGAATGCGAGGGTAGTCTCGAAGAAGATGGTATCCCGTGCACAACATGCAAGGGAACTTGAATTTCCGTGGGGGGTTGGAAGGTTTATCAAGAGGAGGTGCTTTAGAAGTGACAGCTGTAGATTTAGCCTCTCTCTTACCGGACTTCTTCTTCTTTGTCTTCTTCTTCTTATTCTTAGCCACCTGGTTACTCGAATACAGACTTTCACCAGGTGAAGTAGCAGAGGAGGACGCAAAAATAGGTGAAGAAAGGGAGAGGTCCACCTTGGAATCAACATGGTGTTGTTTAGGTGGAGGAACTGATTGAACAGTAGCCGAGACATTCGAGACCACAGGGGTTGAAAAAAACCAAATAGGCAACCCAACAGTTAACCCAGGAAGGGACAACGTTGCCATATAAGGAGCACCAACATTCCCAAAAGGAGGAAAATGACTCGGATTCCCATTGGAGGATATTCCTTGGTTAGTGAACTCCGGAAAAGTTGCCATCGGAAACGACCCAAAACAACACCCTAAGGAAACTAACTTTAACCAGGAATATTTCGTGGGCAGTTAATTTTTATGACATTGAAAAAAAACTCTACCGTTTCATATTTTAAGAGTCCAGAAACGAGTAAAAGGTGACTCTATCTCTTTCAGTTTTGAAACAAGCATGAAAGGACAAGCGCTTGATGATCCTTTCAAATTAAAGAGTCAGAAAAGATCAAAATGACTACTTTGGTAATCTAGGCAAAGGGTGTACCAGATATCCGTGAACTGCAATATACACCTTGGTTTCAAAATGAAAGAGAAATCAACCAAGGACTTAACGTATGTGCAGGTAATCTCCCCGAATGCTATGTCCAGTGTATCATAGGTATAGGGTGGCAGACTCGGATTCCTATGGATAAAGGATAGCAACCTAGTGGGGTCTCCCTTTATATACGCGACGGTACGGGGAACACAAGTCCGTACTAGCGCTGTCTAAAGCCAAGAGGCGAACGACAACTACTAGGTTTAACGACGCCGGAACACGTCACTAGCCTAGACCTCTAAATATTTCGTTAATGTTTCAATGTTGCCTTAAGGTAAATTGAATAAATTTTAATATTTATCTTCAATTATGTCTCGGTTTCAAAGCCCTACCGTATGTCATCTGACAATCTCCTATATGCAGCTATATGAGAAAAGAAAACTTTTCAATTCGATGAATGCTATCTAGTTAAGGGAAGAACTTCAAACAATGATGTAGCAAACAACAATACTGAAAACGAAAATTTTCCAAACTAGATGAATTTCACTATCCAAAAGTAACCTCAAACATTCAACGATGTGAATAATGCAATGTAATCTATGCAAAATCCTCTTTTTAAAAACTATGCAATTGTAATCTATGCACTATTTCCCTTTTTATTTTCAAATGATAAGAATGCACTCAATGCATTTTTCGATGAAATGAGAATCTACTTAATGCATGCTTTCAATGAAGGAGAATGCACTTGATGCGATTTTTAGCTTTCAATCATTAAACAATGTAATCTAATTGTAATGATGGATCTCAAAAAACACTTTTCAATGCAATGTGATCTAATGCATTTTAACAAAAATAAAACTATGAGATGAAAACTAAATGAATGCAAATCTTCTAGATGAATGCAAAAGAGATGTAAACAAACACTAAGAATGCAATCGTTGTTTTAAACACTTTGTAACGAAATCCTCAAAAGGTGACAAAACATAAAGAGGAATTCTAAAGCTTGAGATGAAAACAAGGCATTCATCCCTTTTACATCAAGCAATCATGGAGAGAAGACATTTAAAACAATGAGCAATGTAATCTATGCTCATACAGAGAAAAGACTGGAAGGGAAAGACACACTGGTGAAGGATTTAGGGAAAAAATCTCAATTTTCACACACCCTGAAATTGGCATGACTTTGTCACTAACAACGAGTGCCAAATGGCGTGAATTGCTCACTGACAACTAGTGCCAATGGAAAATTGGCACGGGTTGCTAATTAACAACAAGTGCCAATGCCTAAAAATGAAGAAACAAAGAATTTCTCCCAACCAAGACCAGACTCACCACTTCAAGCAGAATCTAAAACAAACCCAGAAGAAAATTACTGACCAAAAGAAACTTCCGAACAAGGGTAAACCCTAGCCCCTACAGGAGATGGCGCGACTGTCTGGCTGTAATCTATGCCAGACAGGGGATGGCGCGAGTGATGAACTGGCAACCTGCGCCAATTGGCATGACTGTCAACCTAGAAACCGCGCCAATCAAGCCAACCATGAAAAGATGAAAATTTGGAAAAGCAAAGGTCAGATCTGATCCTTTGGGGCTTGAACAAAGGTTTTATACTAGAAAAAAGCGAACCAAAAGAGCTGATCAAGCAAGCAAAGTCAAGAATCGACCAAAAATACAAGACAATACCCGAAATCAACATCTCCCCAGCGAGTCGCCAGTTTGTTGTAGAGGTAAATCCCCTCTGCGGACAGAGGTGATCCCTACTAGCCCAGATTGGGTCTAGCAACAATTGTATCACGCTAAGGCACAAGTTACTAATTGAAATAGACCAAATTTCGAGAAAGGCCTACCTTAAGTCCAACATTGTTGTTTGTAGAGAAGATAGCGCTCCCATTTCCTTGCTCCGGCAGATCACAATTCTCCTGCTTGTCGTGATCAAACACCTGCACATACAAGAAACACGACGAACATACAAGCGTAAAACCCAATATATACAATTATGTATCAGTCAGAGAAGACAAATCATGATCATAATGAAAAATACAAGTGGAACCATAACCAAAGTCGCTTATCATTAATTAATACAAAGGAAAATACAACCTGGCTCTGACGCTGAATCTTCCTTTAGCGGGTCGACAGTGGAATACTTCTCGGTAAGGCTCATCGGGAATGGGACAAGCCTCTCTCTTCGATCATCAATCTCCTTGCTATTGATTTGGCTCTATGAGGAATATCAAGGCTCTTGAAACATTCTTTAGGCTATGAAGGCTCTTTGAGACTCAACCATTCAACCCTTCAGCCATCCAACCCTTCAGCCATTCAACCCCTTCATCAATGGATGAAGGCTATATTTATAGAGGAGAGGAGGAGGTTGGGATCCCTACAATAGTGGAAGGGAGGCCTTATCCCTTGGGAGGTTCCCCATAAGGTGGAAACAAGAGGCCAAAGGAGGAAGGCCGTGGTTATTCAGTCGAAACCACTCCTCATGACTCATCCATGAAGTTGTTGTAATCGAAACTTCACCTCTTTTTAAAAAAAAATTTCCATAAGAATATTGGCGCGGGTGCTTAACTGGGACAGAGTGCCAATTGGTGTGGCCTCAATGTTAATTTTCCTCATTGGCGCGAGGACATAACAAGCTACCGGCACCAAGGCAAAAACAAGTGTTTTTAGGGGTCTGGTCAGGAAATGATCAAGAGAAGGAATGTTGTCCTCATGGAAAGGGATGCAATGATGGTATTTGCAAGGCATGGCACTGATTATTGGTCACAGAAACGACCCTCCAATGGGCGAGATGGGGATTTTAAGGAGGGTGAAAAATTACTGTGTAACAAAGAGGGTTAGTCTGTGACCTACCCTATTGTTTATTCAACTGGCTTCCCGTATGGGATGTACTCCTCTGCCCCTTGGGGGTTGTGGGAGGAGTGGTGTTGGGAGACCAACCAGGGTTCCAAAATATGGCTACCTCGATAAAAGGCAATCTGATAATGGTGGAAGCATTCCGTCTTTGACACCTGAATGGCGAAAGACCTGGAGTCCCTCTTGATAATGGGGGAGGTCCAAAAGGTGCCTGGATCGACGAGGTTCCGTTAGGACCTGTCAGATGTTACCCTGGTTTGGTTTTGGAAAAATTTGAGAGGATAGAGTCTATGATCAAAATAAATTCTTGTCACATACATAAAGCAAAGTGAAAAATAAAATAGATTTCCCTTTAAATTAATCTATGTGATCATGCAATCAAGAAAGTGGTTTTTGTTCGTTTGCTTATGATACTCAAAATCCTAGAAGACCTATGTATCCTCACACACTGAAAAGTAACTCGGCCTTGAGAATATTTCTTGTGAGTGCTGGCATAACGCCCCGTAATAGCTAGCGATGCCCCCAGTCAGCCGAAGAGAATCCACCAAGGCAAGGGTAGAGGGTCTGGCGCTTGCCTGCATCGTCACCTATAGGGTAGAGGTTGCCCTAGTTTTTGGCCACTAAGAACCACTGTCCCATGTGAGCGTTCGAGTCTTGGGCTTCTTAGTAGTAAGCTAACAGTACCGAGTATCATCCGGGTTAGGTAGCGCCAACTAATACCGCATGCACTGCGCCTAAGCCTAACCCCCTCTGAAACGGGTCTCTGTTGCGCTCAGATTTTCTTTGCCATGGGATGATAGGTGTATTTGAAGCTCCCCAAATACACAAATTCTATGTTTCAATATGAAGTATGATCAAGGTGACTTATTGGATGCCTACCCCCTTGATCCTAACTTAAGCTATAAATTCATTTGTGACCCCTGTGGGGAGAATTTAGTGAGTTCTGTTAAGTTAGTTTTAGGTGTCTTTGCTTCGCTTAGTGGGTGAGTGTGTGTGAGCACAAAGTGGACAAGAACATAGTTTCAACATGTGGATATCGATGATCCTTTACAAAATCCCCTATTTAAACTATGTTGTATTGTTCCTGGCTCAAATGGAAACATGTGCGGATAATGGGCCGCTTTCAAATTTTCCTAGTTAATATATGTGACTAACTATAGGGAGATGGCGAATTGTGAATATGGAGTGTTCATATGCTTACCTAGGATCACCAGAGGGTGCAAAGGTAGCAGAGATTACTTTCTCTTCATTAGAAAATTCAATCCTAGTCTCGCAATTCCTAGTGAAAAAATTGAACTAAACTAAAAACTTTACACTAGAACAAATAAAACTAGCCATGCATGCATGGTTGTGGGCTAGTTTCTTGGACTAGTTATCTAGGTGTAAGTACCAAAATTTGCAAAACATAAATTTTTCAGAATGAAAGTTATTTTTCCCCCCTACTTAAACTATGTGTGAATTTTGCAAAAATCAACTTGAAGTAAAACTAACACTAAGCCTACAAAAAGTAGCTAAAAGTGGGTTTTAACAAGCTGCGGGGTACCACAACTAGTGCTGGCAGGTGCATTAGGGGTTTCCAACACTTTACAAGCAGAAAAGGACAAAATTTAGGGAGAAATTTCTCATTCTGTAAATTGTGCGCAAAAGGCTGATACATGTGTGCTTTTTGTGCGCTGGTCAGCACTAAACACGCCCTGCACGCCTATGAGGAAAAAATGCGCACAAAGTCCTGCAAGTAAAAAAATTAGGAGCTGCTCTTCTTCAGTCTGTCACTCTGGGTGAATCTAGGGATTGCAAGAGAAATCAGAGGATATTCAGCTCCACTCCAAGGCATAGACAAAGGTCTCCTGCAAAAGAAGGCACAACCACATAAAGTTGGTAATAAAACATTAGTGGAGTCACCAATCATGTTGTGGTGTGTTTGGTGCACGTATGTACGAAATCACACCAGTTTAAGGGGTGTGGTTTACCCTTTTAAACTATTGGTAATAGGCAGAAAGAAGTGGAGTAAATGAGCATACTATATAGAAGAAAAAGCATGCAAATGTAATATAAAAACTAAACTGAAACTAAACATAAATAAGCAGAAGCTCTGAACGAGTCAAACGACACAATAATGCAAATGGTGGCTCTAGGCCGCTCTTATTGAGCGCTGGTAGTAAGAAGAGTGATAATTTACCCTCTTGCTAAAGGGCCCCTAGACAATGGTTCTAGGTCCCGATTCAAGGATGTTTTTATCCCAAGCCTAGCTCGGTGCAGTCTCACTCTCTCTCTACTGTGTGGACTGAGCATGTTGGGTGGCCAACAAGTAAGTCCCCTCTGTCTTCAGCTCCGGGTCGCACAATGTAGGTATTTCTTGGGAAATTATAGCTAGCATAACAATGTGATCACCCATTTTTCATCCCATGGTGGCTTTATATAGGGGATTTCAAATCCTCCTTCCCTCCCTTGGTACATTGTCGATGGTGACCCAAGGGAGGCGTATGATTCCTTGTGCTTCAAATATTCCATTGTGTGTTCACATAGTGTCTGAGGCATTGGTGGTTTTCCTTAGGCGGCTTCAAGTAAGGAGTAACTTGTCCTTTGATTTATGTGTCCCCGGATAGTGACATTTCGCCACTCTCAGGAATGCGCACTTATCGGGCAAAAAGGCGCGCAGAAGGCGCTCTTCTCGAAGGATAATGCACACAAATAGAATTTTAGGACTAGTTCAAATTTGATTTTCCTTAAACCTTTGATATTTTTAAATAATTTCCAGATTCTGTAATGTCTTCCAGCCCTGTAAATCCTTTGGCTTGACATGAATTAATGTCATCTTCTGTTTTACGATTTTCCAGTGTTAACAGTATTCTTTTGCATGTAGTGTGCATTTAGGAATTTGAGATCCCATTCGGTAGGGCCTTGAAACTCAACCATTAATTCAAGATCAAACTTAAAATTAATTCAATCAATATAAGGAAGCATTGGAACCTAACGTAAACATTTTAGAGGTCTAGGCTAGTGACGTGTTCCGGCGTTGTTAAACCTAGTAACTATCATTCACCACTTGGCTCTAGATAGCACTAGTATGGACTTGTGCTCCCCGTACCGTCGCGTATATAAATGGAGAACCTCATAGGTTCAAATCCTTTATCCATAGGAATTCAAGTTTGCCGCCCTGTAACCGTGATACAACGAACACAGCATTTGGGGAGACTACCTGCACGTACGTTAAGTCCTTGGTAATTTCTCTTTCATTTGATCACCAAGGTGTATTAGGCAGTTCACGGAAACTTGGTACACCCTCTTTCTTATATTACCTGAGTAGTCATTTTGATCTTTGCGTGACTCCTTAAAAAATGAAAATATCATCAAGCACTTATCCTTTCACGCTCGTTTAAATCTGAAAGTGACTAGAGTCATATTTTGCTTGTTTCTCAACTCTTAAAACATGAAACAACAAAGTTCCATTTCAATGTCATAAAATTAACTGCCTATGATCACATACCCGTTAAAATTTTTCTGCTTGGCTTGTTTTTGTAGTTCCTTAGAGGTTTATCTTGAAGCCTTGAATAGGCTATCTCAGTTTCCTTCCTGTGTTGAAATATTGTCACAGTGGCGGAACCACCAGTTTCGTCGTCTTCTTCACTCCCTCCTAGTGGTATTCCTTTTCCTGAAGTTTCTTTGGAAACACCTCAGTCCACTAGGTCTGTCGAGTTTGTGCAGCCTATTCTTCCGAGTGTCTTACCTCTCATTACTCGGTCTCCTCCTAAAGGGTCAGTTGAATTCAATTGGCCACCTCAGGGTGCTTGGTCTGGCTTTGGGAGTGAGGAAGAATTCCCTCCTCCCACTTCGGGGTCGCCATTATTAGCTGCTGCTATACCCCTAGTCCTCGTCGCCTTTTTGATGATCTTACGTCCTCGTTAGATATGGATTCTTCCAGTCCTATAGGTAGTGAAGAGCTGCATGTTTCTACAGGAGAATATCATCTTTTCCCAGAAGAGTTCCCATATGTCTCCAATCAACCTTCCCCCCAGTCAGTATCTCTTCCACCCGATTATCATAATTTGGGTCAGATAATTTATGGTGTGGCTTCTGCGGCCCAGTCTAGTATCGTGGTTCTCACTGGTAGCTTGGTTTTTCCTACATTAGGAATTTCGCCGTCGACACCTATCTTGTCGGCCATTGTTACATTTATCCCAATTCAACCTACCATTTGTGTGGAGTTATCTGCACTGGTTGTCAACATGACTCCATCATCAGGGTCTACTGCTATTCGCAGGTCTATCTTCATCAATCCCACATTTCCTGTTAGGCCTGCCATGGGTGGATCACATCCTCACGCTATGGAAACCTCGTCTACTTCTGCCATGTCTATGGTTTCTACTTATACATTCAATGAATACTTGTTGGATATTCAACGATGGTATGCTCCCTCTCCGAGTTCTCAGCCGTATAATTTCATACCTCAGGGTTCTTAGTAGCCACAAGCTTCTGTCAACCCTCCCCATCACTATGATGTCAATAGTAACCCCGTTTATTTTCCTCCCATTGATCCTAATAAAGTTGTTTATTTGCCTCTAGAAAATCCTTATTAGACCATTACTCATCAAGGGAAATTAATATAGGGAAAACCCTTAGGTCTACAAGGACAACCCTTACAGGGAAAACCTTTGGTCTAGCAGGGAAAACCCTTTGGTCCTTAGGGACAACCTTACAGTCTGCAAGGAAAACCCTTACAGGGAAAACCTTCGGTCCAAAAAGGACAACCCTATGGTCCTTTTGGTCAACCTCAGTTTCAACCAGGAGCATCTTATGTTCCTGGGGGGAAAATGTATCCACCACAGGGACAACCTTTTGTATGACATTAACAACCTTATGTTCCATAAGGCCAAGCTTTTATACAAAAAGGACAACCCTACGATCTTGCTCCGAGTGAACCTAGTTTTCAGGGACAGCCTGGTCCATCTCAACCATCGGGCCAACCTTTTTCACAAGGGCAACCCAGTGGCCCTCGGTATGCAGGGACAACCTACCCAACCTTAGCAGCTGATCCAAAATTCTCAACTTGCTCATCATCCAATTCAACCTGTTCAACCTACTCAGCAGTCGGTTCAACCTGTTCAACTAGCTCAGCAGTCCGTTCAACTTGTTCCGCAGGTACCACCTGCTCAGCCACAAGGCGCTACTTACCCTCCTCAAGGTCAATTTCAGACTGTATATAGTGCACCCCAAGGTTTCACTTATTACCCTAAAAATCAATCCCAGATGGTGTATAATCTACCTCAAGGTAATGCTTACATTCTGTAGTAGAATCCATATGCTACTTATCAAGGACCTCAATGGTATGCTCAAAATCAGTACCCTAGTCCTCAACTCCAGTATGGGCAGAACTTTCAAGCTTATAACCCCCATGGAAAAAATCCTCCAAGACAAAACATATGGGGCATCATTTATCTCAGCTTGGGTGGAATGTTAACACTGGTCCTTATCAATGACCTCCAATGCCTTTTAATCCTCTATTGTTGTTTCTCGCTACATTGGAACTGCCTGATGTATCGAAGTTGATGAAAAATCCGATCCTTCATAACCCATATTGGCCTCCAGTTCCAACCAAAATTCCTGGTGATTGTCCTATATTTGAGGGAAATTCTGGAGAAGACCCCCAAGCACACGTTATGACATACCATCTTTGGTGTTCCTCTAACTCTTGGGTTGACGATTCTATCCAAATTTTTCTTTTCCAATGGAATCTTACTGGTTCCACTACAAAGTGGTAAATTGAATTGTCTTGAGGTATCTTCCAAGATTTCAACTCTTTAGCCATGACATTTCTCACACATTTTCAGTTACCGGTTCGGCATGAGACCGAGATGCACCTCATCACATCCTTGAAGCAAGATCGAGCTACTCATATCTCATATCATATTCATGAATGGAGGCACCACCGTCGCTTGATCAAGCTTGAGATTCCTGATCATGTTCTAACTAGTTGTTTCACTACCTCGTTTTTCAATCAAATTGCTAAGGACATAGCTATGGGGGCATGTGTAACCGAAGAACAGGCCATTTCTTGTGCCCAGTACCTTGATCTTTTGTACTCCCAGTCTGGCACGATGTATGTGTTGGGTATGTGTTATGTTATTTCCATGATTAAGCACGCGTGGGAGGGTAAGAGGGGGGGTGATAGCCCCCCTTTTGCGTTGGGCACAAGGGGTCCGGGGCAACGCCCCAACGAAATTTTTTTGGTCCTTAATTTCCGGTGGGTAGTCTGTGCCCATGGTTTTGTGCATGGTTTTGCACATGGTTTTGGGGTACGATGGTTTTCGGCCCCTGGTATTTTTTTAGATCCAATCAAAGGAACTACGGTTATGTTATAATCCAGGGTTAATGGATTAGGGTTCATGTATGGTTCGACATGTATATATATGTGTTGTAACACTAAAAGGAATATAATGAAAAATCAAGCTGGTCGTCTCGATTTGGGATCCAGGGGAAAATCTCTGTGTTTATCTCTTTTATGTTTTATGCTCTCGCTATTGTTTATTTTTTGTTATAAGATTCGTGTGTAGATAATTTATATTTAGGGTTAAAACCTACAGTATGATATCTTGCCTAATGCTCCTCGACCTGGAACTTCCAAAGCACTGACAACGCCATCCGTCGACGGTATCATTGGTTCCGTGTCTCAGACTTCTCGAAAGTCTTCTCCTCCAAACCCTAGGAAGAAAAAATCTGGTCCTTCTAATGATACTGCTTCTCAGCGAACCCTGAATTCTGGTAAGATTACGGAAGTCAATACCATTTAGGCCAATCTAGCAGATAAAACTTCCAAGGGAAAAAAGAAGGGTAAAGGTAAGGCCAAAGCTGATACCCTGAAACAAGATTCTCAAAAATCTCGTGCTGATGATGGTTCACAACGTAAATTGAAGTACCCTTGCTTGATATGTGACGAAGAGCACTACACCAAGGACTGTCCTCAACGGGCCGAAGTGAGTCGATTTCTCAAAGGAACCCAAGGAACTCTGGATGTTCTTAAGGAACCATTTCCATCATAGCAGACTTTGTTGGTAGAGCAACCTCAGTCCTCTACCCCATTTGGTTCTCAGGTTTTCATGATGAATGGTTCTGCATCCGTTTCTATTGCTACTCGGTCGAAAGATTATACCGAACAGCGTTAGGTAGCGGGGAAGGAGATCATTGATGGTCCTCCTCCTCCACTTGCTTTTGGCCCTCTTCAGATTGAAACGCCCATTACTGAGCTCGTTTTATGACCACCTTCCAAAGGTGTACTTTGTAAGTCTTCTTACAATCCTAACACCCGTGCTACTCAACATTAGAGTATTGTTAAGGATTTGGCTTAGGCCCCATCTGCGATGTCTGCATTAGAAGTACTTCAGAGTTTTTTGTCTCAATGGAAGGCTTTGCTATCTGCGATTGCCAGGGTTGATCCTGCTGATTCGAGCCTTATCAATTTCGACTTGGAGAATTTCGTCCCGTGTCTTCCGCACCATCTTTCCATCATCATACAAGTTGGCATTAATGGAATGAATATCCATTGAGTGGTTGTGGATGAGGGTGCGTCTACGTGTGTCATGTCATCTGCTTGCTGAAAATCCATTAGTTCTTCTACTTTAAATTCATCTCCAAATGGTTTAGAAGCGTTTGATGGAAGGGAATCTAAACCTCCTGGTGTTCTCGCTAGTTTACCGATTACTCTAGAAGGGAAGACGGTAAATGTCGAGGTTGAAGTAGTTGATGCCAAGCTCAATTACAATCTTCTCCTCGGCTGCAATTGGACCCATGCCATGCTGTAAGTTTTTTCCACTCTCTTTCTTGTTTTTCGATTTCCACATGAAGGAAAGATCGTTACTATTGATCAGTTGTCATTTTTCACTTCTTCTTCCGAGAACAACGTTCCGTATGTGGATCAAATTCCTAAGCCTTCCGAGAGCATAGGGCCAGGTCTTTTCAAAGATCCTACCCTCATGGGTACCTTTCCTCTTCATCCACCCAACGCTATTTAGATAATATGATCTCTCGGTCTGACGATCCGTGGATCATCCCTTCGCCTGAGAAGATCGATTCCTTTGGAGATTCGATGACGTTAAGTCTGATTGAGATTGACTATTGTGAACTTATTTTGGATTCGGAGCCTTTGCCCCCTGATCATGCTCCTTTAGGCATGTCTCTTGATACTTATTCTCAATCCCCTTGGCTCGGCAATTCAGATTCACCTGATCCCTTGAAAGAGATATTTCCCTCCGATGAAGCCATCGTGGAAAATATGTCTCTTGAGGAAGCTTCTTGGGATGATAACCATCATCGTTCCTCGTTCATGCCTAGCCTTGGGGCCATGTCTACGTGCCTTGAGAGGTTTGTTTCTCAGGTTCCTTCTCCTCCACTTCAAACGCCTATTTTGACACACAAAATTTTTATGGAGGGTAACTTGAGTAATATCACACAAACAATGCTTATCGACATTTCCATTAAACGGGGAATTGTCGAGAACATCCATATTGGAGTCACCTGTTCTTCAGATGAAGTCTAGGTTTATACTAGCATTTTCCGCGAGTTCCATGATGTCCTTGCATGGTCTTACAAAGAGATGCCCAACATTGATCCCATTATAGTGGTGCATGAGATTCCTACCTATCCTGGTGCGAAGCCTGTTTGCCAGTGTCTTTGTCCTGTGCACCCTAGAAAGGCTGCCACTATTAAGGGTGAAGTTGAAAAAATTTTAAAAGCTGGTTTTATCTATTTGATTCCCTTGACAGAATGGGTTTCCAATATTTTCCCTATAGATAAGAAACATGGTACCATTTGGGTCTGTGTTGATTACCGTGATATTAAGCAGGCCTACCCTATGGATAATTATCCTACTCCATTTATTGATCAAATCATTGATGATTGTGTGGGGAGTGATATTTTTACCTTATGTACGGCTTTTCTAGCTACAACGAGATTAACATTCTCCTGACTGATCAGCATAAGACTGCCTTTATCTATCCTTGGGGTACTTTTGCTTATAAAAAGATACCTTTCGGCCTGAAAAATGCTGGGGTACATTTCAGTGAGTGATATCCTATGCTTTCCACGATATTAAGCACATCGTTCAGCCTTATCTGGATGACCTTCCGACTCATTCAGCTAAACGTTAGGACCATCCTGACAATCTCTGTCACATTTTTCTTCACTATTGACGCTATAACATCCGGCTGAATCCGCATAAGTGCATCGTCTATGTTGACTCTGGTAGAAGCTTACGATTTATCATTTCCAAAGATGGAATTTGCCTCAATCCACTAAAATTTGAGGCTATCATTAATCTCCCCTCTCCATCCTCATTACATCAGCTGCAGATTCTGCAGGGGAAGGCTAACTTCCTACACCATTTTATACAAAACTATGTCGTAGTGGCTAAAGGATTTACATGATTACTAAAGCAGGGCGTCCAATTCCTTTGGGATGAGATTGCTCAGAAGTCTTTCAATGCATTGAAGAAATTGCTTGTCAATCCTCCTCTATTTCTTCCTTCGAATTAACATCGCGATTATTCCCTCTATTCGACCACGACTTTTAGCACGATTGCCATGGTTTTGGTACAAGATGATGAGGCTGGTGATGAACATGTCATTTATTATCTGTCTTGTAACCTTCTCGATACTAAAACATGATATGCACATGTTGAGAAGTTGGTGTTTTTTGTTGTTCAATCTATTCAACGTTTTCGTCACTACATTATGTTGTGTACAGTGACTGTGATTTCTGAATGCAACCCTATGACCTACATATTGTCTGGTAAATTACTGGGGGGCAAGTACTCGAAGTGGATTTCCATCCTCCAAGAGATCGATTTGGAGTTCGCTATTGCCAAGTTGAAGAAATCATTATTCTTTGCCGATTTAATCTGCTCTCTCCCTTCCGAATTTTCTCTGTCTAGTTCCGAGGAACACATTCCAGATGATATGCTTTTTTTGATCAACACCCTCGATCCTTGTTACGGTGATATCATTATATATCTTCATACTTCTAACTTTAGATTTGAGTTGACGAAAGATGCTCACCGACGCATCCGTCATCAATCGCAACCCTATCGTATAGTCAGAGATACACTCTACCGCATCGGAGTTGATTCCATTCTCTCCCAGTGTTTGACTCTCGAGGAGGCTGAGAAAGCCTTTAATGATTTTCATAGTGGCACCTGTGGTGGTCACATGTATGGTTATGCTACTGCACATAACATTCTTCGTGCAGGGTATTTCTGGCCCACCATCTTCAAATACTGCATTGTCATTGTTCGTAAGTGCCATGATTGTCAGATCTATCATCGCAAGATGCGCGCGCCACCTGCCCCTCTCCAATCTATCATTATCGTTGGTCCCTTTGCGAAGTGGAGCATTGATTTTATGACATGTAACCCTCACTCAGCCGGGGGCATGCATATATCATCATAGCCATTGACTACTTCACCAAATGGGCACAAGAAATGCCTACACTTATGATTGACGGTAAGACAATAGCTCAGCTCATATTCAATCATATCATTTCTAGGTTAGTGTCCCTCAAGCCATTGTTACCAATCATGGTTCCCATTTTCAGCATTATATAGTGGCAGAGTTGACTTCAAAGTTGGGTCTCCGTCACGGCAACTCAATGCCATACTATCCTTAGGCCAATGGCCAGGTTGAAGTCATGAATAAAGTTATTGTCACTATGCTTCAACGTACGATTGGGATGCACAAATAAAACTGGCATCTCATGTTATTTTCGGCTCTTTGGGCATACCGAACCTCAGTTAAGGATGTAACTAGATTCACTCCATTTCATCTTGTTTTACGGTCTAGAAGCTACCCTTTCGATTGAGTGTGAAATACCTTCGCTTAATCTAGTTGTTGAATTGCTGCCGAATACTTCGTTAGAAGAAGAGCGTCTTCTTTACTTAGAAAGGCTGGATAAAACTCACCGCTTTTTTGCTCTAGTCATTGAAGCACAGAAGAAGCGGGTCAAAGCTCATTTTGACCAGTCAGCTTCCCCTCACTCCTTCGTAGAAGGAGACCTCATCCTCCTGTATAACCAAGCTCACGATAAGCTGGGGGCAGGAAAATTTCAACCCATGTGGCATGGGCCCTACATTGTTAAAAATGTTTTTCGAAATGGGGCCTATGAGCTTATTGATTACGAAGTTCATCCTCTAGATCAGCCCAGAAATTGGTTGTATCTTAAACAATATTATGCATGAGTCATTCATGCATGTTTTTTTGTACATAGGTGTTCTTTTCACTTTTTGTACATTTTTGACTTGGTGTTCTTTGCGAGCATTTTCCTGCTTATTGGATCATTGCTCATTGTGCAGATGTCTATTACCCCTTATGTTGGTTTTGCGGATGGTGCTTCCTGCAGCACCCAAAACCTGTCTTCAGCAGCCTGGGTGATTTATGATCCTGCTGGTGAGTTGATAGATCTTCAAGGCATCTGTCTAGGACAAACTACAAACAATGTCGCTGAATATAGTGCTATTATTGAACTATTAATTGAGGAGATCAACATCAACATTCATGCATTGATTGTTAACCTAGAATCATAGCTTGTCATTATTCAACTTAATGGACATTATTTAGTTAGAAAATCTCACATCTTAAGGTTGTATTTACGTGTTCGTTTGCTGGAAATACATTTTGATTACATTACATATCAACATATTCCTAGGAGAATGAATGCATTAACTGATGTTGTAGCTAACATTGTATTAGATAGACATTTTTGTAGTTTGTAAGAATCATCATCACATGAAAAGATCCATATAGGAAAATAGATGTATATATATATATATAGAGAGAGAGAGAGAGATATATATATATATATATATATATATATATATATATATATATATATATATCTAATGTTTGCATCAATGTGCATCATGAGTTCAAAAAATATGTGTGTTTCGGTTACATCCTAAGACAACATGTCTCTCAAAAATATGCGAAAATAAAACCTAGGTGTCTACTCGACATGATGCCCATGACAGCACATCACTGCCCATACAAGCCACCTTAGCAAGAAATGAAATCGTTTTGACACCCCTGCAGTGTGTCTCTGGTATGCACGAGGAACATCATCAAATCGTGCATAGTTCGGGATCCCACGAGAAATTCCCTCCAGGCTTCATATAATTTCCTCCTCCTTGCCTCCCTCACCATGAGGGGCAATATCAAAGTCGCGAGGGATACGCCTCACTATCGGGGACATACCTGCAGGTCTCTTTGACCCAACATCTGCAATTACATGGATTTAATGTCAAAACATGCATAACAAAAAAATATCATAATACTCATAAAAATAAAAAAATGAGTCTTACCAAGTACATCATCCCAATCCTCTCCTTCTAGGAGTGGGAGATCTGCATCACCTGTGAAATTTGTACCAGATTAGGGCCAATCCTCCACGATGTCCAGCTATCGGCGAAGCCACTCAAAGCACTCCGGTCTCTAGGACATTTGTTGATCGCCCCCTGACCTTGGCATCAGAGCTTCCCAACGGGCCATCCGTGGCTCTTGTGCTGGTGGTGTTGGGACTATCCCCTCCTAACACTAGAATATTGGTGTTTTTTCCAAGATGAACGATACTAGAATAGACCCGTAACCAAACTGCTTCAGTTTTCCTTTCTTGCACTTTTTCAGTTGACGTTTCATGTTGATTGTCACTGCCTCTTCCCATTTGTAGAGGGTTGGTGTAATGAAATCTACAGCAAGAAGTAGTTGTGTCTTTGTGGCCTCGTGCAGTGCCTGTGATCCTGCAACTCATGTGATGGTGTGCAACACTAGCTTTAGTGCCAAATCCAAGATAGTTTGGATATCCACTTTTCCACTTCCCAATCCTTTCCTTGCCCCTGGGCACACTCTATCGACCACCATAGCCATGTTCTCCATTGTGGGCTGGGTGCTATTCAGGATTGGTAATGCCCCCTCCGCGATAGCCCTGCTATGAAATAAACGTCTAAAACTTCAATCTCGAGTTCTTGGTCATGAATAATGAACTTTTCCTGATCAACGTCCCAGACATTGATCAAGTATTGCAATAACACTGGTTGAGCTCTGAGGCATGGTGTGATGAAGAATTTCTTGAGCCCACAATCTCTAAGAGCTTCCATGCATCTTTCATTTTCCATGGCAGGTTCATCTTCTTCACTGTGTTCTCGTTCTTTCCATTCAATCACCATTTTTCCGCTTCACACCTGTAAAAAAATTCATATGACTGTGGTTAGATAAATTCAAAGATCTTGGTTGGTTAACATGGGTGTGGTTGTTTACATTTACATGCTAAAATTGTACGCCGCGATTGGCGCGAATTTTTTAGAAACAGTCACACCAATGGGCGCACCCCAGTTCAAAATTTCGGTCGGTTGGCGTGAGTCCGTGCTGCATACCTGCACCAAACGCTGCAACCTAGATTTTTCCAAATTCCCCCATAAACAAATAAAATTGGATTTGCAGATAATGAAAAAGGAATCAAAGTGTAGGGAAGGATGTTAGCTCTTACCTGGAACTAACGGATTTGAGATTGGTCTTCCGGATTGCCCGTTATCATTGCCACAAAATCACAGTGTAAAAAGGGTAACTATTGCTCACAAGAGGTAAAAGTGAAAAGTAATTATTTTTTACCATTTTTGGCATTTTATAACTTTTAAGAACCCTAATTAGGTTTTAAAAGCGTATTTTTTTATTATTTCACTATGTTATTTCGAGAAATAGGTTTTACGTGCGGCTATTGTGCAGCAACAGTTTTTTAATGTAACGATGATGAAGTAACGAGTTGTATTTTATACTTTTTTGGACTCGGTAAAAACACAAAAAAGTCACAGGTGGAGCCATATTTTAGCTGTTTTATGACTCTCTAAAACTGAAAATATTGTCGAGACTCTTATCGTTTTGAACTTTTTAAATAGCTGTGAAACGATATCTACCCAGTATACGTTTACCCCTTTTTCGGGTTGGGATGGATTATTTACGAAAAAGGAATACCTTAGCCTATCGTGACTAAGAGGTTCTCTCGGATATTGTTTTCTACCTTTTCGGATCTAAGGGACTACTTACGAAAAGGGACCTGCTGGACTTTTCTTTTCTGCTTCTTTTCAAACTCTCTAGACATGAAAAGATGTCGAGTTCTTCCTTTCTCAGAATCATTAAACCCTGATGACAATGAAAATTGTAACCATGACATTAATCGAGTTCCTCCTTCCTATGGCTCGTAAAATTTACTAGGATGGATTTGTCCGAAGGACAAAATGACATGAAAAACATATGATATCCCCTTCAACCTTGTTTTTCAAAAATAATTGGGGTACTCGCTGGCACTGGTGGGTGAAAATGGAACAAGTCCTTAGTCGTGTTGGCAGTATGTCGCTCTTGAACATGACACTCGTCTGCATTCATGTTGGGTTGGGAACATCTCATTTTGTCATTTTTTCCTCCATGGGTTTGGGTAATATCTTTTGACCCCGCATATTCTCTTTGCCATGTCATCATGACATCATATCCCTTGATGTCAAATACTGCCAAATCCAGAGTCGAGTCATTGATATGTTCAAGAGAAATTTCCGATTGCAGTTTTCAACCTCCCTCTGATCCTCTGTTTAGTCCTGATACACTAACATCATGTTCCTTTGTCTTGTGTCAATGATGTGGGAAGCATTATGGCCCTACTTTGACCGGGTCACTTCCTATCGACTTTAGCTCATTATCTAGAAATTTGATCTAGAGACTCCCTTCCGGTACCTTGGAGCTTGCATGCCTCAATGGCAAGTTCTTCACATTCCACGACAGGTACTCATCACTGGCCTTCGATCAAGTGATTCTATGGGTGTTTGAAGCCAGATCACTGCTAAAATTTTGTGGATTGTACCTGTTGTGCCTTGAGATCCATCATCATTATTGGTGGTATCTCTCATGCCTGTTAACAGTTTTCATCATTGGCTGGTAATCAGGTAACTTTCTTGCATGTTTGAATTTAGCTCACATATTCACATGCTTGAATTTGTACTTGTTTGGGTCAAGATGGAGTAAAATACCCTAGGTTTTGTCTGATAATATCCAGGCTGCGGGGTATTGTGGTTTATCATGACTTTATGCATGACTCTTTGATTGGATGGTTGCGACCATACCTGAGTCTATTTGTTGATCCTTATTGCTGGATGGCTGCGTCCATACCTCGGATCCCAGTTTTTATGCACTCTATTAGGGATGGCTACACCCATGCCACATGATCATGTATCAGAGATATTAGTTGTATTTGTACTTGCAGGTCTTTTGACAGAGGTGTTTGGTTCGAACGCGTTCTTGTAAATAATTTAACCCCTCCCTCTCTCTCAGACCTCATGCTTTAGGGGGCATCTATTACACAACATTTTTTCACCGTCCCTGCAATCCCCATCCCACACATTGGAGGACAATTTTTGTGACTTATATGAAGTGTCATGCCTTACAACAAGTATCATTGCATCCCTTTCCTTGAGGAGAACACTTTCTCTGTTGACAATTCCCAGAGCAAATCATGTTTTTGGGTTGGCACTGGCAGATCATTATGGCCTCGCGCCCATGAGGAAAATTAACATTGGGCCCCAAGGCCATTGGCACTCCATCCCAATGAACTACCTACGCCAAGCTATTTTTGGATTTTTTTTTAAATATAGAGGTGAAGTTTCCATGCTAACAACTTTGTGAGCGAGTCAGCTTGGGTTTTTTGAATGCATAACCACGAACACCTTCCTTTGGCCTCTTGTTTCCACCTTTTGGGGGAACCTCCCAAAGGAGAAGGCCTCCCTTCCACCATTTGAGGGATCCCAACCTCCTCCTCTCCCTCTATAAATAAGCCTATCTCCCATGGATGAGCTACCTGAACAAATGAATAGCTGAAGAGGAACTTATGAACATTGTGATAGCTGGTGAGATATAGCAAAGAAAGAGACCCTTGTTAAGAGATAGCTTAGGCTTGTGTCCTCGCCTCGTCCCAATTACCCAACGAACCTTAGAGATGCACTTCGACTGAACCCACTGAAGGAGGCTGCGACGTCAAGGCTCTGGTTGTAATCTCTTTCTTTCTATTAATATACACATGACTGATGTTTAGTTCCCATCTTGTGTTAATATGGTTTATTTTACGCAATATGTTTAATCTTTCTTGACTTATTAGCTAGTTATGAATGAAATTATTATCTTGTACACTTCTCTTATCCTTTGATCTTTGTGCAGGTATCCGAGTACCATTGCTAAAGGACCATGACCTGTCGAGGCAGAGATCAAGAGGCTACCACTGCTACAACTGCGACAATCATGTTGGACTACAGGTAGGGAAATCTATCCCAACCTATTTCATTTGTTAATTAGGAACCAACACATTAGCTTGTTCCCTTGTTGCTAGACCCACCCTAGGGCTACAGGGATCGTCTCTATCCACAGAGAGGATTTACCTACACAACAGATATACAGTATGGTTGTGACCATGCGAAGATTGTTGGTGATTTTCTTGAGTTCTTGACATTGATTGACTATGTGGTCCTTTCTATCACATAGAGAACATGTTGTTCTTGGCTGGTTTTTTGCCCATCTAAGATGATTGGTTGCCTTAGATTTCCTAGGGTTTTGGTGACGATGGGGGGAAGGCCACATTGAACCTGGTTGCCTAAGTTCAAAACTGGTTACATTCGAATATTTGGTGACCAATGAGCGTATGATGTCTAACATGGGTCGAAATTTTAGGATGTAAGGACAATGTCAAGCATGATGGTTGTCTTGGAAAATAAGACAAGACTGTTGATTTTTGGTTATCCACTCCCTTTGGACCACCTAAGTGATTAGGTACCATTTGTGAAATGATTGTAAATTTGGGCATTGAGTGATTAAATGATTGCGTGCGTCACATAATGTGCAAGTTGGGATTATTCGTGGAGGGTGCTTGGGGGCGATAATATTCCCCTTTGTTGGCCATTTTTTTTCCAATATGAAGAGGATGGACCTAGTTGTGATATGAAAGGAGTGTATTAGTTCTGCTGTGCTAAGTGTCCTTTTAGTAATATAAACATGTACAATTTGTCTTCATAAGTTTGCTTGAGGAATGATTGTGTTAACCATGAAACATAGATGAATTAGTGAAATTTAAGCATGAAAATAAGCCTTAAAATTACTGAACAACAATTTATAACAGAGAAAAACAATCACACATAAGTTTTACACAGTAGGCATGATGAAGTAGTTCACCCCTCCTGGACTACATCTGCTGGTCCAGCTCCCAATGACATGTCCCTCTTTGTCATTATACTCAAAATTGTAAATTACATGTGTTGTAGGCCTCTAATGGTTGTTTTCTCTACCCCAAAGGATCCATAATGCTCAAATTAGTCTAGTTAGACTCTTGTTTCACCAAAACTGGTCGAAAATTGACCTCCTAATGCATTTTTTCCAATGTCAGCGAGAAAAGATCCACTAAAAGTGGAGACAGACACTTAACTGCAGTTTAATATGGTGAAAAGCCCTAAAATTAGGGGTGTGCTATTAACTCCACCATCTTTAACACTAACATTAATTGTTGAGGGGTGGGGGTGGCCACATGCCAACCTCTAAAACCCCGGTCATCTTTAATGCTGGGAGGAACTCCATGTAGCAGAACTAGAGTTGTTCCTTTTATCCCAGAGTATAATTCGGGTTCCACCAACCTCACGGGTAATGGTTTGTTTAACCTTCACATATGATAATATAAAAGTTTAATGCGTGGTTTAATATTTTGAATTGACTTCATAATGGTGGAGTGGAAGTTGTAGCTGGCACGGTTCCAACAACTGTCACATTTCATGTCTTTAAACTACCCATGTGACAGCGTTAAACATTTCCACCGGAGTTTACGTTTAACATAAACATTTTATTATATGCCAATTAAACATGACATGTGAACACGCTTACCCACCACTGGAGGTTACGGGTTATAAATTGTCACATTGAAGTTTTAATATCACCTCCATATGTGAATGAACCAATGCATTGAACACCAGAATAAAGGTTTAATAGTCGCCAGTTAAAAAAGTTAAATGTTGCGGTTAATATGTATCATGTGACCAGCCTTTGGGGCCATCAGTGGGTTGGGATCGTTGGCGGTCCCCTCCCCCAAATGTAAAACCAATACGCCATAAATAAACCAGGAGACATAAGGGTTAAGTGACAAGTGGTAGGTGAGGTGGTCAAGATGTGTGTGCATGAGCTTGGAGGTTAGGTGGTCGATTCCCGTGTAGACCCAAAATTTTACAAAATGCTCTTGAGGACACGTGGTGGCCTCCAAGCTTGCCATGTGTCTCTCATCCAATGGCTAATCATTGAACCATCCAATGGTCAATGCAAATCTCTGTACCACCAAAAATCAATGGCCCACAACATGCCACATGGCACGATCTGGTTGGCTGAGAGAAAAGGGAATATTCCCTAGAATATGCCCGTTGACTGTACCTGCATGCTGACTGGGCATCCAGTCACAAAATTGTTTTTATTTGGGAAAACAGACAAAACACGATATCTTCCTCATATGACATAAGTTTTTCGAACCGTTCGTGGCATCAGAATCGCAATGACGAGACCTTTCTGATCGCTCAGGTTCAAACCTGTTTCGAGCACTTTCATTTTTGAGCATAACACATGATCTCCTAATTACACGTCCCCACTGGGAAGCTTTTGGACCCCAAAAGCTCTCTGGATTACCGAACATGAAGATGAGGAGACTGTGTCCCCACTCTTCCAATATTTATCCACTGAAATTTCCCTAATTTCATTAATTGGAGCTTTTCATAAAACAAAAAAGTTTTCCTTGATTCCGTCGACCAACCATTGTTGTATTTGACACACTCATGTTGAAAATTTTATAAAATTTAAAAATGACAATATAGCTTTGTATTAAAAATCTTGTTTCTACATTGGTCTATAACCAAAGGAAACTTGGAATTACTCTCACCTTGCATTCTGTCCTTATGGCGATTTTTTGCTAAATTTGCCTTGAACTTGTTTCGATTCTTGACCAAGTTTATTCGCTATTTTACCATGCCTTTTGGAAAATAGAAATGAAAATTTCTGAATCCTGTGCCTTCTTTGCCAAGTTTCTTTTCCCTCTCTTTGACCTTTGCAAATTCTTGCACTAACACCTTGTTTTCAGCACCGTTCAACACCAATGTTGACTGCTGCAACTGCTTGTCATCTTCTTTCAAAGACAACCTGCTTTCAAACTGAAACAACTAATTACATACATTAGCATTTGTTTTAAGGGGATTATTTAAAATTTCTCTTTGTTTAATCAACATCAATGCCAAGTTTTAGCATGCATTGAGTAGCCTCTTCATCTTCCTTGCATTAACTAAAGAAGTGTCTAGTTTCTTGCGATGAAATCTCACAATATACTCCTCGCCATATTTAAATAAATGGTATTTGTTCTCATGGCGATGGAAGATTTCTTTCCTGACATACAAGTAAGGAATACCCAACACCATACCTATTATATAAAGTGGAACAACATCTAATTCAACTGTGTCAATGAAATGTGCAGTTATTGCAAAGCACAACATGCACTTCTTCGAAACGTGTAAATTTCCATCCTTGAAAATCCAACCAAGTGGATATGGTTTCGGATGTGGAATGGTCTCAAGATTACGTTTCTTGACCAAGTATTCAGAGATTAAATTTTCTTGTAACCCACTTTCAAACAATGTGCCAACCTTGGTACGTTTGGAAATGACCCTCACATGAAACAATTCAATTCTCTCTTCTTCATTTGGAGCTTGTATGTGACAGTTAGATATACTAGAACTGGGTTTAGTTTCAAATCTCTTTCCCCGTAATATCCTTTAGTCCCATAGCTATGATTTTTGCTTCATCTCCTAAATCTGACCCTAAGTCTAGTTCATCTACTGCAACAGTTTTTCCTTTCTCCTTGGCTTTCTCTTTGGCCTTCAAACTTTCTAGTTGCAACTCTAGATGAAGTTTCCAACAATCGTATTCATCATGGCTAGTTTTAGAACACTTTTTTCAAAATAATTTCCCTTCTTTTTTCAAATATTTTCATTTCTCTTTTTCTTCCAATTACCTTTAAACTCATTTTCCCCATCCTCATCTAAGTTTTGTTTTCCCCTTGCCTCTAAATGTGTGACTTGTACACAAACCTCATCTAGGCTTGTAGGGTTAAACACGAGGATAATATGTCTTAGGTAGGTATGTCATCCTCTTATATACTTGAGAAAAGTGTCTTGGCTATGAAAATATACTCCTAATAAAAGAGCTCTTCTCCTAAATTCTTTAGTATACACTTGTAAATTTTGTCCTTTCAATTGTTTCAAAATTTTCCAGTCCATTATGGCTTTCTGCATGTGAGCTAATGGATTAAACCGTTGTTTTATTGCATAAATTAAATCAGTCCATGATAAAATAATCCTACCATTCTTCTTGATCTCCTCCTTTGTCTTGGCTTCCCACCAAACAAGAGTTGCACCTTCCATCCTCAATGAAGCTAGTTGGATTTTGGTTTCATCATCATGAAAATTTTGGATTCTCAAATAGACCTCTAATTGCCTAATCAAATTATCTAGCTTTTCTACATTAAATTCACCATTAAACATTGGCAATTAAAACTTTAAATCAATTTTTGGAAAAGGAATTTTACCCATGTTCTTTGACTTGTATGGCTGATGTACTGAAGATGAAGTAAAGGATGATGAGGATGAAGACGAGGGTGATGATGGTGACTTTCCACTGTCTCCATTTCCTCCATTTCCCTTCTTTGATTTATCTTCATCATTGTGGCCTCCTGATGATCCCTGTCCTTCCTTGTGAAGTTTGGACCTTTCTTATTCCAGATTCTCGTTCCTTTCTTGATAAAGGACTCTAACCATCTCAGTCAAGTCAAGAAATTCTTTTCTGTACAGTCTTTCTTCCTCTTTGGGATCCATCTCTTCATGGATTTCTCCTTCTCTTAGAGGCATGCTTGATGTTGCTTCTACTTCTTTTGGAGGTGAGCTAGGTGGTGGAGAATGTGGAAATCTTGCCCTCCTTTGTTGTGGCTCACTTTGAGAACCTCTTGCTTCCACCAATTTGCCTTCTCCTCTCTTAAGCTTGAGCCTAGTAAGCATGGAAACCCTTGCAAACAGTTAGCAAATATTTACACATAAAAACACTAGAGATTAAAATATAGCTCTGATGAAAACTTGATCTAAAAGGAGTGTATTAGTTCTATTGTGGTAAGTTTCCTTTTAGTAATATAGACATGTAAAATTTGTCTTCATAAGTTTGCTTAAGGAATGATTGTTTTAACCATGAAACATAGATGAATTAGTGAACTTTAAGCATGAAAATAAGCCTTAAAAATGTTGAAAAATAGTGTATAACAGAGAAAAACAATCACACATAAGTTTTACATAGTAGGCATGCTGAAGCAATTCACCCCTCCTGGGCTACATCTGCTGGTTGAACTCCCAATGGCATGTCCCTCTTTGTCATTATCCTCGAAATTATAAATTACATGTGTTATAGGCCTTTAATGGTTGTTTTATCTACACTAATGGCTCCAGAATGCTCAAATTAGTCTAGGTAGACTCTTGTTTCACCAAAATTGGTCGAAAATTGACCTCCCAATGCATTTTTTCCAATGTTAGCTAGAAAAGCTCCACTAAAAGTGGAGACAAGCATTTAACTGTAGTTTAATTTAGTGAAAATCCCTAAAATTAGGGGTGCAATATTAACTTTGCCCTATTTAACACTAACATTAACCGTTGAGGGGTGGGGGTGGCCACATGCCAACCCCCGAGACCCCGGTCATCTTTAATGCTGGGTGAAACTCCATGTAGCAGAACTGGGGTTGTTCCTTTTACCCCGAATTATAATTTAGGTTCCACCAATTGCACGGGTAATGGTTTGTTTAACCTTCACATATGATAATATAAAATTTTAATGCATGGTTTAATATTTTCAATTGACTTCGTAATGGTGGAGTGAAACCTGTAGTTGGCACTGTTCCAACAACCATCGCATTTCATGTCTTTAAATTGCCCATGTGACAACGTTAAACATTTCCGATGGATTTTACGTTTAACACAACCGTTGTATTATATGCCAATTAAAACGTGACATGTGAACATGCTTACCCACCACTGGAGGTTATGGGCTATAAACTATCACATTGCATTTTAATATCACTGCCATATGTGAATGAACCAATGCATTGACTGCTGGAATAAAGGTTTAATAGCCACCGGTTAAAAACATTAAATGTTGCGGTTAATATGTATCATGTGACCAGCCTTTGGGGCTGCCAGTGGGTTGGGACCACTGGCGGTCCCCTCCCCCAAATGTAAAACCAATACACCATAAAATAAACCGGGAGACATAAGGGTTAAGTGAAAAGCGGTAGGCAAGGTGGTCAAGACGTGTGCACGTGAGATTGGAGGTCGGGTGGTTGATTCCCATGCAGACCCAAAATTTTACATCATGCTCCTGAGGAAATGTGGAGGCCTCCGGGCTTGCCACATGTCACTCATCTGATGGCTAATAATTAAACCATCCAACGGCCAACACAAACCTCCGTACCACCAAAAATCAACGACCCACAACATTCCATGTGGTATGATCTGGTTGGCTAAGAGAAAAGGGAATATTCCCTAAAATATGCCTACTGACTGTACCTGCATGCTGACTAGGCATCCAGTGACAAAATTTTTGTTGTTTGGGAAAATAGACATAATGCGATATCTTCCTCATACAACATTGGTTTTTTGAATCGTTCGCGGCGCCGGAATCACAACGATGAGACCTTTCTAGTCACTCAGGTTCGGACCTGTTTCGAGAACTTTAATTTTTTAGCATAACACGTGATCTCTTGATCAGGTTACCTCATTCTCTTGGGTTGTTTAAATTTCTACTAAGTTCGAATCTTATTCTTCTTCTGCAACGAGACGAGTTATGGCATGGCGTAAAAAATTTAATGTTGAATGGAAGTGGGGGATGTAGGGATAATGATGAACCAGGTGGTTATCTGAACACACTTGGAAATAATATTGGACTGCTCATAGGACATCATATTACACCAGGTTTACTAGGTACCATATTTGAAATAAATCTAGAGCTGCACAGTCAGCGACGAAGAGATCTTATTCACAGCAGAGTGCGCAGAGTTGGATTGGAGCCTAAGGATGATTACGGGGAAGAGGTGGTCATTCAGGTGACTGTATCTCCTCTAACACATAAAATATGGTCCTTGCTTCTTTCGCCTTTGATTTTTAGTGGTTTTTGTAGATTCTGTGTCTGAGTCAACTAAGTCAGGGTTTTCAGCAGTGAAGCATCGCACGAAATCCAACATAGACCAGAATCGATAGATACGGAGAAAACAACACACATGTTGTTTCTCTGACAAATATGACACGTATGTCATCTATGCCGAACTAAGTTTCTCTAGCAAACTTGCAGGATTTGATACCAATGGTTAAATGCCATTAACTCAGGGCTTTGCATGATTAAGTGATCAGGTTCATCACATAGTGCGCAAACTGGGACATGGAGTGTGGCCTTTCTTTGCTATCTCTGGGCTGTTCGGGTGACTGTATATGAGAAATATGTAGGTTCCTCCCATACGTACAATATGGATTTTGTTTCTCCATTATCCATTGGCATGGGTGGTGCTGAGGGGTCCTCCTAGTAAGGTTCTTCTAGCGCTTGCAAGGCATCCCTATACCGCGACATATTTGGGAAGTGATGGGTATAATGCCCATAACGGTTGCATATTGCGAACACATGATTGGTGCGTAATGCTTTCCCTTGGTTTTTCATGGCTTTTTCGTTTTTATTAGAATTCAAGGTCGAAACATTTCTTTTGGTGTGTAGAAGGGGTTTCAATTCTTCAAACTCTAGGAAACTATTAGTAGGATTACCTACGATATCGCAGAATGCGCAAGGCTGTAATGCCCTAGGTAACTTGGGGATTTCGACTTTTTTCCCTTTTTTGTTATTCTTCTTGGTCATGTCAGCTGGCGCTGACACATGTGTTTCTTTACCTGCTATGATATATTCATGGGATATAGGGGTTATTCCTGTAGAGGTGATGCCTAGACTTCCTAGAATGGTTGGAGGGGCCAAATACCACACGGGTATTGCAAAAGCCATATTCGGCAATGTCATAGTTTCCATGAATTATTTTGATATAAATCCAGGTGGGGGACACAAAAATGGGGCTTGTGAAATGGCATATGGTAGGAATGTTGTGCCAGTGGCTTCGCCATCTGTACTGCTAGTTTCTACGTATGGGCTAGTTTCAGTGTTTGATGAGATCATCATGCACACTGGTGCCCCCGTGCTTTCCAGGATTCCCTCTGGTATAAAAGGGGTATCTCCTAGGAATGACCCTAGGATGGATGATGGCTTGAATTGGCCTGGGCCGAATTCTGTATACTTTTTGAGTGGTTTTTTGTTGTGTCTATGTATGGTAGCATGACATTGAGAGCGGTCATGGTTTTCTTGTCGCAATATGTGAGCTAGTCGATGGTGATGATCTGATAACCATGGGGGAATATCATTACCCTAAAGAGAGAGGATGTGACTACAGTTGTGGTGTACATATAACTCCGCCCAAGGAGTATATTGTAGTATATTTGTTCATCTAAGACCTTAATTTCTATAAGGAATATTTTTTGGCCAGGTTGATTGGGAAATTTTGATACAAACCAACAGGGGCTAATGGGCGCCCATCATATGCTCTAAGCATGGTGTCAAGTGGTTTTAATTCAGGTGATCGTAATTTTTTCCAAACTGATTTGGAGATGATACATGTGGATGCTCCTTCAACGACAATGCATCTGTGTATGGTGATGTTCTGAACTGAAATCGGTATATGGAAAGTGACTAGAGAAGGAAGCCTCAAGATTTCCTTGTCTAGGTCGAAAAGAATTAGGTATAAATAGAAAGGATCGATTGCACCTAATGTAGAAAGTAAGGCTTTATGTTGTCTTGGGCATGATTGTAGAACTTCCAAAGCTGACATAACAGTTGGTGATTGAGCTAAATCATCCATTATGCTATGGATATGAGTGGATTTAGAGTGATTTCCTGCACGCCTGGTTGGTCCCTTAACCATTTTTGGAAGGGGCTCAATAGGTACTTTGGAGATAGTTAATGATCTAGTAGGTGCACTCGTACTTGTACCTAATGGGTTGGTGTCCGAAGGTGTATCATAGTTCCTATTCCTTGTTTGGAAGAAAATTTCTTCGCTAGACATGTATATCTCATGACTGCCTCCTCCAGTATCATTTTGGGGTGGTTGTTGTTGCTGGGTGTTAGCCACCTCTTGGTGGGGGAAGGGTTCTTGCATTACAACAGGCTATTGAGTAGGTCCCCCTTGTCCTCGGTTACCCTGAATTTTTTTCTATTTGGGGAGTTTGGGAAAATGGTGAGTGTAATGTCCATATTCACCACATATGGCACAAGAATGATTTGTCCTTAGACTGGGTCTCCTATTTTTCCCTTGGGAGTTACTATTTGGCTATTGGTTTTGATTTCAGTTAGGGTTGCCTCCAGACTAAGATCTTAGGGGGCGTTGTTGATTACTACCCCCTTGTATAGGGTCTCCCTTTCGCTTATTCCTAGGCTTCTTTTTTGTAGTGTTTGGAAGATTATTGTTGTTCTCCTGGTCGTAAGACTGTCACTGTTGAGCCCGGGATGGTTGCACTAGGTTCACCAGTGCGTTTTTTTGCGTTGGTGGTGGATTTTGTGTAGTATAGGTTCCCTTTTCCCTGATTGGTCTAATATTGCTGGGGAAGCTCTCTTGTATTAGCATTCCTAGTTGAATATTGGTTCCCCTGCGAGCATTAGGGGTATTTTGAGGTCTAAAATGGGCCTCCTAAGAAAAATGTACAACAAAAATAAACTTTTTAAGAACCAATAGGATTCAGGATGATGATGTCAACCATGGGGGATGATTCACCTTTTTTTAAGTAAAAGGGTAAAAAGATTAAAAAATAATAAAATAATAAAACTACTTTTTCAACTCTTATTTTCAACTTATCTCCCAAATTTTTTACTCAAATTTTGAGCAAGAGTACTCGTTGGATGCAAAATTTAATTCCTCATCTAAGGAGTACCTATGTTGCATACTTTCGATGGACGCTACTACATGAAAAATGAGAAATACATAAAAAACGTGATTTCAATCACATGTTTAATGTATTTCTCATTTTTTTGTGTAGCGGGACCCATCGAAAGTATGCAACATGGGTAATCCTACGATCATGAGTTAAATTTTGCATCCAACGAGTACTCCCGCTCGAAATTTGAGTAAAAACTTTTGGAGATAAGTTGAAAAATATAGTTTTTTCCTTTTTCCCTCTAAAATTTGATGATGTAATCAAATCTTATTTTATTATTTCCACTATTATTTTATAATTTCCTTAGGAGGCCCATTTTAGACCTAAAAATTCCCCTAATGGGAGGGTATGAGCATCCCTGTTGTTGATGGTGTTATCACACATAATTTTTTAATTTTTTGATGGATAGGGTCATCATAAGCTTCACCTTGTCTCATTAGGTTAGATCATTCATTTGATGAGAAATTCACTTAATCATGTTTACTATAGGTCATAAACACTTCATTAGTCTTTTCATTAGGGTCATATCCATAATAATCCACGTTGAGTTCACTTTCACAGTCACCAAATTGTAAAAAAAAGATCCACTCGCTAGTTTTACAAATTTTCGTAGTGAATTCAGTGTAAAATAGGTAGATTTCACTAGGAAACTGGCTAATAATTTCGTAGTGAATATGAGGATTTATCTGTTTTTTTACTTTTGAGCAGTCAACTTCAAGGGTCGTTTTTGGGAAAACAGAGAAGTATTTTAAGAAACTGAGATATTTTATTGTCAAGCACATATCAAACAACATTAACCTCTTTCACTATTCTCAAAGGTGCTACAAATTGGGAGATTCATAGAGCCTTTCAACCCTATTTTCATAATGAAGAATTTTCCTGTTTTATACATGTTTCTAGAATGCAAATTCTGGACAGCTGGGGATGGTTTTCAGAAAACCAAGAGAGTTTTTTCTTCAATACATACTGACCTACGAAAAATTCCTTCTATTTTTCAATATCTATCAAGGATAGGGAGATAAGATCTCGTCTTTGAATCCTATGTTTTCAGAAAAAACAGAGTCATTTTAGTGATGAATAAACTTGCTAAAGGTGAAAATAGTGTTTTTGAAGAGGGTAAGAGGAAATTTTGCATGATCATATTTTGTTATATCACTTTTCAGACCTACGGGTGAAATTTGGAAGAAAAGGGAAGATTTTGGAATTTTCTCCATTATCAGGTAGTTTCGTAGCGTACTTCAGGCTTGAAGGCCAAAAAACGCTACGAAATTTTTGAAGATTCTTTTTTGCCTATAAAAATAGTTTTTTGAATATCCAAGGAGGGAGGTTGATGGTATTCACTCATTTTGACTTGAAAAACATTGTTTTACCAGCAGAGTTGGCAGAAAGAAAATACAAAGGACAAAAACAACCTTGCTACTAAACTACGCTACGAAAATTTGTGTACATGAATGTTTTAGTAGTCAAATTCAAGTTTGATTTGAGACCAAAATAAAAATTATTTTGGAAACATGAAAGAGCATTTTCTTTAGCACAAATCCATCTAAAAAAACCTCTCTTAGTTTCTGCAAAGCCATCAGGGTTTGGAAATTATACACTTATCTTTGAAGCCTATTTTTCAGAATTTTCACTAACCAGATTTGTGAAAAAATTGTAAAAAATTTACTTTGAGGAGGTCCATCTCAGCATCCACATGGAATAGTGACACATCAACACTCTAATACACCCAGAAAATTAGTTGGTTTCAGTTGATAAGGGTTATTAAATTGATTTTTTGAACTATTAATGAAAGAAGAGTCCTTTTTGTATTCAAACTCAGCAAAACAGAAATATCCCTAGGAAGTCTCCAAGTGATGGAATCATGTTTGAAATAGGTTTCTGAGGTGGTAATTCGAAGCTAGCAAGGTGGAATATCATTTGTATCAGTCCTCATTCTATAAAGGAGATATTTTTAGATTTAGAAATGGGGGGAGATGTTATGAAGGCACTACTCTTGTAATCTTTGTCTATCAGTAATATACAGTTCTAGCAACCTATTTCAAACCTGTGATTCTTCTACTTGTTCTTATTAATGTTTCTTATATCAGTATTTTAATTTCTCTCCAGTTTTCTAGTTGTATAATCACTTGGAATTCATGATTACATGCTCCAACTTCCTTTATATGCCTAGTCTTTTGTTTTGTCATGTTTTATCAGTTTTAATTATGTATAATCACTTGGAATTCATGGTGACATGCTCCAACTTCATGTATGCATATAGCTTGTTGTTCTGTCCTTCATGTGTGGTTTTATAAGAATATAATTTCCTCAACTTCCATGAGATATATAGACTTGTGACTTAGTTTTCATATTGACTCCATAAGCCCAATGGTAGTAAACCTTATACATATTTCACCTACACAAAAACACATTCAATCCAATTCAGATTTAGCCATCTGCTTTCAGGCTGTTCATTGAATATCCTTTATCAAATTGAGAGAGCCCTCTCAGACTGGAAAGGCTAATTTCTAGTTACAAGTGGTTTGAAATAGTTACTTCAAGTTTACCATTGAAGCAGCCCAACAAGACTCAATTTGGTGATAAAATATGGTATGGTATTACCCTATTCATCATATTCTGCAAAGGTGTAGACTGAATTTGATGGTAGAAAGGTTGTGATATGTTCTGAGTAGAATCATACGACTATCCTGGGTACTGATTATTGATGCTTAGGTGACCTTGGGTCAAGGACCCAATCAAACCGTCTGCAGTATTCGATGCGCCTGGTAATTGTCTATAAGTTTGTAGGTGCTGGGTATTTGGCAGGGCATTGTAAATATATCCTGACTAGGTGTAAATGAGTTCAAGTTTTTGGACCTTGCTAATGGTTTCGTCCTCGGAGGTGGGTTTCTACATCGCCATGTATTTTGAAATCTCAACTGTGAAAGTTTTCAAAAATAAGTCCAACAACACTATATCATCAAGTTAGGTTTTGCAAAAAATATGGCATCGCCACCATTCGTGGAGATGGACCAATATATGGACGACTAGTGTTCTTCCTAAAATGTGTCAGTAGTTCCATTCCCGAATCATGATGAATGGGGAGCTTAAAATAGGTGAGGAATGTGGTAGTGAGGGTGATAAATGTTCCATGAGAAGCAGAAGGCTGTTCAACATACCATTTCGCTACAAGCCATGTTAGGGTGCATTGAAAAAGTCTTAGTCTAAAGGTATCATCAATGATACTATTGGACGAACACCATGGGTGGAAAGTCATAATATGATTTCCTGGATCTTCCGCTTGCTTCCCTTCAAATTTTGGTATATCTCAAGGGAGCTTCGTGGGCATGGGAGGCCAATTAAGGCCATGATAAATGGGGTCATTAGTTAAATTTGTTGGATCTGGAATATTAAATGATGCTAATAAGGGTAATTGTGTATTCACTGCCACTATATAATGTGGAAAAACAAGTATATGAAAGTTATGGTTTAGGGGATTTTCCTAGGCAATTTACCCTGTGGCGTGCCCTCATCGATTTTTTACTGATTCCCTAAAGGGGTAGCACTCCTCTGCCCTCTAGGGGTTGTAGGAGGGTTTGAGTGTGGTGACCATGCTGGGGTTTCCACTAGTGTGGTGTTGGGTGACCCTTGGGGGTTTCCAATCATAGATGCCCTGATAAAGGATGAATTGATAATGGTGGAAGCGTTTTGTCTTTGATGCCTAAATGTTAGGAGACCTGGCACCCATCCCTCTAATGGGGGGAGGTCCAAGAAACACCTATATCGACGGGGTCCCGTTGGGTCCATTATGGTGTCGACTAGCTTAATATTGGTGATATTTTTGGTTTGTTGGAGGAAGGAATATTTTTATCAAAGAAAATACGATCACATGCATCAAACAAAGAAAAAAAATAAGTCTAGGTAATTTTTTCTTTAATTTAAAGCTTTGTGATCTATCAAGAAAAAAATATGGTTTCATTTGTTTCGCGCATGATACTCAAAATCCTATATAGACCTGCTCGTCCTTCCACTCTCAACGTAACTGGGTCTTGTGAAGATATCTTCCGATGGGTAATAGGTCTAACATCTCGAATGAACTGGCGACGCCTTCTAGTAGCTGAAGAATTGACCAAGGTAATGGTATGAGGATCAAGTGTTGCCTGCACCTTCACCTATAGGGAAGGATGTCATAGTTTTTTTCACTAAAGTACCGTCATCCCATGTGAGCATTTGAGTCTTGAGCTTCTTGGTAATTAGCTACTAGTACCGAGAACTAGATGGGTCAAGTATCCCCAAAAAGTACATCACACACAAGGCCTAAGCTTAACCCCCTTTAAAATGGGTCTCTGGTAACGCTCAGGTATTCGTTTCGTGGGTGGATAGATGGATTTGAAGCTCCCTAAAAATTCAACATCTATGTTTCAAAATGTATTATGACCATGACGGATTATTGGATGCCTACCCCCGAGGGTCCTAACCTGAACTATAATTTATTCTGTGGCGCCTTTGGGGAGAATTTAGTGAGTTCGGTTAATGACTATTTTAGAGAGTCTCAATTTTCCTTAGGGTGTGATTTGGTGAAGAAACTATAAGAAGAGGATAAAGGTCCCAACACATTGGGTGCCTTTTGGTCCAATGCTTACTGATGCTTCCTGTGTGCTTTGGAGTGTACAATCACAAGTACACTCCAAATTGAAAAATTACAAGTACAATATTATTTTTATTTAAAAAATTGAAAATAAATTAATTGTCTAGTCGGCTCTATTAGTCTTAGTAGGTTTTTCATATTTATAAATGGTCTTTTCTCCTCTCAATCTCGCATTCACATTCGGTCCTGAAGATGGATCCCCATTGGGATTCGAAACTTCGATGAAGTTTTGTTAATATTGTGGGTCATCTGAATTACTATTCTTCAATTAACGACAACTTAATCTTGAGAACCATTACAATCACAAGTTTTATGAGATGTGGATATGCTTTGATCATTTACAATCCTTTTCTAATTATTGTATGTCTGATTGTACCTTTCAAAAAATGTTGTGAGGTTTATGGGCTGCTTACACCTTGCCTAGTTAGACTATGTTTGCACTATAGGGAGATGGAAAATTGTCTTAGGAAAGTGTTCATGTGCATACCTAGGCTCACCGTGAGGTGCAAGGGTGGAAGATATTACTTGCTTTCTTTTGACAGTTGGGACCTAGTCCCAATACCTAATGAAAAATTGAACTAATATATTGCAAAAACTGAAAAAAAATGAATTAGCTAAAGATATGTGGATATATGGGCCATTTAATTTTATGATAATTACGCTATGTGTTTTTTATCTTTTATTAGCAGATCATTTGTTTGGACAACATATGTGGTTTCAATGCCACTTAATTTTCCTACTTAAACTATGTATGATTTGCAAAAATAAAAAATAAAAATTAAAACTACTTAGTTGCTAAGCTAAATTATAGCAAGTAAGGGTCCTAATCAGTCATGAAATACAAGAACATGGTGATGGAAAATTTTCTATGGGTTTCCAAGCACTTTAATACTGAAAAAATTGAAAAAATCAAGAAAAAATTAGCTTGTTGGCCTACCGCGTGGGTTATCTTCCCACGGGCTCTAAGTGCGTGTCTGTCAAAGCCTAATGCGCATGGTCGGGTAGAATGAAAAAAAGATTCCCTCTATTGTGCAAAACTTCTCACTGAGTGCGATTGAAGATGATGAGAGGATGCAGGGGTGATTTAGCAAACTGAGTGGGAAGAAGGACCTGCATCAACAACCATTAACTCAAAATAAAGAATCTAGTGGAGTCTCCATTCCTATGGTAGTGTATTTGGTGCATGGGCATACGAAATACACTTTGCTTAGTAGGCAGGTTTCTTGCCTACATAAGAGTCACATGCCAAAATGGTTTGTTAAACGTTAGTGGAAGAAGTTCAACATGTAATAAGCTAGAATATAAAGGAAACATAGCATACTACATAAACAATAAAACAAAAACAAAACAACATGCACAAGATACACACTTGATAGAGAAAACACACTAATAAATCAAAATGGAGAGCTTCTCCCTTTATTAGGTGTTGGTGGTGATAGAAGATAGAATGCTAAATCTCTTGTAGTGGATCCCTTGAGCTATGGAGCTCCAATATCCAAGACATGAGGTCTCTTCCCTTCAAGTTTTCAGCAAGCTTATCTTCCCTCTAAAATGATGGTAGATCGACGGACATGTGGTGAACTCCTCTCTCCTGGACTGGCATGTTGGGTGGCCAAAAACTGAGTCCTTCCAATTCCTTTGTTGTTGGACTACACAAGGTGGTTTTATAAGGAGAAATTTTTCCAACATAACAATGTGTTTCTCATTCTTCTTCCAAAGGTTATCTTTTATATACCATTTTCAAATTATCCCTCCTTCTCTTGGCCCAAGATGGATGGTGACACAAGAGTGGAGGTATGATTCCTTTGTGTGCTACATTAAGGCCTCAAGGTGGCTCAAAGATGACTGTACTTGGTTAGGTTGAGTGGGAATATTTTTAACCAAGTGTGCCAAGTGGTCTCAGATGGTTACATTCCGTCATCCCCATGACCACATGGTTATCGAAGGGATAGTCGCGTTGTACGCGACTATTGAAGAAAAAGCTGCTCCCTTTGGACCACTTTAGTGATTGGGTACCATTTGTGAAATGATTGTAAATATGGGCATTGAGAAATCAAATGATTTCATTTGTCATAGAATGCGCAGGCTGGGATTATTCGTGGAGGGTGGTTGGGGGAAATAATTTACCCCTTTGTTGGCCATTTTTTTCCCACATGAAGAGGATGGAACTGGTTGCCTCATTCTCTTGGGTTGTCGAACTTTCTACTGAGTCTGAATATGTATTTCTTTTGTAGCGAGATGGGTTATGTCCTAGTGTTTAAAATTTAACGTTGAATGAAAGCGGGGGATGTAGGGACAATGATGAACTGGGTGGTAAAAACTCGTTGCATCTATAAAAAATGATCACCATCACTATTAAAAAATATTTTGTCACTGCACAAAGAGAACCACACATCAATGATATCGAGAAAAATAATAAAATATTGGTAAAAACATGTTCAAAACTTATAAATAGACAAAAAGTAAAAAAAAAATTACCATTTCATTTTGGGTAAATTGGAGAAACACATTTTACCCCCTTATTCTTCAATCTTCAGACAAGCGGTGCGACCGATCCATGACACCATTCGACAATTTGTCAGTTTCAGGTAATATCTCTGTCTCTTCTCATCATTTTCATTCCATTTTAAAGTCACTTATTTTGGAAATTTTTGTGTTAAGAGGAGGATTCAAAATTTTATGTCGTGGTCGATCAACGCAGGTTTGACCTATCGGACCTGAATCGATCACCCATAGAATGTTTGGCCAACATGATGTCGACGAAGCTTTAACTCCTATAGGTGCACTGAGCATAGAGAACAAATTAAAAACACAATATCCACATTTTTAATGATTTATTTCCAGATTAGATCTGTTGAAAACTCCTAAAATATAATTTATGGATGTTTTGCAGGTGATTTCGATGAATATGGCCATTGAATCGAAATAAAGAGGCCATGATCCCTTCAATATCCACATTGTATCAATGCCTTGAGAAATTGTGGTTTGCTTAATTTATTTCAGACCTCTAGACTCAAAGCTCAACTTGAGCTATGGGAACATATCATTGGGATATGGATGTAGATAGCCAAATTTTCATCATCCGAGACCAAGAGCTCGAAATAGATATTTCATACATTTTATTCATTACTGATTTTTCCAAGAGAGGAGAGAGAATCCAACTCTTTGGAGCTCACACTGGGGGAGAGAGCACGAGTATGCTCATCGAGAAACATTGTCCTGGTGCTAGAAATACCTTGAGTGGAAAGGTAAATATTAAAGCTATCACCAATATGCCTCTGAGGACCATTTTACACACTATGGCCTGTGTAGGTGGGGCTCAAGCATTGCATGAGACAATAAAGTCTCAGTTCTAGTAAGCTGTTGATTTCCTTTATCCCATTATGTTTAACTGGTGTGAGGGATTGTTGGGGCTCAAGCATTGCATGAGACAATAAAGTCTCAGTTCTAGTAAGCTGTTGATTTCCTTTATCCCATTATGTTTAACTGGTGTGAGGGATTGTTTGCTAACATGAAAAGCCAATTTACAAAGTGAAAAACTGGATGACTGAAACAATTTGGGTATGGATCCATATTGGTCACTTTCTTCTTGGAGTGAGTTCCATTATTTCAGTATCAGTGGATTAAGGTGTATGATACAACCCCGAGAGACCCGAGGTTGCTTAGATGGTGTGAGATCATGCCTCGCCATGGGGTGGCCAACAAATGTTTTTCCATACAACATTTTTCAGTTGGTTACGATGTCAGTTGATCGTAGTAGATGAATATGCATATTATGGTACAAATATCCGAGGAGATCTAGATCTTCCCCTTCCACCTGGTGCACAATGGACTGATGTAGGTAAAAACTCATTTTTTGGAATTTTTATTTTTTGATTTTTTTAGTTATGTGTTCTGAGATTTAAATTTATGATTATCTTGTAGATGTTGGACCAAAAAGGCCAACAGGGATGTCCCCGATTGTGAGGAGGGTAGTGAGACAGATCGAGGACGCTCCTTACGAGGAGGGATAGAACCCAATCGTAGAGGTTGAGCGCAACTTGGAGGGCATGAATAGAGGCATTCCAGAGTACGCAGATTTTGATGACATACCGCTGCACTTTTAGAGGCATACTGTAGGAGTATCAGGCATACTTCACCAGTTATTATCTCAAGTTATCTGAGTAGTCACTTGCTATGATGAGCACCATGTGGGTGGATAACTGCCTTTATTTTTACTTTTCTGCAATGATGTAGGCTTGTGGAGCCATTGTGTCACGAAAAACATATTTTTTGATATTTTTATGTAACAAATTTTTTTATATATGTGTGTGTGTGTGTGTGTGTGTGTGTGTGTGTGCATGTTTCTATTGTCACTAAGTGTTCTTATGATGTGTCTGGTTTTTTATATATGATGAAAAGTTTGATCTAACACATAATTTTCCAGTGCATCTATTAATGTATTCAAATTTCGTGGAATGTGTTGATATGTAATATAATAAAAAATTCTTTCCAGTAATTGAACACGTAAATACGTGAGAAAAATATAAGGGTTTCTCACAGAGTAATGAACATTTAACTGCAACACAACTATTTGTGAGTCTAGCTTGAAAACCAAGTCTCTAATATAGAGAGAAACTGCATCTGATAATAGCTTGATGAACGCACTATCATTTCAGCAATATCACTAGTTGTTTGACCCTAAAAAATATGTTATAGATTAACCAACTTGCCATCAGGGGAAAAAAGTGCCCATACTATGGAAGATAAGTTTCATGTGATATGACAAGCACCATCAACATAACCATCATAATGGTTTGATGACTTCTGGAAACCAAGTGGAACATGAGGTAAACAGAGGAAACATGCCATGCAAAGAAAAAAATCACACCAAAAAATCCAAAAGCACAATAATGAATCACACACAAATGTAAAAAGTATTGTACTTGCAATCATGCATAATAGTTCCATAGATGGAGTCCAATACAAGACTCATATAATCCATTTCCATCATAACTATCAGAAATAAAACCAGGGTTTTATCATTGATATTAATTGTAGGCATTACCTCGACCAATTTTTTGAGATAATTCACAACAATGATGAAGTTCCCATGACCCCTGGCCGAGTAAGGGTTACAAAGCATGGAAATAATTCCCCCGTGGGAAAATGGAAAAATGGTAAGAAATGGGTCGAAGGGAGTGGGAGAGGCGCATTTTTTGAATAAAATAGTGTAAATATCAATCTCATCAGGAGAACAAGAAGCACCAACATGAATATTCTCGATAATTCCTGGTGTAACAGAGATGTCAATTGGAATGGTGGAAAAGATGTTACCCATTTTTCCGTCACACAACACGTCATGAACCAGAATGGGATGCTGAAACAGACCAATCAATTCATATGAAACATGGGTTTTAAGACAAGTAGATATTTCACTCATGCTTGGGAGAAACGAGGAACAATTATGACCATCATCCTAGGGGGTTTCTTCAAGAGACATAACTTCCATGATACTCTCGTCAGTGGGAAATATCTCATTCAAGGGATCATCCGAATCCCAAGAACCAAACTAGGGATATTGTGAATACGTGTTGAGAGATGAAACTGGTTATCATTGGTTTCAGAAGTAGCCCCAGAAGTAAGAACAACGCTTTGATACATTTTTTCTGTAGGGTGGAGGGGAATAACGTCACCAAAATTGTCAAGCTAGTTGTGACTAGGAATAATCCATGGATCATGACCAGATGATACCATGTTAATAGAGGCGACATTAGGGGGTGGGAGTGGAAAAATTACCATCAAGGACGAGCCCTTGAAAATTCTCAGCCCAACGCTCTCATAAGGAGAAGAGATATTCCCAACGTATGAGAAATTTCTAGTTGAAGAATCTGGGGAAAAGAAATCAAGTTCATTGACATTAACTGTTTTCCCCTGACGAGGAAAAAGGAGTACGCAGAAAAGAGTAGAAACCATGAAAATCATCGCATGAGTCCAAATATGTCCAAGAAGAAGGTTGTAATTGAGGTTAGAAACTACCACCTCTACTTCCAGGTTCACCGTTTTACCCTCCAACTAAATTGGAAAGGATTTGAGAATACCATACAACCGAGAACCTCTGTTGCCGAAATATTCCAGAGTGTTAGGGGAATGACAAAATGGAGGAGAGTTGATGGATTTCCAACACAGAAAATACATGATGCTAGTGGGAGCACCTTCATCAACAACAATCTGATGAATGGTTTTACACATCACGATGACTTGGATAAGGAAAGTCACTTGTGATGGGAGTCGATGAACATGATTCTCGAGATTGAAAGTAATAAAATTTGCATCTGTTGGATCAATCCATCCGATAATAGATAATAGAGCCTTCTGATGTGATGGGGATGACTAAAGGACTTCCAAGGCTGACATTACCAAAGGCACTTGAGATGGATACTCTATGATGTTATAGTGTTGGGTAGCTCGCACGCTCGGATCGTAAGATGATTTCCGAAGAACGCCCTTAGGAGGTGGTCAGAAGATGGAATCATTGTTAGGTCTCTCAATATGGAGAGGACCAGAACTAGGAGGAGTGGAAGATGAAGGAATATCCGAAGCATCCTTTTCCATGAGAGATTTTGAAGGATTCGAGTACTCTTTCGATCAGGTAGAAATAGAAATAGGTTCTGTGCTAGCCATAAATACTTGGGAGCTTCTGAAAGTAGAATACTGGGGTTACTCAATAATTTTCATCTATTAAGAAGGAAATAATTATTTCAATACAATTAGTGTCTCAGGTGCAAATTTAAGAAGACGAGAGACTATGACATGCCAAGTAAAATCCTTGGTGTAATGATCCTCATCACATATCAGGCAAGGATACTTGGGCTTGCGCTTAGAAGAATCATTGGCAAACGACTTAGAAGAATCCTATTTGGGGTTGTAATATTTGGATTTACCTTTCCCCTTCTTTTTATCTTTTGAGGATCTTTCTACTGTGGTAGATTGAACAATATTAACCTCAGAGGTTTTACCAGGATTCTTCGAATTTTTCAAAGGAGTGGAGGGTGTAGTGGTAGAAGTAGACTTAGAATTCGAGGAAGCCTTCAATGTATTATTATCATTATGCGCCATTGTCCCAATGACAACATCAATAAGAGGTGTATCAGTATATTTGGATGATAATGGGTCCATTGAAGGCCGCAGTGCATCGGGTAAAAGCTCATATAGGGTTCCAGATTGAGAATGTACCAAATCTAGATACTGAGCATGAGCGATGACTTCCTCTTCCATCACACAACCACCCATAGCAAGATATTTGGCGATTTAGGAACAAAATATTTTTTGAACCGCTCAATAAAAAATTAATCAGTGATAAAAAATTTAACAAGGTGGCATTTGCGCCTCCATTCATGAACATGGTCTGAGATATGAGTAGCATTTGACTGCTTCAAAGATGTCAAGAGATGGGTGATGGTCTTATACTAGACCAGCAACTGAAAATGGGTGAGGAAGCCCATGGCAAAGGTATATAAATCATAGAATACATCATGAGGAATTTCAATGTGCCACTTGGAAACAACACTGATAAAAGTACGCTGGAAAAGATGTAGACAAAATCGAATCATCAACCAAAGAATTAGAAGAGCACCATAAATGGTATGTAATGACATGGGCTTGGGGGTTTTCCCTATATTTTGCTTCAAACTTTAGACAATATCTAGGAATTTTAGGTGGAACTAGAGGCCAATGCAACATGTGTTGGATGGGGTCATTTGTCAATTTAGACACATCCGGTAGTTCCAACGTAGCCAAGAATGGCAACAGAGGGTGATGAGGAGAAAAAGGTCTCTGGAAGTTACCCATATGTGGGTTCCAACCTTGCTGGTAACGATTTCCCCCCCACAGGGGTTGATTCTGACCACACTGCCCAAACTATCCTCACGGCCGTTGATAAGGTAAATATGGTTGATAGGGACATTTTTGTGGCTGGGGTTTATAATAGGTACCTTGTTGTAGCTATTACTAAATGTAGGGTCCTTGCTGGGGCTATTGATAAGGCCCCTGCTGAATGTAAACTCCCTATTGGGGTTGTTGATGGGCCCCCTAGTGGATATAAGGTCCTTGATGGGGTTGTTTATAAGGCCCCTACTAAACATAAACACCTGTTGGGGCTGGTGATAGGCCCCCTACTAGATATAAGCTCCTTGTCAGGGTTGTTGGAACTGATCTTAAGGAATTTGATGGCATTGGACACTAGGATAATTAAGATAAGTTCCAATTCGACCCAGAGGAAGGGTCAGACCAGTTTGGATTTGAGGACCAAACTGAGGATTAGTTGCAGTGGCATCTAATGGATTCTCAGGGTGCGAGATATACTGATGTGAGAAGTTTGGTCGCTAAACATATTGATATTTTATGTTCAATTGTTGAACATATTGAGATTGTACATTTGGTTGTTGAACATGGGGTTGTTGAACTTGAGGGTAATGAACATGGGGTTGTTGATAAACAAGATGAGCTGAAGCAAGATGAGAGGTTCCTATGACTGAACTTGTCAGTTGTGAAAGTAAATTTCCACTAGGACTAGCTATGGGTTGTCTCGCACCCAATACAGTTCCAAATTTTATATTTCCCCCACATGAAGGGGGAGGTACGTATAGAGGGTGCGATTCCCTCCCCCCCCCCCCCCCCCCAAGAATAGACAAAATTGTAGATGGTCCACTCAACGGTGGGATGATAGTGATCGTGGATGAAGAAATTATAAAAAAAGCATTTATATCTTGGATTCACCCAATATAACAATGTACTAAAGTTAAATACTGAATCACTTCTACAAATATTTTGTGGAATTAAAAACACAATCACTAATCACATGAACATGAAGAAATATCAATCACACACAACACAAATAATTTCCCAAGGAAAGCTTACAGCTAAAAACCCCACTATCTTCTATTGTATATTAAGCATGAATCATGAAAAAATTACATACAAAACTATTCTCACAAGAGCCCTCAGTACATCAACTAATTGCCTCACACTGTCATATGAAAAACTAACCAACACAGCCAATTCTCAGCCTCTGGACATCCTACCTTTCTTGCACAATCCCTGATGGTCAAGATCCCTAAAAGATAGGAATTATTTCCTGCCTTGACTGTGGAGGTATCATGGGAACTCCAATGGGCATTTTCCTGCATGTGTGCAAGAAAATAATGTCACAACTGATAGTCAACCTCCCTTTCACCTAGAACTCAATTGGGTCTCCACTGGATCTAACATGCATGCAAATAATAATACTAAATCCTCAGTTACATGTGAGATCCCTGATTGTGAATTAATTAATATTTAATTCACTTGATCTTTCACTAGTGTATCTAATAGTTACAACTAGCACAACTGAGTTAAACTTTTACAACTTGCACCAAATCATGCACCACTACACTTAGAACACTGTTACAACTAGAATTACTTTGCATGTCCCACCAACCAACCTCTGACTTGAAATCCACTAGCTAAATGAATTTTCCACTTCATTTAACTATTTCAAGTCCACATTGAGAATAGATTACAGTTTAATGTCCATCTAAATTAAGGGATAATAAAAATAGACATGCGCCCAAAAATAACACTGTTGGCCCCACCCTATTTTGGGTGCTTAATGCAACCAGGTGCTTAATGCACTAGACATGGGTGCTGAATATTATTGTTGAATCTCAACAGTGGATAGTGAGACAAGAGCATATGACCCGAATGAAATGGTCATTTGAACTACATAAACTGTAGGTTGAGCAACAGGTTGCGAAATGGCTGACGCATCTGAAACAAATGTGCTAGAATATGTGGAAATTAACGTTGAATATATGGGGTTGTGAAACATATATGTGGCCCTAGAAGCCCCCAAAATAAGGTTTCTGAGATAATTATACCTAGGTGGAAGCGTAGACGCGACTTGACTAGAGGGCATACCGATCCCACTTCCTATATCATGAGGAGTGGAAACATACAGAAAACCTTCTAGAGGGAATATAGAATCGATGTCAACTTCAAGGATATGTGTCAGAGAAGTTTCCAGAGGAATACTCTAAGGAGTACTCATGAATGGAGTATCGTCGACATTCGATGCCATGGTTGGTGGAAACAATTGACGAGCAGCAGTACGATATGCTACAGGAGAAGCACCAAAAGGAACATTGGGAACATCAAAAGGACTGTCTAGATGCTTAGGAGATACCACGAATGGATCATAGAGAATATTTGGAGGAAAGAACTTAAACTTTGCAGAAGGTTCAGGACTTTCTGGCTCACGCTTCTTAGATGACGACGAAAGCGAGTTGCCAGGTGGCAGTCGAGATGAGATCGGTTGGACACTTATGAAAATTCCAGGTTCAGCACCTTGAGCTTCAAGAGGCCTAGGTGGAAAAAATGGAACCTCAGGATGAGGTCCTTGAGATCCTTCAGAGGAGGAGTGATTCAAATTAGAAGATTCAACCACGATGGCCTTTAGGACACTGATCAACGAAGGGAAAGGTGAATCACTTTTTGAGCAATTAAGATGTATAATTAACCAAGAAAGATGAGGCCAGTAGTACTGCACGTAGGATGTTATCGTGGGTAGTAAATTTTAGAATTAAACATATAAATAAAAAGGGTAAATCTAGGAATAAAGGATTACCAGTTATCTGTGAACTGCAATATACACCTTGGAAAAATTAATTACCAAGGACTCAACGTATGACAACCAATATCTCTAAATGTTGTGTTCAGTGTATCACGTCTACAAGGCAGCCGACTCTGTTACCTATGGCAGGTTTGTAACCTAGTGTGGTCTCGCAAAATATAATCGATGGTATGTGGGGGCTCAGTCCATAGTAGCATTGTCTAATGTGTAACCGTTCGATGAGAGCGTCCCCTTATACTTTTTATACATGGAGCATAGTCTTATATAAATGCATACATGGGGTGAGATATCACTGCCTAGATGCACCAAAGGCTATTAGCGATAGCTGTTGTGCTTAAAGATGCTGGAATACGTCTCTAGCCTACACCTCTAGATGTTTGCATTAATTCCAAATGATCCTTAAGGTTAACTGAATAAATTTTAAAGTTGACCTTTGATTATGTTTCAATTTTGGGCTCAGGGAGATGTCCCTTGAATCCCTAAAATGAAAAACAATGCATAAAACAAATTAATTTCATTTCAATGAACTCTAAATTATTGAGGGAGAAAGTGCAAACAAGAATGCAACAAAAAAATAATGCAACACGCAATGATGCCCCCCAACTAGGTCAAAATTACTTAAATGAAACTCTAAAACTGTAATATTCCAAAATGGAAAAGATAGGAATATAGCACATAAAACTGGAAATTGCAGCAAATATCAATACATCAAAACATGAGAAAATCATAGATCCATTTCAGTATGTATAACAGTAGCAAATAAGTACAATATATCGAGGAAAAAGGAACTCAAGCTAGGCAAGAGAAGCCTCCAATGATCAAATACACTCAAACATGAAATGTTGCTGCTACTTAAAATGCCGGAGGACCATGATAGCGCAGTCCCAGTGAGTGCAACTGCTGTTGGAAAATGTAAATGCAAGTATCTGCTAATATAATACTCAAAAATTGTTGGGATCATAGATCTAAGCTCCCAAGCACAATTCCAAGACAACCCAAAAAGGGTTTCTGGAAATACACAAAATGAAAAATGCAGCCCTAGGGCTGAATAACGCTCTACAACTAGATAAATGCCAGGAGGTAGCTGATCTGATGTAAGAATGGTTGATACCCCTCCTCACTGACTTTCCAGATGAAGGGTTGCTCCCCTCACTGGAAAATAAGGTCAAAAACTTGGGTACTTGACCCTCCACTGCAACTGCCCTAGAAAATAACACAGTTTCTAAAGGATACTGCACTGTGAATGGTGGCTTCTACTTGGCCTGATTTTGGATGATGGAATAATGCTCAAGGAACTTTCTTACTAGCCTCCCGGATGAAGGGCTGCTCTCCTCACTAGAAAACAAGCTCAGAAACAGGTCTATCAACCCTCCACTGCTACTGCCCTGCAAAAAAACATAATCCTGAAGGAGACTACGCTGTTGATGATGGCTAAATCTTGGCCTGATGTCGGATGGTGGAAATGATGCTCTATGAACCTCTCCTGAGTGGGAAATTGAAGTCCCCCGAGGATGAGGGTGGGATTTCTGCTTGGAAACACCCTTGTGCTAAACAGCACAGCAGAATCCACTAAACAGGTGAAGCATGAAAAAATTCTTAAAATACCAAAACATAAACAATAATCCAAATGCCTTGTTTGGCTACCATCCCCTTCCTTATATGCTTTGTGAGCCTCCTCACCCTTAGTCCCACACATTAAATATGCTACTCTCATGGAGACTCCCTCTCACTAGCACTGCGCTATCGCTCAATAACTTTCCACTACGTCCATACCAACGTTGTTGATTTGGTCAAACTTGACCCTATCCACATGCTTCAACCTCTATTCACACCTAAGAGTGCTTTATCCAACTGATAATATGATCCAACTTCACATTAGAAGTGTTTTTATTCCTACTAAGGATATTTATAGGTCTCCCTACCCTCTTATTCATCTATCTAAATGAAAAAAGCAAAAATTAATATTTGAACTAGCTGGAAGCTAATTAGGAATATTACAGTCCTCCCTTCCAAAATTTTTCTTGTCCTCATGAAGCAACTATAAGGATGAATTCTGCAAAATCTCTCCTCCTTACCCAGTGGCATCCACATCCAATAAGTTTCTCCCCTGAATCATATGTTCTCTAATCAGTCTACCCCTCATTTTCCTCTTCGAAGTGTCCAAGTTAGCCTTTGATGATAAAATCAAATGGCTCACATCACAATGAATTACGAGATCCATAGTGGCAATTATATGATGTCTAATGTCCTCATTGAAGCATGGGACACGAAATTTTTTGGAGGTCTTACTCTCAATGAGAAACTCCATTCCATGTGTTATTCCTCCAATTATTATAACAACAGTGACTAAAATATCATCAACGTATGGAATCAAAATTAGAGATACACTGACTACCATATGAAATACCAAATGGTGATAATAGTCCCTCAAGTGGAACCAGTGCAATCTTGCTCCTTGCTGCCCTAGAACACATTGTGATAAGTAGCTTCCCAGCCACTTGCTTGCTGCCTCTATCTTCTCATCTGCCTGGGGGTAGTAACTGATTTTTGGTGCCAACTGAGTACACACAAAAGAAGATATCATCTGCCCAAAGCCTCCTAGGGAGTGGCCATCCCCATAAATAATTGTGGCTCCAAGAACACCAGGAATTCTAAAGAGAGGCTCGCCCTCTTGTGGAGCAATGAATTGTAAATAAATGGCAAAGGAATGAAAATACTTTGTTATTTGATCAATAAGTACAAAGACATAACCCCTACCATGTAATATTGGCAAGCTGGTGATAAGGTCCATAAATGAGCTCTACCATCTCTCTTCTGGGAAGGTAAGTGGTTGTAACAACCATGCAGGGTGGTTTTTTTCCTCCTCATTCTTCAAGAAAACCATACATCTGCAGATATTCTAGAGCACATCCTCCTTGAGACCCTCCCATGTGAATCTCTCCCGAATGGCCTGATATGTCCCAATGAAATCTTGGTGTTCGAAAAGGAGTGAATCATGTGCTCCATGTAGAATATTATTCTTGAGCTTAGAGTCTCTATTCAAGAATATCTAATCCCGGTAATATATGACTCCATCCATCACTCTATACCTCTATCTGTCACCTGTCCATCAAGCACTTCACATGTGAAGTGATTCTTGGAATACTACACCAATAGTTGGGACTCCCAATGTGGATATATACTCAAGAATGACAACACTATTGGAATTTTTGATAACGCACCTGTCACCTCATTGTTCCCCTATTTTTCATGCCCAATGCCAAAGCCACATGCCAGAATACTGCTACCCCACTTTTGATGCCTCCCTTGCAGCTGCTTCTGCTCAAGTAAGGGTTGGATTTTATGGAGGTTAGCCTTCACTTGGAAGATATTACCCATCCAAAACATCCTGATTTTTGCCAATGCATGCATGAATTCCAAAAACCCCTTGCCATATATGGAAGACTCCCTCCTATGTGGGAATATCGTATGACTCTCAAAGGCTATGGAGTATCCCCCTTGCACCATGATTGTGCCATCAATATCCACTCCTGAAACACCTCCTCTCAGCGCAAGAGGCTTGGTGAGAGTTGGTAATACCGATACTAAGAAAACACCCATCTCCTCCTTGAGCCTATCAAATACTCTTTTTGATGTGCTAGACTTACCCAAGGTTACCTTCTTAGCCAGATCTATGAATGGTTCTACTTGTTGTGAGAACTCTTTAGTGAAATCCCGGTCTGGGGGCATCCCCGGTGGAATGCCTCCAAATAATATAACATCATGGTACATATTAAACTGCATATCTTAGTGGACTGATGTGTCCTTGATCCCACTATGAAAATCAGGCTCCATCTTAAAATCAGAGGCTACCTGAGGTGGATAAGTGTGCATGCCCCTAATCATCTAATGCTTACCACTCTTCTTATCTACCCATTCCATCTGCAAAGTCTCCCAATCTGTGGTGACCTTCCCCAATGTAATCAACCACTCCACACCCAATATCACATTGGTGTTTGGAATGTCGACCAGAAAGTGATCAATCAATATTGATAATTCCAAGACATACTTCATACACTGCATGGTTTGGGCTCCTAGAACCAAAAATGATAATCTCTCAAAATCATCAATAGGTATTTCTCTCCTCTATACTAACTGAGCATCAATAAAGTTTTGGGTAGCCCCACTGTCACTCAACACTTATACTCTCTGATCCTGAATTGTACCTCGGACTCTCAAAGTCAGATACTTGGGTACTCCTCGCAAAGATTCAAGGGCCCATCCAATTGGAGAAAATTCTCCACTCCCACCTCCTGATAGTGGTGGATCCTCCCCTGCTATCACATCGTTTTTGTCTCCTTCTGGGTCCTCTTCTTCCTCCCCCTCACCATCAAAGAATAAATATATATAGTGTGCCTTCCCTGCATCACACTGATGCCTTGTTCCCATGGTTCTTGACATGTGAAGAAAAGCTTTCTCCCCTTCAAGTCCCTTAAGAAATCATCACTAAGAGGCCCTTTCTTCTGGTTCTCCTTTGGAGGAAGAACCTTGAAATCTTTCCTCTTTGACTGAAAGGGGGGCCTTTGCTGAAATGGAGATCTTTCTCTTGGCAAGGCATCCTGTAAATCTATAGTCCTCTCAATAGAATCTTGGAGTGTAGTTGGTTTAGTGGATTTAACCAACCCATGCAGAGGCTTTCCTAGCCCATCAATGAACATATAAACCCTCCTAGCTGCAGATAAATCTGGAACCATGACAGAAAGTTTTAGAAATTTATAGATATAGGTCTCTGGATTAATTGACTACTTGAGCTTGGCTAGCTCAATAAAAGGTGGCTCTGGGCCTCTTCTATCAAACCTCTCTATTAACCTCCAGGTGAACTCTGAATATGCAGTCACATTGGCATGCCCCAATGTAGAAATACCATGAAACCAGTAATCATGTGCCTCACCTTCAAGGTGCAGCAATGCTATCTTAATGGCTTCAATCTCTGATACTTGGTTCAACTAAAAATAGATGTCTAGTTTCTCCACCCAAGACTTGGATGTGCACTTGGATGACCCATCAAAAGAAGGTAGAAAAAATCTACCCATAGTACACTATAGATCATTCTTCTACATGTACCCTCCACTTATATTTTTGTTTTGGGGTCTCCTATTGTCCTTGATCTGACAAAAATCCTGAAAGTTCATATTATTTTTGAATCTATGAGATTGAGACACATACTCCAGAAAATAGTCTTCAAGAGTCTCTTGTTCTTCGAGTCCTCTGCCTCCATTTCCCACTGCTAGGAATGTAGGCATAGTGGAGCATTGGGAAACTTGATGTCTTAATGGTTGTTCAAACCAATGACGTGAAATTCTGGAGCTTTCTCCATGTAGAAACCCTCTAGGGGATTCTTTATGTTTCTCCATCCTCATCTCCTTGATTTCTTAGGAAATATCTTGCATGGTTTGAAGAAGAAGCTAGGGAAACTCCTTTTCATCCATCTCTCCTGATATTGGAGTTTTTCCTTTGTCTTCTTTGTTGCTTGTATAATCATATCTCCAGTTTCTATTAAGATATCGCTTCTCCCTTTCTGTGAGAGGCTCACCTTCTTCTGATGACATAGTTTCTGTACTACACAGGCTGAGCCAAGATTATGCTTTGATACCACTATAATATTCCAAAATGGAAAAGACAGGAATATAGCACATAAAAATGGAAATTGAAGCAAATATAAATACTTCAAAACGTGAGAAAATCATAGATCCATTTCATTATGTATAAAAATAGCAAATAAGTACAATATCTTAAGGAAAAAGGCACTCAAGTTGGGAAATACAAGCCTCCAATGATCAAATACACTCAAACATGAAATGTTGCTGCTACTGAAAATGTTGAAGGACCATGATAGCACAGTACCAGTGAGTGAAAATGTTGTTGAAAAATGGAAATACAAGTATCTGCTGATATAATGCTAAAAAGTGTCGGGATCATAGATCTAAGCTCCCAAGCACAATTCCAAGACAACCTAAAAAGGGTTTCCAGAAATACACAAAATGAAAAATTCATCCCTAGAGCTGAATAAGGCTCTGCAACTAGATAATTGTTGGGAGGTAGTTTATTTTATGTAACAATGGTTGATACCCCTCCTCACTATATTTTCGGATGAAGGGTTTCGCCCCTCACTGGAAAAAAAGGTCAAGAACTTGGGTACTTGACCCTCCACTACAACTGCCCTGCAAAATAATGCGGTTTCTGAAGGAGAATGCAATGTGAATGGTGGATTTTTCTTGGCCTAATGCCAGATGATGGAATAATACTCAAGGAAATTACTTACTAGCCTCCCAAATGAAGGGTTTCTCCCCTTATTGGAAAACAAGCTCATAAACTGGGTCTATCAACCCTCCACTGCTACTGCCCTGCAAAACAACACAATCCTGAAGGAGAATGCCTTGTGGATGATGGATAAAGCTTGGCCTGATGTCGGATGGTGGAAATGATGCTCAATGAACCTCTCCTGAGTGGGCACTCAAATTCCCTTGAGGATGAGGGTGGGATTTCCGCTTGGAAACACCCTCGTGCTAAACAACACATCAATCTCTGCTAAATAACTGAAGCATGCATAAAGTATTAAAAGACCAAAACATAAACAATAATCAGAATTTCTTCTATGGCTGCCATCCCTTTCCTTATATGCTTTATGAGCCTCCTTGCCCTTGGTACCACACATTAAATATGATACTCTCATGGAGACTCCCTCCCACTAGCACTGCATTGTCCCTCAATAACTCTCCACTACCTCCATACCAGCATTGTTGATTTGGTCAAAATTGACCCTATCCACTTGCTTCAACCTCTACTCACACCTAAGAGTGCTTTATCCAGATGATAAGATGATCTACCTTCACATTAGAAGTGGTTTTATTCCTGCTAAGGAGATTTATGGGTCTCGTACCCTCTTATTCATCTATCTAAATGATAAAAGCAAAAATTAATATTCCAACTAGCTGGAAGCTAATTATGAATATTACAAAAGAAAATTCATTTTCACTATCCCAAATGCAATCTTACTAAAAACAAAATCACTTCTTTCTTCACTAAGATGCACCAAATATATTTTTTCTTATGTTCAATTTAGATGTTTAAATGCAAACTAATGTAATTAATGAACCAATCAAAGCAAAACTAACCAAACAAAAAAATATGTAAAATGATTTTTTTTTTCACTTTCTCCTTTTCGAATGGAAAACAAACCAATTCAAAAGTTCTAAGTGAAAATGACTTCCAGTTTTTCTCTTTTGAAATGGGAAATAAAAAAACACATACACTCTCAAGCTTGCAAATCAAACAATTGTAATCTATGTTTGACAATCAATCAAAGGTGATTTTAAAGTGCAGTAATGATTCAGTGCAAATGAAAACAACTTTTCAAATACAAGACAAAAGCAATATGTAATAGTGTTTCAAATGAATATAGAAAAGCCCTAAGACAGAGCCAACCAATCTCTTGATGACACACAAAAGCGACAAGCAAATGACAGCTGAGTAAGAAACCCTAGAGGGTGATCAAACTTCACTCAAACTCAAAACAAGGTTAAAGAGACAAATTAATCACTCAAGCTAAACACAGTGGTACTAGATCCTATCAGACCAAAAGATACCTCGGAGGCCAAGACACACTGGAAACTGAAGGTAAACCCTATTTTTTTCTAATATCTAGGATCAATGCACCTGTGAAAGGAAAAATCGTGCTGAAAGGTAGATTAGCACAACTGTTTTATATAAAACAGTGATGTTGGCGCTTATGTAAGGAAAGAAAACACACTGGGTGAGAAAATAAAAGAAAAAAAAAATCAATAATCAAACCATAATTGACACCCTAAAGAAAAATTCAAGCACTATGTAGACCTATAGATACTTAAAGAGACTCAGATCTTGACGATTGGTCAAACTGATAAAAAAACCAAATCAGAAAAGGAGACACAAAGAGGCTGTAGCTCCCCAACGGAGTTGCCAATTTTGTTGTGAAGACAATCCCCTCCGTGAATAGAGGTGATATCTCTAGCCCTAGTATGGGTCTAGCAATGTGTTATCACACTCAAAATTTTCAAAATTTTTTTTGATAAGGTCACCAGGTTTCATATTATATCATGTTGGGTCATGCATTTTTTCACCTAGGTTGATGGAGTCTCATAAAACATTTTCATGAAATCTCTAACTAAAATGCATTTGTTGGTGTCTACCTTAAGGTTTAATATCCCCTTATTATCATTTCATTTCAGTCAATTGAAGCCTCATATCATCTAGTTTTCATACCCATGCATTTAAATCACAAAACATTCCACTAGTCAGTTTTCAGATTTTCGTAGCGATTTACAAAGGAAATCTGCATATTTCGCTATGAAACTGCTTAATAGTTTCGTAGAGAATTTGTCAGAAGCCTAAATGTCTTCGCTACGAAATTCTTTTTTTTCATCCAAAGGGCCAAAGTGGTGTAAGGTGTCATTTTTTTATTAGACAGGTGCAAGATGAGATCACCTAGTAGGTTATGACATTCATCCAAATGTGAAATCATAAGGTTTTGTCATCATTCCACCTTCATCACTCCATTTGACATTTTCCCTCTCATACTTGAATTTCATTAAAATAGATAACCCAAGCTCCTCTCTATCATTAACCCTTCATCCTTTTCATGTAAATAATCTCAGTGTCATCCTTGAAGAGTTTAGCTTTGTGGCAAGCAGCTTGCTGTCCAAAAGTAGCTTGCTGTCCAATTTGTCTTTAAAGGTGTCACATGTTTAAGAGGGCAACTTGGTTATAAAGGGAGATGGTCATGCAAAAGGAAGCATAAAAAGGAGGCTCTGTGGATAATATATAAGCCCATGGAACTTAAGCTATTCGTGGAGGACCCTAGCTTTTCTAAAGCATGCACCAGTTCAAGTTGCTTGAATTTTTGTTGGAGCTAACAAGGAAATTGTTGTGTTTTTGGACTGTTTGAGCAGTAAGTTTAAAGAGATAATTATGGATGAACAGAGATGAATTTCGAAATAATGAAAGAGGTTATTTTCAATAATAGAACAAGGAAAAATAACCTCTTTCACTTTTCTCATAGGTGCTACCAATTTGGATATTCGAAGATGTCTCTGGGACCTATTTTCAGAAAACATAATTTTCCTGTTTTATACATGTTTTTCTAATACAGATTATGGACAGTTGGAGATGGTATTTAAAAAACCAAGAGAGGATTTCCTTAAAAAAATTCTTATATACAAAAAATTCCTCCATTTTTTCAAAATATATCAATAATTAGGAAATATGAGTTCATTTCTTAACTGTAAATTCTGCCTTTTTTAGGCTGTTTCGTAGCGCGCTTCAGGCTTGAAGCCAGAAAAAATGCTATGAAAATTCCTGTAGGTGCATTTTTTCCTTGGAATACAATTTTTTCAAGTTTTATGAAGGGATATTGATTGTTTCCAAGGTGTCTTGGCATAGTAAAGATGTTTGAACAGCAAAGGTGGCAAGGAGATGAATGAAAAGACAAGATTTCATACGCTACAAAAATTTTTGTAGATGCATTTTTGCCTTAAAACTCAGTTTTGTCAAATTTTATGAAGGGAGATTGACTATTTGTAGAGTTTCTTGGCATAATAAGGTGTTGGAACTGAAAATGAGTCAAAGATATAGATTGAAAATCAGGTTTTTATACGCTACGAAAACTCGCTACTAAACTGCCTAAAGATGCTTTGTTTTGCAGCGAAGGGCTTTCGAAGGATTTGTGAAGGTTCAAAGGACATATGTAAGTTCAGCAAGCCACATGGAGGCATCCTAACATATAGGGAGACGTCTTAGCAAAAACTCATCACTTGACATATGTACTACTCATACAAACAACATGAAGACAAATTATAGTTGTTGTTGACTCTTTCCTAGAAAATAGAACATCTGTTACTAAATTCTTGGAAATTGTATTTATGTCTTATGTCATGGAGAATTTCATTCGAGCACTTGATCCTTATATATCTAATGATCCCATTATTAGATAAGTGGAGGTAATAATTAGGTAGTTGAGTCCTATTATGTCTCTAACTCCTAAAGTTAGTAGGTCTCATTATCATTACCATGTATTTGGATTTTTAGTTATATTATGTGTCAAAAGAAGGATTCAAAGGCCCGGCTTGAAGGAAAATCCAATGTGAAGTTTTTGAAGCCTATTAATAGGCATAATATCAAATAAAAAAGTGTGGGGAGATGTTAGGTATGCACTACTATTGTAATCATTCACTATCAATAATATACTTTTGCAGCAGCTTGTTTTAGACCCAAGATTAATTGTATGTTCTTATCTATGCTTGTTTATCTTAGTCATTTTGATATTTATGTGATCCGGATTTATGTAGGAAAAAAACAGAATAAACATATAACCACAAATACAAATATGCAGCGGAAATAGCACTTCATTTCATTAATATCAAAGAACTGAAATTTGCTTACAGACAGAATGAAAATAAAACTAGCTAGGGCACTAGTAGCTATCTCTGAGAAGAGATGTGGTGGGTATAGGCCTCTGAACTCAGTTAAAATGAGGCTCAAGGGCCTATTTTGTTATTTAGAAACAATGGGAAATCCTAAACAGCCAAAACCTGAACCCTAGGATATGAAGCGCCAAAACTATGGGCCCTGTTTGGGTAAATTGGTGTTTAAACTTCTCAGGGACGTAACTTTGGCATACAATCTCCGTTTGATGCGTACCATACCTCGTTAGATATATCTAACCGAGGAATACACATTTTGAGTGAGAAAAATCAATCCATGGACCCTTGTTTCTCCCAGTTTTCCCAAAAAGCTTCGTTTAGGGCCTCAAAACAGTTCCAGAAGTTCAGGACCCGAAAAAATGCTAAAAATAGTAAGTTGTGCCGAAACTGAAAAACTGAAAGAGACAATGGTGGGGCCCCAAGTGAAATAGGTGGGTGACCACCAATATCCACCTGGATCATTCCTCCCCCCTTAGGAAGAAATGGTCCCCATTGCGTTAAGTTCCTCCATTAGATGAGGAAATTTCTGCTGAACTTGGTCCCTGGTGAACCACTTTCCTTGGTGCAGGAGTTGGCCAGCTTTGACAACCCGATATAATTGGATCTTCTGTTGGCGAGTGTTCTTGATCTGCATGTCCATGATACAATCTGTGGTGGCCTATTCCATGCAGTCTGGATTTAACTCTGTTGGTGTGAGTTGTTCTGCAATGTCCGAGGTGTCCAGTAGAGGTGGGAAGTAAGGATGAAGGTGATCCACATTGAAGACTGGGTGCAGACCAAGGAATGGTGGAATACTGAGCTCGAATGCATTGTTCCCTACAGCCTTGGTGATGGTGTACGGCCCGTATCGGAGCGGGCGAAGCTTGCGGTGGGGTCCAGTGAGGCGCTCCTTCGGCAAATGTAGCCATACTTTGTCACCCACCTGGAAGTTGTGTGGCACCCGGTGTTGATCATGGCGTTGCTTGTACTTGGCATTGGCTCTGTCCAATATATCATGAACCTGTTGGCGGATGTGTTGAATGCGCTCGATGAAGCTATTTGCTTTGTCAACTTCAGACTGGACATGAGCTGAATTGGCCTGAGCAGCTGCAAATGGCATGGCTACATCAATGGGACATAGTGGCTGGAATCCCAAGCCCACCTGAAAGGGGCTATGGCCGATTAAACTGTGGAGAGCCCGATTATAACTATGTTGTACATAGGGGAGGCTCTCGTCCCATGTGCGTGGATGCTTTGAATTGTACATGCGCATAATGTGTACAATCATTCTGTTGACGACCTCTATCTGGCCATCTGTTTGGGGATGGAAAGCTGTGGACTTGGTGAGCTTTGTGTCCAACATTGACCAGAGTCTGGACCAAAATGTGTTGAGGAACCTACTATCTCGATCTGATATGATAGACTGTGGGATCCCAAAGTGCACCCACACTCGTTCAAAGAAGAGTTTAGCAGTGGCTTCTGCTGTGATATTCTTCTTACAGGTCGCCATAATGGCCATCTTCGAGAATCTGTCAACGACCACGAAAACACAGTCATTTCCATTCTTAGTAGAAGGCAGGCCCGACATGTAATCCATGGAGATGGATTCCCAAGGTCGACTAGGGGTAGGTAGTGGAGTATATAGGCCTTGCTTCTTGATGGTCGGTTTGGCAATGGCACAAGCAATGCAGGATCTGATGTGCTTCTCGACATCCTTTCGAAGGTTCGACCAATAGAAATACTTTTGTAGTATTGCTACTGTTTTCTCGACCCCGAAATGCCCAGCGACTCGACTGTAGTGTGCTTCCCATATCATCTTGGCACGCTCGCTTGAAGGAACACAAAGGTGTCCCAGGTGACATAAAAGTGCATATTGGAGGTGAAAATTTGGAACTTGTGTGCCCCCAAGAGTGCCTTGTAAGTGTGGCCGAATTCTGGGTCACTCTCATAGAGAAGCGGCCAATCAGAAGTCTCGTGCCCACAAGAGTTGAGCACGGTGGTGAGCACCACGATCGGTGGTTGGCTGAGGCAGTCTGCAACATTATTGGTGCTATCCTTCTTGTACTTGATGTTCAAATGAAACTGTTGCAGATATGTGGACCACTTCTGATGGCGATCATTCTGCAACTTCCCTTGTGTCTGTATGAACTGCAGGGGCCGGTGGTCTGTGTGGATGATTGTTTCCTTCCCCCAAATGTAATGCTTCCATTGTCGACAGGCTTGCACAATGGAATACATTTCTTTGTCATAGGTGGGATACTTGCGAACTGTCTCAGACAATGTCTCACTGCGATATGCCACTGGATGTCCCTGTTGAGTAAGAACTGCCCCAATAGCATAGTCAGAGGCATCTGTCTCGATCTCAAATGGCTGCTGCAAGTCTGGTAAGGTGAGCACTGGGGTAGAATAGAGGCGATTTTTCAATTCTTTGAACGCCTTCTGTTGAGGTTCCGACCAAAAGAATTTTGCTCTCGCTCCTCCTTTGGTGACTTGACTCAAGGGCCAAGTGATATGAGAGAGTCCCAGCACGAATCTACGGTAGAAATTAGCAAGACCCAGAAAGCTGCGAAGCTCTGTTATAGTAGTCGGGGCTGGCCAATCCCGAATGACTTGGATCTTGGCTGGATCCACATGCACGCCCCTTTCATCAATAATGTATCCCAGATATTGAACCTGGGTCATGCCAAAAGTGCACTTCTCCAAATTGGCACACAACTTGTGTTGCCGCAGTGTTTGAAGGACTTGTCAGATGTGGTGAAGGTGTTATTCCCAAGTCTGGCTAAAGATCAGAATGTCATCCAAGTACACCACTACAAATGAGTTTGTGAATGGACGCAAGATGTTGTCCATCAACCTCATGAAGGTTGCGGGAGAATTCGTCAACCCCAAAGGCATGACCAACCATTTGAAAATGCCTTCGTTGGATTTGAAGGCAGTCTTCCACACATCAGAGGGTTCAATTGGTACCTGGTGATACCCAGACTTCAAGTCGATTTTGCTTAAATATTTTTCACCTTTGAGTTGGTCCAACAGGTCATCAATCTGTGGGATCAGGTACCTATTCCAGACAATGATCTTTTTCAACGCTCGATAGTCAATACAAAGTCTCCACATCCCATCCTTCTTCTGCACCAACACGATCGGGCTCCCACGGGGCGATAAACTTGGTCGAATGTGACCTTTCTTCAGCAGCTCCTGAATCTGCCTCTTGATTTCGTCGTTCTCCAGAACAGAGCGTTGATAGATCAGTCCATTGGGTAGCAGCACACCTGGGGTCAGATCAATTAGGTGCTTGACCTGACAATGCAGAGGAACCCCTGTGGGTGAGGTGAAGATGTCCCCGTACTCCTCCACAACCTTATCATTTGTTGTTGTCGTGCAGAGGAGCCCTGTTTGGAGGTCATGGCCATAGTCTTCTACTTTCCCTGGGGGCGGATCATCAGGAAAATGAATTTCCTGGTTTGGGAAATCAGCTTACTGCATTGTTTTGCAGTAACCAAAGAGATAGCGGCAGGAGGTGGTACCTCTGGTATCCTGTACAACTTATTTCCCAAAGTAACAATAACGGTACCAGGTCGAGACTCATACACAGCATGACGCTTCCACAAGTATGGTTGTTCTAATAATACATTAGAAACATCAATAGAAGCAACATCACATAATAACTCATCCATGAAGGGCTTGATGCTATAGGGGAGGCAGCACTGCTAGCTAACGTGGAGATCTCGTCCTTGGTGAAGCCACTCGATGGTGTATGGGTGTGGGTGAGTTGTGGTCGGCAAGCCCAACCGCTTCACGACGTCTGCTGAAATGAGGTTATTTTGGATCCCATTGTCGAAAATGAACTGTACTGGGGAGCCCTTTACCCACATCTGGGAGTGGAAGAGACGTTCCTCCTCCTCTAGATCTTCTGGTTCCTCCTTCTGGATCTTCGTAGTGGCAACAGTGGTGTTGGGCTCCACATCAATAATCTTCTTCCCTTTTTTATTCCCCTTGTCAAGTTCTGATTCAGAGTCGAAGCATGCATCTGACTCAGAAGCCCTCATCTCAGCCACCAACGACTGCTTGGCCCGACACTTACTTGTGTTGTGAGTGGAGCTCTTATGGAACTCACACCACTTTCCTGTGTCCTTCTTTGGCTTTGTGGTGTTGTTCTTCGCTTGTGGCTTCGACAGGTTGTCTTGTGTAATGTTCCAAATGGGGAAAACTAGGCTCAATAGGGAATATTTTGAGATATTTCTCTATGGATTCACAGCATTATGGAAATTCACCAGCAATTGTAAACCAAAGATACACTGAAGGGGCTTTTACTGGATTTGTCACCTCTAAGGAGAGGGTGAGATCTAGAGGCTACCTGGCCCATTTCAGACTCTGTCTATAGAAAGTTGGTGAAACACAGAAAGGATGGGAATAACACACTCCAAATAGATTTTGAAACCCTTGGGATTCTTAGATCTTAAGATCTAATAAATGAGTCCAAATAGGAGAAAAAACCATCCAAGGAAGAAGCGGGAAATTCCACTTCAGAAAATTCTACAACAGGCTTAGGGAAAACGTTGTATAAGAAAGGGAGTGCAAAAATAACACATACCAAGGCTAGGATTCCCTATCTTAGGCTATTTGGGACATCCATGCTGAATTTTAGCTGAAAAAAATGTGTTTAAGGACCTTAAATAGATCTCCCACGAAGCTGACTAGTTAAAAATCAGCTAAAGAGAAGAGCTATTGCAACATGGAAACCCAACAACTAGAATTGCGTAGTTTTGCCTAGGAATCACTGAAGATCAGACATAAGGCTCAGATTTCAGCCATAGGACATCAGATCAGCATTATGAAAGGTTCTCCCATTAACATAGATCAAATCACATGAAATAGTAGTGCAGAAATCCACTAAAATGACATCTCCGGCATTTATAAAATTGCAGAAAAGAATGGACTGCGTCCCTCTAAGTGTGCTTTAGAAGATAAATGATGGTGTTAAGATCTATGGCAGATCTATTTCTGTAACATCATATCCATACCAGATCTGGAAACTACTCAGCCCCTTCTACAAGTCCCCTTTGGGGTTTTTACAAGATATTGCACAAGAAGATGTAGATCTGACTTTTCATACATTAAACTATAGGAAACTTCCAGAAATTGCTGAAGATGATTATTATTATATTATATCAGATCTGAAAAATATATATCAGCAGCTAAAGGATTAATCTTCAATATGAGAGGTAAGCCTCAATCATCAGGAAGTAAGTACAATGAGAGAAATACAACTAGCAGTAAAATCAATACATGTAATAACACAGTTCACTAGAGAAACATCACTGTAGATTGAGCTGAATGTTACAATGGATGAAATATACAGATCTGAAATAAAAATACAACAGAGATCCTCTTCTAGGTGGTCACAAGACACCCTCCCTGAGAGAAATCCCTCAAAACATCTAGATCCTTGCAGATCTGAATCACCACTTGTTGCAACTTCACAGCAGCTAAAAAACCCTCAACAGGACCAGCGCTGCTAATGGAGATGAAGCTTGGAAAAAATGCCGGATAGTGGAGAAATGTAGCAAAATCTCCTCCAAGAGCTACTCAAGGAAGGAGAGAGGATTCCTAAACAGGAAATCCTCCTTCTCTAGCTAAACAACCAAGAGAAGTAGAGTTTCTCAAGCAACCTCTATTTCGAAAATACATCAACAACCATTTCTTGAGCCCTCTCCTCCTTTTTATAACTTGAAGGGGTGCACAAACCCTAAACCACCTCAATGAAATTAACCCTTTCACATTGGATCCCTCTTCTAAAACTGTGCTGGTTCTCCAAGGTGGTCCAATTTGTGTTCACACACAAGTGGATTTTGTTACAAAAGGCCCAGATTTATCCCTTTTCACATTGGGCATGTATTTATTCTTTGACTTAAGGAGTTTTTATTATCCTCCTTTACATTTTATTCATAAATCATGAAGTACAAAAATGAACAAGGCAAAATTATTATTCTAATTAGCTGAAGCTAATTTAGGAACATTATAGTCTCCCCCTCCCAAATGTTGCTTGTCCTCAAGCAACTGCAAGGAAGAACCATACTTCTCCCTCCCCTTATATGGCCTCATCAATGGATCCCACCAAGGCTGAAAATGGTAAGCAATGAATCTACCCTCCAATGACCTTCTCCAAGTGCAATATAGCAAGTGTACATCATGAGAAATGGGGGTACAAGTGGTGATCTTCTTGTTTCTCAATGGCCTCATCAGGTAGGAGTGATGAAGAGCATGGGGAAAACTTTCCCCAATGATTGTCTCCCACACCCATGCTATCATCCAAATAAAAGGAGCCATCCTTGATAGATCATAAAAACAATCATTAATCCCCATGATGTGCATTGAGTAGGGGCTACAAGGCTGGAAATGAGGGATGAATATATCCAACTCACGCTGTCCCTCTTCCCACTATTGATGGATGTGGAGCTGTGGATCCTGGGCTACAAAAATGTGGTCACCATGAAGCCAAAATGAATTTGAAATTTCATGATCTCCTCCATTGATTTCAGTGAACCTCCTTGCCCACCCTCTTATGCATACAATGAACAACTTATCTTCACCGTATGTGCTCCAAAAGACATGTGGACTAAGTGCCATATGATGTGCCGGATGGTGACAATAGTCCCTCCCTTGAGACTAATGCTGTCCATCATCTTGCTGCCTCAATTCATGATACCATAAGTGGCCATCCCACCACTTGCTTGCTGAAATAAGCTTCTTCAAAGCTTGGAAATGATAGAGGAAAATAAGTGTTGGCTGAATGGAGGTCAAGAAAAACATGTCTTGCTCTAATTCCTCACATGTGAGAGGCTCCCCTTCATGATACAAACTCAATGCATGACCCTTTGTAGAAGATGATACAATGTACCATGCAGCAGCCACAAAAAGTTCCCTCCTTTTATTGAAATACAAATGAATATGGGAGAGTGCATTCCCAATGGATACATTCATCCAATGTATCATTCCTCCTCTCCCACATATGCTCCTCATAAAAATATGAATGTCAGCAACATAGGGAGCAAGAATAGAATTCATGTTGGCTGCTATATGAAAAAAATATGAAGGGAAATGATCCCTCATATGCAACCAACGTAGTTTGGACCTCAACTGCAATAGAGACTGCTGAAAAATGTGGTATTCCAACCACTTGCATGCTTCCCCAATATCTTCATAAGCTTGGAGTAAATAAATGATGGATGAGGCAATGTGAGAATTTCCTCCAAACAAAAATTTCTCCCCAAGTCCTCCTAGGGAGTAGAAATCAACATTGCTCATGGCCTCAAGTAGACCATGCAGCCTCAAAGTAAGAATGCTCCTCCTTGGAGCAAAATCCTGCACATATGTGGTTAAGGGATGCATGTATACATGAGATAAATCAAAATAATCAACACCCTTACCGCAATTTTTTCTCATGCAATGGGAGCGGCTCATAGATGAGCCTCCTTCCATTCTCAAAGAGAAGAGAGAAGACTGTAATAACTCTTCCCAAGAGTCATGTGCATGCATAGCTCCCATGCCAAATGTAGATGTGGGAAAGCTGCTATCCTTCCCCTAATTTTCCTACCACAGCGTAGAAACTGAAATGAGAGTGGGTGTGGATGATGTTGAGAGACTGCTTCTCTCCTCCTTGAACCTACCCAAGACTCTCAGCGTTGTATCAAGACCTCCCAAGGTCTCCACTTTTCTGAAATAAATGGGCAAGGCCTCACCATGTGAAACCTTCACATCTTCTTGCTGATCAAGTGGCCTTCTTGGTGCAATGTCTCTAGGAAATGAGACATCATCTATTGGTGACTAAATACATGAATGGAGAAAACCCTCCATGCTTCCACTGCGCAATCCAATCACCTCTTTAGGTGCATCAACCTTCTACAATGATAGGAATGAGATTGGCCCTATTCCCCATCTCCCCTCTGTATCCTCATGCTTTTGCACCTTCTCCATCTCAAGGGCTTTTGAAATGCACCCCCTTTGATATCTCCAAGGGAATATCTTATTCCTCCCTTACTGCTTTTGCACAGCGCAGTGCAACTCTATTGTTCTAGATCAACAGCACATAGAAATGTAAATCTCTCCATGCAATGGGCTGAAATGAGAACAAATGAATTATTGACCATACCTTGGTGAAATGTAGAGGCAAGAACTTCTTCTGAAACTGTGTAGTATTCTTCCATTGAACATGAAGGCTGCTCCTCCAAGGTTGTACTAGAGCTGGTACAAGTCTCTACCCCTTCAACCTCCTTGAGATTTTCTTGAATATCCTTGAAGGTTTGGAAAAAGAGTGGGGGAATCTTTTTTTTTTTCATTCCTTCTTCTTCTCCTCTTTCTCTCAACAAGAAAGTGGGGATGTGACAACATTGTAAATTAGATTGTGTGGCTGAATGCTCACACACATCATAAGAAGTACTGGGTACTCCTTCATCTTCCTGAAATTCTCTAGGAATTTCACTATAGCTTCTTTTGCTTTGAAACCCTCTTGGAGTTTCACTACACCCTTCTTATTAATTCATTGAACCTCCTTGGAGAGGCCTTTTTCTGATCTAAAAATGGATGAAAGTAGTCTCATCCTCTCCATCATTGTTCTCTTTCTTCTGCTCTTGATTCACTGATAGCTTGATCTCACAGGTTGTGCCAGAGATCATGCTCTGATACCACTGTAATGTTCCAAATGGGGAAAACTAGGCTCAGTAGGGAATATCCTGAGATATTACTCTATGGATTCACAGTAGTATGGAAATGCACCAATAATTCTAACCCAGATATATACTGAAGGGGATTTTACTGGATGTTTCACCTCTAAGGAGAGGGTGAGATCCAGAGGCTACCTGGCCCGTTTCAAACTCTGTCTATAGAAAGTTGGTGAAACATAGAAAGGATGGGAATAACACAATAAAAATGGATTTTTCATCCCTTGGGATTATTAGATCTTAATATCTAATAAATGAGTCCAAAGAGGAGCAAAAACCATCCAAGGAAGAAGCGGGAAATTCCACTTCAGGAAATTATGTAATAGGCTTAGGGAAAACGCTGTATAAGAAAGGGAGCACAAAAATAACACATACCAGGGCTGGGATTCCATATCTTAGGCTATGTGGGACCTCCATGATGAATTTTAGCTGAAAAAAATGTGTTTAAGGACCTTAAAAAGATCTCCCACGAAGCTGACTAGTTAAAAATCAGCTAAAGAGAAGAGCTGTTGCAATATGGAAACCCAGCAACCAGAATTGTGCATTTTTTCCCAGGAATCACTTAAGATCAGCCATAAGGCTTAGAATTCAGCCATAGGACGTCAGATCAGCATTATGAAATTTTCTCCCATTAACATACAACAAATCACATGAAATAATAGTGAAGAAATCCACTAAAATGACATCTCCGGCATTTATAAAATTGCAGAAAAGAATGGATTTGGTCCCTCTAAGTGTGCTTCAGAAGATAAATGATGTATTTCAGATATATGGCAGATATATGGCTGTAAAATCAGATCCATACTAGATCTGGAAACTACTCAGCCCCTTCTACAAGTCCCCTTTGGGGTTTTTACAAGATATTGCACAAGAAGATGTAGATCTGACTTTTCATACATTAAACTACAGGAAAATTCCAGAAATTGCTAAAGATGATTATTATTACAATATATCAGATATGACCAATAGATATCAACAGCTACAAGGTGAATCTTCAAGATGAGAGGCAAGCCTCAATCATCAGGAAGCAAGTACAATGAGAGAAATACAACTAGCAGTAAAAGTAGTACATGTAATAACGCAGTTCACTAAAGAAACAATGATGTAGCTTGAGCTGAATGTTACAATGGATGAAATATATAGATATGAAATAAAAATACAACATAGATCCTCTTCTGGGTGGTCACAAGACACCCTCCCTGAGAGAAATCCCTCAAAACATCTAGATCCTTGCAGATCTGAATCACCACTTGCTGCAACTTCATAGTAGCTGCAAAACCCTCAATAGGACCAGCGCTGCTAATGGAGATGAAGCTTGGCCAAAATTCCAGATAGTGGAGAAATGCATCACAATCTCCTCCAAGAGCTACTCAAGGAAGGAGAGAGGATTCCTAAATAGGAAATCCTCCTTCTCTAGCTAAACAAACAAGAGAAGTAGAGTTTCTCAAGCAACCTATATTTCGAAAATACATCAACAACCATTTCTTGAGCCCTCTCCTCCTTTTTATAACTTGAAGGGGTGCACAAACCCTAAACCACCTCAATGTACTTAACCCCTTTCACATTGGATCCCTCTTCTAAAACTGCACTGGTTCTCCAAGGTGGTCCAATTTGTGTTCACACACAAGTGGGTTTTGTTACAAAAGGCCCAGATTTATCCCTTTTCACACCGCGCATGTATTTATTCTTTGACTTAAGGAGTTTTTCTTGTCCTCCTTTACATTTTATTCATCAATCATGAAGTACAAAAATGAACAAGGAAAAATTATTATTCCAATTAGCTGAAGCTAATTTAGTAACATTACATCTTGAGTCGCCATGCCTTGGCTCTGCCCTTTGTTTTGCGGTTTGGGAGCACCTTTCCCTTGCTTTTGATTCATAGATCCAAAGTCTCGCTTCTTTTGTTTGAATTTCTGTTCAATCTTGGCAGCATACCAGTAGGTCGTACCAAGTGAGGAGATGTCGAGGAACTCCATTTCCTCCTAAATGTATCTGTGTAGAAAACTGTGATACTTTAGCACCAGATGTTTCTCTAAATCTTTGATACCCAACTTTGTGCGCAGGGTATGGAATAGATTCGTTAGCTCATGCACATCTTGATCCCTTTGTTGTCGCAGCGTGGTCCATTGTATGTACTTTTCCTCATATCTCCCCGCGGGATAGTATTGTTCCTTGGTGGCGTCTCGGAAAGAATCCAAGTGGGTATGGCCGAGAACAAAGAGGGTTCTGTCTCATCCTTTTTCTCACAATGGGTTTCCCACCAGTCCTTGACATGGGGGGTAGCTTTGAGGAGTGAAAAAATAATCTTCTCCCTGTAGGAAAAGTCATGAACTGAGAAATATCCTTCTAATAGATTCAACCATCTATCTACGACATCTACATATATTTGACCCTCAAATATGGGAATGTCAAAATTTACTTGTACCTTAAAAGGAGTTGCATCTCCAGAGTGGCTGCTGGATGCAGATGCGCCGCCGATGGGCAGTTGTTGAAGGATCTGGGCAAAGTTATCCATCATCGCGTTCCTTTGTTTTTCGAGGGCCTCCTTGAGCAATATTTTGATAGGATCTCCTGCTCCCTCATCTTTCTTTTCGTCCCCCATGTGCATCCGTCGTGGTTTGCGAGGTTGATCTTGCAAAGGTTCCACCAGATCGAGCCCTAACTCATACCCTGACCTCATTGGGGACATGCAAAGAAGGATCGAGAAAAAGCAAACCGCTCTGATATCACTGATACAGATTTATGTAGGATTGCAACATAATAGACATATAACCACAAATACAAATATGCAGTGGAAATAACACTTCATTTCATTAATATCAAAGAACTGAAATTTGCTTACAGACAGAATGGAAATAAAACTAGCTAGGGCGTTGGTAGCTATCTCTGAGAAGAGATGTGGCAGCTACAGGCCTCTGAACTCAATTACAATGAGGCTCGAGGGCCTATTTATTATTTAGAAACAATGGGAAATCCTAAACAGCCGAAACCCTAACCCTAGGAGATGAAGTGCCAAAACTATGGGCCCCGTTAGGGTAAATTGGTGTTTCAAATTCCCGGGGACGTAACTTTGGCATAAGATCTCCGTTTGATGCGTACTATACCTCTTTAGAAAGATCTATCCGAGGAATACAAATTTTGAGTGAAAAACATTGATCCGTGGACCCATGTTGCTTCCAGTTTTCCCAAAAAACGTTGTCTAGGGCCTCAAAATGGCTCCGGAAGTTTAGGACCCAAAAAACTGCTAAAAATAGTAAGTTGTGCCGAAACTGAAAAACTGAAAGAGACAATGGTGGTGCCCCAAGTGGAATAGGAGGGTGACCATCAATACCACCTAGATCATTATGCAATTTCTCATGTGTAATCACCTGGAATTCAATAATATGCTCCAATTTCTTGTACACATGTAATTGTGGTTTTGTCTTTCATGTGTGATTTGATAAGAATATAAGTGGCTTGGCTTCCATGACATTTGTTATTTTGTAATCGAGGTTTATACTGACTCCGTGAGCCCAATGGTAGCAAATCCTTTACATTTTCAACTTGCAATCAATTAAAATCAAGTTACAGTCATAGAGTTAGCCATCTAGTAGAGTTTTCATTGAAAATCCTTTGATAAATTGAGAGAGCCCTCTCAGGCTGAAGAGGCTAATCTTCATTCAAAAGCTGGTTTGAAATAGTTACTCCAAGTTTACCATTGAAGTAGCCCAACAGGACTCAATTTGGTGATAAAATTTTGGTGCCATTGCTGGGGATGAAGGTGTAAATTTTCTCCAGGCAGAACAACAAGGTTCAAATTTGACTTCTGATGGTAAATAGAAGCCAAACACATGAATTTTGTACAATTCACCTGTCGACTCCATTTTTCACGATCCCGAGCTTCAAAGTTCAGAGCGACTTCACTAGGAAGAATCCAAATTTCAGAACATTCATGGTGATCCAAGATGAAAGGGTATGTGGCAAACTCTTTATATGATGAAATGTTATAAAGTGTAAGGGATGAGTTAACAGAATTTCAGATAGATTAACATTTCTCCACAATAGTATTTCATTTTTTCAAATCCAGTTGACTCACACCTGAAAATAAAATTTTCTTTCTTGGTTTAGCTGCTGAAAGATTAGAGAATGAAATTGAACTATTGGATGTTAAAATTGGATCATATGATTTCCAAGATCCTAAATAGTTCTTGGAAGGTCTTCCTCCTCCAAAAAGGGAGGAAATTGTTATACCATTTGACTTGCAGATAGAGGAAGACTATGGTTCTGAGCTTGATATTGTAAAGTTGGAATCAAGGTCCAGCCTTGATGAAGAAAATGAAAAGGATATCTAGGATCAATTTGTCATTGAGAGCTTAAAAGGGATATCAATAAATTGTGTCTTCTATGATCCCATAGCTGATTATATGGAAGAGTTCTACAGTCCAACTTTTTAATTATTTTTTCACTATGAAAAATAGATCCATCTTCTCTTACCTTTATCATTTCAGAATATAGTTTGCTTTTGGTTCAAGTGTAGTCAAGGGGTTAAAGTATCAAATCATCTCATTGACTGGCTTTATTGGAGGTTTCTTGTTGCTTGAATCAAATATGAATATTGCAGCTGTTAGGGTAGGTAGGAGTGTGTGTGAATAAGCTCAAAGTAGACTGAGCATATTTTCAGTAGATAAAATTTTTTCTTTTCAGCAGTAATCATCAAGCTTGAGCCCAAGGTGAAGGCCATAAGAGTTTGAAGAAATCTTGGAAATTTTCAGAAGTTTACTTCCAAAAATGATGGATGGCACTGGAAATACAGGTTCTTTGGTGTACCACAGGGGCACACCATCCCCACTGGAGCCAATGTTATCACACTCAAAATTTTCAATTTTTTTTTTTGATAAGGTCACCATTGTTGAGATTTTTTGGATATTAATTTGGCTAAAAATCTCATGGATATGCCAACAATAGGTTTTGTTGCAAAACTGATGGCATCAAATCAGCATGAGGAGATATTCTATCCTAGTTTTGTGTGATAGAATTAATTATTTAGTTTCTTCTCTCTTCTATAAATTGTAAGCCTGTAGAGGCAAAATATAATGAGATGTGAGGTGTGTGGAAGAGGAAGTGCAGATGAGTCATTTTTTTGTTGTAATCTCCTGTTGAGTAATAATATTGCCGGTACCTCTGTTTGGTGGATGCATCCCAGATTGGTTGGGTGAACCACGTTAAATTTTCTGTCTTCATGTTTGATTACTGTGTGTGTTTTATTTTCTGTTGCGTGAATTCTAACACTTGGTATCAAAGCAAGTTTTTTATTACAGAGGAAGATTTTGCTAATCATGTGAATTTGGAGATCGTGAGACCAAAACTGTCGTTGATCTACGTTAACAATTTTCCTAAGGAGCGCTGTGTGAGATGTTCTCTGCTCTTACAAATCGCAAGACAGTCTCAGCATATGAGGTGGCAGAGACAGGTGCATACGTAGATGCACATGGTATCGGTGCCTGGAGGGAGTTTTAATTCGTTTCTCCTGAGCGTTAAGAAAAATGTCATGGGCTGCCAAGCCATGGGCTGTGTGTATAATTTGAATCTGCGTGGACTGTAAAACCGTTGGACCGCGAGCCCGTTCCTTTCTTTGTAAAATCGTGAGCTCGTGAATTGGATGATTCATGAGTTGGGTTGTGAATGATATGGTGAGGAGCGCAGAGAGCTGGAGTGAACGCAGAACAAAGGAGCTGTTGTTTTTGCTTTGCGTATAGAACCGTGGACTGATGTTTGGTAAATGCCATTTAAATCGATTTTTGAAATGAAAATATATCGATTTATCAAAAATCCAATATGGATTTATTTAAAGTTTTGGTATACCATGAATGCTGGAGGAATTATATCGATTTATTCAAATTTTTGATATATGGTGGCAATATATCGATTTATTTTTTGATATATGGTGGCACTTTATTAATTTATTTAAAATTTTGATATAAGAACTTGTGTAGGGCCTAGGGCCTAGGGCCTAGGAACTAGATTTTTCGACGGTGGAATGTGAGAAAGTAATTGCATCTGCGAAAGTAATATTTTTGATATAAAAAAAAGAATAAAATCTTCATTTATTAAGATTTGAAATTTCAAATTATTGACACAAGCTACTCAATATGGAAAAAAATCAAAGTGATCGATTTGAGATCGAGAAGTTTAATGGGAAAAATAACTTTGAGATCTGGAAAGTGAAGATGCACAATCTACTCATACAACAAGGTGTGGCAAAGGAACTTTTGGGAAAATCCAAAAAACCTTACACCATGACAGATGACGAATGGAGTGACATCGATAACAGAGCACTGAGTGGCATACGGCTCTGTTTGGTGGATGATGTTTTATTTAACATCGTGTCAGAGAAAACTGCTGCTGGTTTATGGACAAAGTTAGAGAAACTGTACATGAAGAAATCCTTAACCATTAGGATTCTTCTAAAAAGACAGTTGTACAGCTTGCGCATGAAGGAAGGTACATCAATAACTGATCATTTGAATACCTTTAATACTCTCTTGGTGCAATTAGATAGCATAGAAGTAAAATTTGATTAAGAAGATAAAGCTGTAACTTTATTATGCTCGCTGCCTGAGTCATGGGATCATTTTTTTACTTCTATAAGTCTTAGTTCATCAGAAACCCTTGAGTTTGATGATTTTGTTGGAGCTATGCTATCTGAAGAAACCAGGAAAAGGTCAAATTTAGAAACCTCTACATCAGAAGCAATGATGGTTAGAGGTCGATCTAAAGAAAAACGCTTCAGTCAGAAGAACAACTCTTGGTCAAAATCGAAAGGGAAGAAGAGTAAGCTAAAATGTTGGTTTTGCGGCAAATCGGGACATTTGAAGAAGGACTGTTGGAAGAGACAACAAACATCCAAAGGATACTCTTCAACATAAAATAAAGAGGTAAACATGACAGATATAGGTTCAGGTTCGGCATCCGGTTCAGGTATAAGTGATGAAGTTCTATCAGTTAATTTGTTAAATCATGATCAACATTGGCGATTAGATTTTGGTGCGTCCAATCACATGTGCATTCATAAAGAGTGGTTTAAATCTTATAAATCAGTCAATGTTGTATTTTTTTACATGGGTAATGATTTCTCATGTAATGTTGTGGGAATTGGAAGCATCCAAATTAAAATGTTTGATGGAACAAATAAAATATTAATTGATGGACATGTGCCTAAACTCAGAAAAAATCTTATTTCACTAGGAGTGTTAGACACAAATGGATATAAAACTTTTATTCAAGGTGGAGTCATGAAAATTTACAAATGAATCCTATTAGTAATGAAAGAAAATAAGGTTGGAAATATTTTTCAGTTAGAAGGAAGAACAGAGTCAGATCATGCTTCTACTGTATCTGAAAATGACAGTGATTCTATTCAACTATGGCATCAACGGTTGGGCCATATGAGCGAAAGAGGATAAATTTTTTTATCTGATCATATGTTACTCCCTAGTTTAAAGACTTTTAAGTTATATTTCTGCAAACATTGTATATATGGGAAACAAAGCAAGCAGAAAATTAAAACTAGAAAACATACTAGTAAAGGAATCCTTGATTATATCCATTCTGATGTTTGGGGTCCATCTCCTACAACCTCATATGGAGGATCATCATATTTTGTATCTTTTATAGATGATTTCTCTAGAAAAGTATGGGTCTACATGTTAAAAATAAAGTCTAATGTATTCACATTTTTCAAGCAGTTTAGAGCATTAGTAGAAAATATCAATGGAAGAACCATTAAATGTTTACGAACTGACAATAATGGTGAGTTTAATTCAAAGTCATTTGATAATTATTGCAAGGAAGTTGGTATCGAAAGACATATAACTACTTCTTATACTCCTCAGCAAAATGGATTTGCTGAACGCATGAACAAGACTATTTTAGAAAGAGCAAGAAGTATGCTTAGTAACGCCAATTTGCAGAAGGAATTATGGACAGAAGCAGTATCTACGGCTTGCTATTTGATAAATTGATCACCATCAATTGCAATAGGATGAAAAATTCCTCAAGAGGTATGGAAAGGTCATCTTTGTGATTATTCTAAACTGAAAGTTTTTGGTTGTGATGCATATGCTCTAATTCCAAAACATAAACGTTCTAAATTAGATCCTAAATCAAAAATATATATATTTGTTGGATATGGTGATGGGATTAAGGGATACAGGTTGTGGGTTCCTACTAATCACAAGATCATCATTAACAGAGCTATTAAATTCAATGAATCTTCACTTGATAATCCAGATGTAGATGATAAATTGAAACAGGAAAATGTACCTAAGTTTCAACATATTCAGTTTGAAACCAGTTCAAATACTGATGATAGTCTAGATGAACAAGTTTCAGATGCAGATCATGAACAAGTTTCAAATGCAGATCATGAAGAAATTCCTACAAATAATAATCAACAAATTGTGGAAGAACTAGAAACATCTTTAAGGAGGTCCACGAGAATCAGATATCCTCCTAAAAGGTATGATGATTATGTTACTGCAGTTGCTTTAACCGCTAATGATGATGAACCTTTATGCTATCAGGAAGCTGTAGAAGGTTCTAACAGTGATAAGTGGAAAGAAGATATGCAGGACGAGATGAAGGCATTAGACAAGAATGCCACATGGGATCTGGTAGAACTTCCTAAAGACAGAAAAACTGTAGGATGTAAATGGGTTTACAAATTGAAAAAGGGTGTTGGTGATAAATAAGACAGGTATAAAGCGAGGCTGGTCGCGAAAGGTTTTTCTCAGAAAACAATAATTGATTTTCATGAGATATTTTCACCGGTTGTTAAAATTGTTTCAATTCGGATTGTATTAGCATTAGTTTCTTTACTTGATTTAGAATTACAAAAACTAGATGTTAAGACTGCATTCTTACATGGAGATCTAGATGAAGAGATTTATATGGAACAACTTGAAGGGTTTGTTCAAAATCGCAACAAGAAATTTGTCTGCGAGCTCAAGAAATCATTTTATGGTCTAAAGCAGTCGCCTCGAAAATGGTACAAGAAATTTGATTCTTTCATGATGAGCCAAAATTATATAAGAAGTGAATATGATCATTGTGTTTACTTTAAGAAATCAAGTAATGGAATATTCATTATCTTAGTGTTGTATGTTGACGATATGCTTTTAGCAAGAAAAATCATAACTGAAATCAACAGGTTAAAGGCTCAGATGGCTAGGATGTTTGATATGAAAGATCTAGGAGCAGCAAGACAGATTTTGGGCATGGAGATTTTCAGAGACAGGAGCAATGGTAAGTTGTGGTTATCACAAGAGAAGTATATTGAGAAAATACTTTTAAGGTTTGGTATGAACAATGTGAAACCAGTTTTAGTCCCTTTAGCTTCCCATTTTAAGCTTTCTTCAAGTTTATGTCCTAATACAAATGAAGAAAAGGAATATATGTCTCGAACGTCTTATGCCAATGCAGTAGGAACTTTGATGTATGTGATGGTATGTACATGACCAGATATTTCACATGCAGTTGGGGTTGTCAGTAAGTATATGGAAAATCCAGGGAAAGAACACTAGGTAGCAGTGAAATGGGTGCTTTGGTATCTGAGAGACACAAGTGATTATTGTATCACTTATGATAGAAGTAGTGAATTTGTTTGCGGATATGTTGATTCCAATTTTGCAGGTGATTTGGATAAGAGAAGGTCAACTTCAGAATATGTATTTACTCTTGCAAGCGGAGCTATTAGCTGGATGTCAAAGCTACAAAACATTGTTTCTTTATCCACTACAGAAGTAGAATACATAGCTGCTTCACATGCTTGCAAAGAAGCGGTTTGGTTGAAAGGTTTGTTTGGTGAGTTTGGTAGGTTGCAAGACAACATTAAGTTATTTTGTGATAGTCAAAGTGAAATTCATTTGGCTAAAAATCTGACCTATCATATTAAATCAAAGCATATACCTATAAAGTACCATTTTGTAAGATAGGTTATCACTGAACAGGGAGTCTCTCTTGAAAAAGTGCATACAAAGGAAAACTGTGCAGACATGTTCACGAAACCAATTTTATTAGAGAAGCTACGATGGTGTCTAGCTTCTCTTGGCTTGTAGAGAAAATGAAAATAAAACAGGAACTAGGTATCAGGATAATTGTTTTCAAGGTGGAGATTGTTGAGATTTTTTGGATATTAATTTGGCTAAAAATATCATGGATATGCCAACAATAGGTTTTGTTGCAAAACTAATGGCGTCAAATCAGCATGAGGAGATATTCTATCCTAGTTTTGTGATATAGAATTAATTATTCAGTTTCTTCTCTCTTCTAAAATTTTAAGCCTGTAGAGGCAAAATATAATGAGATGTGAGGTGTGTGGAAGAGGAAGTGCAGATGAGTAATTCTATTGTTGTAATCTTTTGTTGAGTAATAATATTTTCGGTACCTCTGTTTGGTGGATGTAGCCCAGAATGGTTGGGTGAACCACATTAAATTTGTTGTCTTCATGTTTGATTGTTGTGTGTGTTTTAGTTTTCTGCTGCGTGAATTCTAACAACCATAGGTTTCATATTATATCATGTTGGGTCATACATTTTTTCACCTAGGTTGATGGAGTCTCATAAAACATTTTCATGAAATCTTTGACTAAAATGCATTTATTGGTGTCTACCTTAAGGTTTAATATCCCCTTCTGATCATGTTATTTCAATAAATTCAAGCCTCATATCATCTAGTTTTCATACCCATGCATTTAAATCACAAAACATTCCACTAGTCCGTTTTTTCAGATTTTCGTAGCGATTTACAAAGGAAATCTGCAAATTTCGCTATGAAAATACCTAATAGTTTCGTAGTGAATTTTTCAGAAGCGTAACTGTCTTCACTGCGAAAATGTGTTTTTTCATCCAAAGGGCCAAAGTGGTGTGATGTGTCACTTTTTTATTAGATAGGTGAAAGATGAGATCACCTAGTAGGTTATGACATTCATCCAAATGTGAAATCATAAGGTTTTGTCATCATTCCACCTTCATCGACACTCCATTTGACATTTTATCTCTCATAATTTAATTTAATTAAAATATATCACCCAATATCCTCTCTATAATTAACCCTTCATCCTTTTCATGTAAATCATCTCAGTTTCATCCTTGAAGAGTTTAGCTTTGTGGCAAGCAGCTTGTTGTCCAAAAGCAACTTGCTGTCCAATTTGTCTTTATAGGTGTCACATGTTTAAGAGGGCAGCTTGGTTATAAAGGGATATGGTCATGCACAAGAAATAATACAAAGGAGGCTTTGTGGATAAGATAGAAGCTCATTAACCTTAAGCTATTCATGGAGGACCCTAGCTTTGCTGAAGCATGCACCAGTTCAAGTTGCTTGAATTTCTGTTAGAGCTAACAAGGAAATTGTTGTGTTTTTGGAATGTTTGAGCAGTAAGTTTAAAGAGAGGATTATGGATGAACAGAGATGAATTTGGAAATAATGAGAGATTTTATTTTCAATCAAAAAATAAGGAAAAATAACCTCTTTCAATTTTCTCATAGGTGCTACCAATTTGGAGATTCGAAGATGTCTCTAGGACCTATTTTCAGAAAACAAAATTTTCCTGTTTTATACATGTTTTGAAAATAAATATTTTGGACAGATGGAGATGGTATTTAAAAAAAAAAAAAAAAATTCTTCAAAACATTCTAATATACAAAAAACTCCTCCATTTTTTCAAAATATATCAAGGATTATGAAATATGAGTTCATTTCTAAACTGCAAATTCTGCCTTTTTTAGGCAATTTTGTAGCGTGCTTCAGGCTTGAAGCCAACAAAACGCTACGAAAATTCCTGTAGGTGCATTTTTTCCTTGGAATCTAGTTTTGTCAAGTTTTATGAAGGGAGATTGATTGTTTCCAAGGTGTCTTGGCATAGTAAAGATGTTTGAACAACAAAGGTGGCAAGAAGATGGATGAAAATACAAGATTTCATACGCTACTAAAATATGCTACGAAAATTTCTATAGATGCATTTTTTCCTTAAAAATTAGTTTTCTCAAGTTTTATGAAGGGAGATTGACTGTTTGCAAGGTGTATTGGCATAATAAAGGTGTTGGAACAGTAAAGGAGTCAAAGAGATAGATGGAAAAGCAGGTTTTCATACGCTACGAAAACTCGCTACTAAACTACCTAAAGATGCTATGTTTTGCAACAAGGGGCTTTTGAAGGATTTGTGAAGGTTCAAATGACATATGGAAGACCAGCAAGCCATGTGGAGGCATCATAACATAGAGGGAGACATATCAGCAAAGACTCATCACTTGACATATGTACCACTCATACAAACAACATGAAGACAAATTATAGTTGTTATTGACTCTTTCCTAGGAAATAGGACAGTTGTTACTAAATTCTTGGAAATTGTATTTATGTCCTATGTCATGGACAATTCCATTCGATAACTTGATACTTATCTATGTAATGATCCCATTATTAGATAAGTGGGGATAATAAATAGGTAGTTGAGTCCTATTAGGTCTGTAACTCCTAAATTTAGTAGGTGTTATTATCATTACCATGTATTTGGAATTTTAGTTAGATTAGGTGTCAAAAGAAGGATTCAAAGGCCCAGCTTGAAGGCAGATCCAATGTGAAGGTGATGAAGCCTATTTATAGGTAGAATATCGAATAACAAAGGGTGGGGAGATGTTAGGTATGCACTACTATTGTAATCATTCATTATTAGTAATATACTTTTGCAACAGCCTGTTTCAGACCCAAGATTCATTGTATGTTCTTATCTATGCTTGTTTATTTAGTCCTTTTGATATTTATGTAGTGGCTCATGTGTAATCACTTGGAATTCAGTAATATGCTCCAATTTCCTATACACATGTAGTTGTTGTTTTGTTCTTTATGTGTGATTTGATAAGAATATAAGTTCCTTGGCTTCCATGACATTTTTTGTTTTGTAATTGAGGTTTATACTGACTCCATCAGCCCAATGGTAGCAAATCCTTTACATTTTCAACTTGCAATCAATCACAATCAAGTTACAGTCATATAGTTAGCCATCTAGTAGAGTTTTCATTGCAAATCCTTTGATAAATTGAGAGAGCCCTCTTAGGCTGAAGAGGCTAATCTTTAGTCAAAAGCTGGTTTGAAATAGTTACTCCAAGTTGACCATTGTAGCAACCCAACAGGACCCAATTTGGTGATAACACAATGCATGAGACTAACTAATGAACCCTTTCCTAGCTTATATTTAAAGCAAAAGAAGAAGAATAAGAACCCACCTATTCCTGATGATATCGTATAGTCTTTTTATGAAGATCTAGATTTCACGATAATTTATGTTCACTCCTCGCGGATTGTGGTGTTTGAATACCTATAAGAGATCAAGAGACAACAACAAGAAAAGTGACAAGATACATATCATACATTGAATACAAACCACCTAGCATATCAAGGAGCATTCAACTACTTGCATAGATATCTAGACAAATATGGAAAGTGAAACATCAGTTGTATTATTAATTTTAGAAAGAGGAAGCATAAAATTGTGGCCTTGATGTTGGAGACCTCCCTTTGGTGATGTACAAGTCCAAACCGAGGCTCTTCAACAAATTCTGCTCGCAAGTGAAAAATTGAGCATAATCACAGTATAGGGATGCAAAGGATTAATGATCAGGTAAAACCAACCAGTAACGGAAGGATGAGATTCAATTTATAGGTAGGGAGAGGGGGTTATGGATCCATAAAAGAAGGAGGAAGTCCCACTTCTCAAGGGAAAATTCCCTAATGATAATTTCAAGATCTCCAAATGAGAGAGCTTGAGCATATTTGCATCGAACCATATCCAGCTCACCGTTCTGGAAGCTTCTAGTGCATAAAGATTCTTCTCTATTTGAGGAAACACTGCCAGAAAGGGTTCAACAAGGTTTTTACCATCAAGAGCACACTGGTGGTGATAGGTCAAAGTGTTGCAACCTACCATCAGCATGGGTAGGCAACTGGAAAATAGTGCTGACCCAAAAATTTAGGTTTTGCGCTAAGCTTCTCTAGAAAATATTCAAGGCAGCTTTCTGTTAGTCTTCAAAGGATATCTTAATGTATTTTCCATGGTGGATATATTGCACAGTAGTCATATTAGGGCACTTCAGGATCGGGGACGTGAGGTGAGCAGGGTGACAAATTACTATGTAACACCTTCTGCACAACAAACTTCACCAAAATAATTCAAACTTGACCATATGCACCCACTTGACATGTATAACCAATCATGAATGACCAATTCATGTCCCACATATCACATCACATAAGAAAGAATACATGGACAAAACACAAGCATGACCAATATGTAACCCTAGCGTAAGCAAGAAATGCATGTAAAATATGTAAGAAATCATGCATGAGAGATACACAAGCATGAGCAATGCATAACCAATCATACAATCATGACAACATGTTGAAAAAAACACCATGAATCCTCCCATGGCGACACCACTACCACCATGGCCAACACAACACAGATGAAACAAGAACATACACCATAGATGTTATAATAAATAACAATTAGGTTGTTAAGGATTTCATTTGGAGTTAGGTTAGGTGTGTTGGTCAAATTAATTCATGAAAATTGATAAAATTGCATGATTGATCTATAGTGTTAAAGGGTTCAAAGTGTTTTTATGTCATGTGAATAAGTTCTTGTCATAGGAAAGTTTCAAAAATCTATACACATCAGGTTAAATAACTCATTTTAGACACTTTTCACTTTTTACCTAAGTCCACAATGATTTATATGCAAAATATGTTGCTTTCGATACAAACTCACCTGACAGTTTCATAGCGAATATGCCATGTTTCTAACAGAATTCACTACGAACTCCTGTTTTTCTGCACTGGTAAGGGGATCGATGAGTTTTCATTTTTTTAGTGGTTGTGGGTCAAATTTCCATCACATTCTCACCTGTTATGAGTCATTACTCAGTGTATGTCATGCTTGGTCATCATTACAACCATATTATTCCAATTTCCCTTAACATTTTCATTTCTTTATTTAACCTTCATCTATTCAAATTAAATCACTTACCTTTTCATCCTTGTGAGATTCTTGACTTATTTCCACTGTATCTCTATTTAGTTTTGGGTGTAGCTATTGTCATAAGTGAATTTATAGCTTTTTCAGTAAAGCAACTTGCTGTCACATACCATATTTTGCAGGTGTCAAGAGTTTAAACAGGGTAGAGTTGTTTTGGAGGAAATGGCTGCACATAATAATACAAACAAGGGAGGTTGAGTAGTTAGATATGACACTATGGACCTTAAATTGGTCATGGAGGATCCCAGCTTTGCAGAGGCCTTCACCAATGCTAGCTGCATGAGGTTCTGTCAAAAGATGTAGGGGTGCCATGCTCAATTTTCCAAAGCTTTTGTTGTGAATTTTATTGGCACTGCTTCAAAATTTGGCATACTCATTTTTACAGTTTCCTCTAAAACTATTGCTAGATAAACAAAGATTCCTAGGTCAGGGGAAGAATGGTTCAAGGCCACCAAGTTTAAACTGAAGAATTGTGATGAGTTCTTGAAGCAAGATCATGTGGGGGTGGATATGACATGAGGTATACCTAGGAGTTGTCTTAAGGAGAATTATTCAAAGTTATGGCTGGTAATCCATAAATATTTCACATGTGAGGGAAGATTCCGCATGATATACCAGTATCATTTCAGGATTTTGCTCCACTTTATAGGTAAACAACTCTTAGATATTCCATTCTTCATTTTTATAAGCTTAGGTAGGATGTCTGATAAAGTTCAAGCTAGACTTGAGAGTAGTGAGACATCTATATTCCATCATGGGTTAATTAAGTTGTTGGTTATGGAGGAAGTGAAAAATTTGAATAGATATTGGGCTACCTTTTTGTTTATAAGTGGTTATGATGTGGATGTGATTACTCCAAAGAAAGCATGTAAGTCAAAGACAAGTACTCCCAAAAATGATAAAGGTCCCATATTTGAAGCTGAAGTTGAACTTGAAGAATAAATACATCCTGTAGCATAAGCCATTGAGATGGAAGTTGAACATTTGCAAGAAACAATGGCACATCATCCAACATCTACAAGCAGCAAGCCAAAATCTAACACAAGGACTTCTAGGAGAATTATCAGGAGCTAGACAGAAGAAAAGGGTAAACTTGAAGAAATTTTGTAGGCTATTGACATTGAAGAGACCCATGTGGTTAAACCTGTGGAGATAAAGGAAACCAAAATGAAGAATAAAGGCCTCACTGAAAAAAATCTTGATTTCTCCAGTGAGGACTCTGGTTCTGTCTTCAAGCCTAGAAAACCTTTTAATAAGTCACAACTCTCCAAAGTTGGTAAGTGTGATAAGAAGAATAATGAAGCAAAAGAGAGGAAGTAGCCCATGATGGAAGAGATTATTGAATTATCCCCCACTGAAGCAGAAATCACTAAGTCACATAAAGGTAAAGAGAAAATTATAGAGAAATCTGAAGTGGACATTCTTAAAGATAAACTTAAAGAGGAAAGAGATGAAGTCTTAGACACCAAGCTAGAGCTAGAGGATTTCAAGCAGGAAAGAAAGGAGCTACCCAATTTTAAGAAAGAAGTCAGCAAGAAAATCAATTTTTTATGATGAGGTGGCTGAAAGGTCTAAGAAAATGCTTAAAAGAACACTAACTTTACATAGAATGATGAAGCACACCATGAGGAGTAATAGGTGGCTACAGGAAAATAGGAGAAAAATTCAAAATCAGTTTAAAGAGATGGAAATTCAAATGAAAATGGTGCAGACAGAGCTAAAGAAGAAAATTTTGAAAATGATAGTGGTAGATGAACTTGCTGAAGGTGAAACTACTGCTTCTTGAGGAGGGTAAGATGTATTTTGAACCAATTTTGTCTTATCATGCTTCATCTCATCATTTCACACATCCATGGACAATTTTTGGAGGTGGAAATTGAAATTTTCAAAATTTGCAGTCTATCAGGCAAGTTCGTAGCGTACTCCAAGCTTAAAGTCTAGTTTTCACTATGAACTCGTTGAAGATTACTTTATGCAATAATTTCCAAATTTTTTCATAAAAGGAGTAAGTAAAAACATGTATTTAAATGTTCTGACTTAGTGGATACCCTCCAATGAGTAGAGAAATAAAAAAAATTGCAGAAGTGGCCAAGTGGAGAGTGTTACAAACTTTTCGCTATGGACTTGCCTAAAAAACTTTGTTTTTGCAGCGAGGGAGAATTAAGTTTTTCAAGCATTAAATGCATTTTTGAAGCACATAAATCATCTCTATTGGTTAAAGTGTACCATTGGAGACTTTGGATAGTGAGAACACTCGTCATAGAAGGTGATTGGGCTATCAACTCATCAATTTTGGGCACATCATCAAGTATAACAGCACATCCCTAAAATCCAAGGAGCAACCCCTAAATTTCAGTATGGTTGTTTATTGTTTAGTCATGGTCATTTCCACCTCAGGAAAAGTGGTCTTGTTCAATAAATTTCATCATGTATGGATCATTTAAAGGTTTTTAGTGAAATAAATGGTGTTAGAGTCCTATTAGGTATTAAACTCTTGTAAATATAAATATCACTAGATTCTCTCCTTGTAATTTGTTTAATTTTTGGATAAGGTGTCTTTGGGAGTAGTCAAAGGTCTAGCCCAGCTAGCAGACTACATGTAAAGGTGTCTAATTCTATAAATAGGAAGATGAGAGGATTAGAGAGGATTGATTGATGTTATACTACATGCTACTTTTGTAATATTTTTTAGTCAGTAATATACAATTGCAGAAATATTCTCTTAGACCTGATAGTCATCATGTGCTCTTATATGCGTTTGTCTTATCAACTTTTTTAATTTTTATTCGATTTTATTTATGTGTAATCACTTGTAATTCATGCTTAAACATGCTCCAATTTCCTGTATGCATATGGTTTATTGTTCAAGTTATGTTTTGATGAGAGTACACATGCCTCAGCTTCCATGAAAGTTGTTTTCCATGTAATTGAGTTTAACTCTAACTCCATGCCCAATGGTATCCATTAACTTACATCCTTCACTTGCATAAAAAAAACATCTATAGCACACTCAAGAGTTAGCAATATTTTTCCCAAGAATTATCTATTGAATATCATATATTTCCTTGAGAGAGCCCTTAGGTTGGAAAGGCTAAGTTCTAGCCAAAAGTGGTTTGAAACAATTACTCTGAATTGAATTTTGAGCATCCCATCAGCTTCAATTTAGTGATAACAATAGGTATGAGATATGCAACCAATATAAAAACATGACCAACACACCACCCATCCAATTCAAGGGTTGAACCATGATCTGATACCACTCTATAATGGGGTTGAACCATGATATGATACCACTCTATAATACCTTCATCCCACATCTACCCAAGTAACCGACCAACTAGGGTAAACATATGATGAAATTCCACTCTAATGAGATTCAACCTCCAAGGTAACCTTAAGGAAGTGGAACTGATGGAAACACATCAAAAAGACCTTGTACAACATCAACAACACCCCCAAGAGAAAACCCAACTCTTCAGGCCTCTTACCCCTGGGTCACACTAAAAATTTTACCACTTTAAGCCATATTCACAAGTACAAGACTGCATGCTTGCAGCCAAGAGGCTATAGCCCCAGGCACAACACTTCATGCATGCGGCTAGGGCCCCAAATGTCCATTTTTCTTCCCACAACTCCAGGATTTGAGCCACCTTTTTAGGCCTAGAGCCCTGGTCACTTCCTAGAACTTCATGAAAAATTAGTGGATGATAAATAAAATTATAACAATGATACGAAACCAATCACATTAGAAAACTCATATGGACCCCTCCTAAGCATGACATGAATTTTGTCAAACATGTCACAAACATTGAATCTACATGTGTAAACAACAGATTTAAGCATAGGGGTCTCATATTTGAGAATCACTAAGAATAATTTCTCCCTTACATCATTAGCTGCAATACAATATATTTTACCATAGATACATTGTGCATTCATTTACAAGTAAAAACATGGATAGAGCCATACATCATCACTCATAAAACACATGCTTATAACTAGCCTAATAATAACAAAAATGCCATGGATACACCAACAATATAATCCACATATTAACTAGTACATTTGCATACCAAATACCAAAGGAATGAGCTCTTCATTTCCGAATGTAAAAACCAACCAGAGATGGGAATTTCACATTCCACCCAACCATAGATTGGCTGAGCCAAATCTCTCTTTAGTCAATCACCCCCATGGCATATTCCAAGCATGAATGCGGGACTCCTAACCCAAAAAAAAAAAACCAAACTAGCATGAATGCTATTGGGGTTCTACACCTACACCGTGAGAACTTTGGGTTCCTCCTAGTCTCTCAGGCTTTACCATAATCCACAGTTTGATCTAGGGATCACTAGTCCCTACACTAAGTCCCACACTCTAGGATTTACCGTACATTCCATCCCAGGACCATTAGGCCGAACAAAGAGAAATCCACTCTTGGATTTACCGTATATCCCGACATTCACTGGTAAGGTTTCCTAGGCCCACTGAGGCACACAATCTGGCTTTATCGCAACCCACAGTCTAGTTCGGGGGTTACTAGGCCAATGACATTACCGTAATCCATGGTTCAGTTCAGGGACCACTAGGTCATGTGTTTTTCATTTCAGAGATCCACCCTACTCAACTTCGAATCCATCCAAAAATCTAGCTCAATCGAAGTATGAAAAACCCATCTCATCAAAGCTATACAGAAATGGAAAGGCTAGGATGAAAACACTATCACACCTTGCAAAACCCATGCCAAGATAGAAAAGAACCACATGAAATACCATGCATTATAGATCTAGCAAGGAAATCACATATGAAAGTCAATACCTGCAAAGAATCCTATTGTAGTTGCTTGATATTTCTCTTCCTTGCTTTCTTTGTTTTCTTGCTCCAACGACAAAGTGCTCCAAGAAAACTCTAAATGTCCAAGAGTGAGAGAGAGAATAGAATGAGAGCCATGAGTGTGAGCTAAATCTTGCCAATTGATCCTCGAAAGCCTTCTTATTAATGAGGCCTCTATTTTCTTCATTTTCCATTATTTTCCTTCATTTTCCTCCTCACTTGCAACCTGTGACCTTTCATCTCCCTTTTCTCCTAATTTCCATTATTTTCATAAATAAATGTGCCAAAAATTCCATTTTTCCTCTCCAAATCCTCTTTTAATTTCCTTTAGCCATAATAATCAAAATGAACACCCACTAGGATTTTTTGCCCAACATTAAGCTTGGAATAAGTGTCCCATCAACCGTGGTTATTATTTTTAACTTTTTACATGGAATTTTCACCAGGGTTGTTACAAAGAAGAAACCTTGTCCATCTTCCTTATCCAAGACCTTTTCTCTTCTTTTATATTCCTCCTATCTTCATATCAAACTCTTTCTTAAAAGATCGAACTTGTGTATTGAGTGTGTCCCAAATGAGGTTGAAATAATTCTTTATATAGTCTTCTAAAGGGGTCAAATTCCATCCTTTCGGCTGAATTGATGATCCCAGGGTTGATTTGTACTTTAGGAGCTTCCAATACTTTCTAGGCTAAAAAATAATTATTTTTACAAATATATTTTTTCCCAGAAGGGTCTTACAAACATGACGTTGAACCCTTTTGACTCAAGACAATAAATAATAAGACCTAAAAAACCCTAGAATCATGAAGAACAAGTTTGTACCTCAAAGATCATCAATAATGAGCATGAAACCTGTCGAAGTCTGAAATTGTTTTCTTTTTTACTTTCCTTTTTCCTCTCCTTTATCTTTTTGTGACCATCTTGTTGCATTTTCAGCCTAATTAAGGTCATCATAGACTTAATAAAGTATATAAAATGTATTACTCGTCCATTTTTTAGAATCTATTATTTCTTTGTGAAATATAATTAAAACATATTTACAACTACAAATTCTTATTCATTTTACAGCTAATATAGAATTCTGCAGTCATCTCAATGGTTATACATGTTTCAATGCACCAAAGAAGGAATGAAAGGTACCTATAGATGAAAATTGTTCTGCACATGGATTTACACCTATCATCATGATATGGAAAGATACAAAGATCAAAAGGTCTATAATTCAAACCAAAAGTCAAACTATGGCTATGATGTTTCAACAGTTAAGCAAGTTTCAGTAGGAGATCATGGTGAGATCAAGCAAGCGTGGAGATGATTTGTTCAATCGTGAGAAGACATGTTCAAGAATAATCCATCATGATTTTCTCTTCCAGTAACAAATCATGAGTAGATATACTTTTAATTTAAATTTACTTCTTATATGGAAAACTAGATAAGTTTCATATCAACACAAGACTCTTAGATCAATTCGATAAATAAATGTATAAAAGTCGTACGGAAAAACCAAAAATATAGCTAGTTGTTGTTTATTTCAGTATTTGTAATTTATGTTCAAGAAACTTATAAAAATTACTATATTACTTTGTTCCTCTTTTCCAATGCATGGTTGAGCAATCGATTGATCAATGACGAACTTACACTCCCGGGGGGACCCCTTCGAGAGTCGTAAGTGTATATAGTTTTCATTTATGTTGCAATTTCTCATATATAATTTGCATTTAAATTAAAATTTCATATAGTTTTATCTATGTCAACAAAAATAGTTACATTTCATTTATTTTCTAATTACCTGTTATTTTGTGAGTAGTGCGCTTATAAAAATAAAATACCAAAAAGATTTATTTCCAAAATGCATTTCATTCAAGTAATTTAGTCTTATAACTCAATTAAATTTCCTAGATAATAAATATATGGTTTTTAGAGCTTATTAGTTCACATTAGTAATCACTTGAAGCTACAATTTCATTCGATTTACTTTCGTTTTGGAAGAAATTAACATTAGTATTTCCTTCTGCAAATTAGTGTTAGAATATTGTTTTCTGCAATTAGAGTTAAGTTTTTTTTTTTTTTCTGCAAATAACGTTAAGATTTCATTTTTTCAAAGTAGTGCTAAAATTTCAATTCTGCAATTAGTATTAGGATCTCTTTTCTGCAATTAGCATTAATATTTTTTTACACAATTAGAAATATACTTTCAATTCTGCAATTAGAATAGATTGTGATTTTAAGTTATACATTAATCTTCAATACAATTTGGCAATCGACTTTGATGTAGCCTTACTAGAAATAACATGTCCATGCCACCTATTTAATATTGTCTAACATTTATCCATACTTAGATCAATTTCATCCAAAGATATAATTCCTAGCATATATGGTGCACATACACTTCATAAGTACACAAACCTTGGCTGACAATTAGTGAAGTAACTTAAGATCAATTAAATTACCCAACATTTTGGCGTTATAGTTGGGGAAGTGTATATATGATTCCATTCTTAGTTTTCATATCATTTTAGGTGGATTCAACTTTATAAATGCATAATTAAAGCATGATAAAAATAATTTATGCATAGAGAAATGGATTGTAGGGGTATATTTGTAAGTAGAGGAAGAATTTCAATTCCAACATCACCACTCACTCCCACTATACCTTGTATTTCCATACAATCCACTGACACTCGCATCCCATCATTTGTAGGTAGACATGGACTCCCAAAGGTGCATAGTTTTTCAATCCAACCAAGAGATTCACCAACGTATTCTACTGAAGCTATAGTTGATGAACCTACATCCCCAAAAGAATTATTAATATTTCTCTCTTAGACATGAGAACAAAGGCTTATGACAAGAATTAGAGGTACCTAACGAAGAAGAAGAGTAAATTTATTCCAATATACCATTGGTATAGGAACTAGAATAAGAGATAGATAATCCTATTATAGAACCTTATATTAGCTCTGAATAATCTACAATGGCAGGGGCAGGAGAAGGATAATTACATAATGTAAATGGTGAACTTAGGATTGGAGTTAGAAGAGGCAGAGGAGGAAATAGAGGATGAGGTGAAGGACGAGGTAATAGAGGTGGTAGAGAAGAACCAAATCCTTATGGATTTCCTATCTTTGATGAAGACACCACAACCACAATGAAAATAATTTCACACTCTATCCTCCATAATTTCCATGATTTAAGAAATGAGGATCCAAAAACATTTCTTTTTTATTTTAAAGTTTTATGTAGATCTTATTACTACTTACTTCATACTCATAAATTAAAACTATTTCCATCCACTCTTAAGCATGGAGCACTTAAATGGTTCATGGGACTAAGAACACACACTATTATAACATGGGAAGAAATGAAAAGAGTGTTCTTAGAAAAATATAAGGATTATTTCATGCCCCATAACCTTAAGGATGAAGTCTTTAAGATGATGCAAAAAAAGGATTAAATCCTTGAAAACCTAGTCGAAATATTTTCCTATAATGTTAAAAGGGCTAGGGTGCATGAATTAGATGCTGAAACATTAAAAGCTCTTTTTTTGAAATCCATAAGAGATGATTGAATTAAAATTCTCAACTTAATGGGCAAAGGACATGTTTATAAACTTTCATTCGGTGATATCTGTGATTTGTGTAAATATATTTCAAGTGGAAAAACTAGAACTGGTAAAAATCCAAGAGACCCTGCTATGTCCAAAATTAGTAAATTTGCAACAGGAATAGTAAGTAGAGTTGCAATAGGAAATTTTCTTGATAATTTCAAAACATATGTCCTTGGGAGTCTTAGTGAGCAACTAAATACTCTTAAGATAAAAAACATGAAAAAGGCTCAGAATGTTGCATTATCTAATTTTTGTCTCAGATGTAGAAAAAAACATGCCTTGAGAGAATGTCCCATTGATAGTATATAAATTTTTGTCATATGTGCTGAAAATCATAATATAAAGGAGTGACCCTCAATACCTTTTCTTAAAGCTATTTTTCAGGATGAGGCTAGAACAAGCCAAGTTGAGTCACTCTGTTTTATTGCTAAAATGCCAAGGAAAAATCAACAACCAAATATGAATCAAGGTTTCAATACTCAATCATATGCACAACCACAGAATAACTAGATTTCACATATGCCTTGGCAACCTCAGCCCCCACAACCTAAAAATACATCCTGGGCACAAGGTTGGAAAAATATGTATTGCATAAATCCTTAATATCCTCAATTCCAAAAACCTTATTCTTATTTTCCACCACAATATTATCCTCCTAAACCAAACCAACCCCCTCAATTCCAAAATACAAATCAACAAATTTCATTAGAATTTCCTCAAAAATCCAATCAACTACCTATCCAACCGCTCCCAAATCCAAATAATAAAAACCAACAAGTTGTCTATAATATTGAATATCAAAATTTTCAATATTGTATGATAACCCCATTAGGTATAAATGATGTTCAACTTAAATCCGGTATGGTTTTGCAAAATAAGTCACCAACAATTGCCATCCAAAAATCTAAAGAGAATGAAGTTAATGAACAATATGAAAATCTTGATCAAGAAAATACTCCTCTAAAGGAAGATATTCCTATACAATCAAAGGATGAGAAAATAAAACAAACTCCTACAATTCCTCTGGTAGAACAACCTTCTATTTCCTTATAAGATCCACCTTTTCCTGAAAGGATAAAAATTGATAAAGGAATAGAAAGACATTATTTTACCAGATTATGATATGCTAAAAGAACTTAAGAATATTTGCATCAAAATTCCTTTGCTTCAAGCTATAAAGGAAATACCAATATTTTCAAAAACTACTAAGGAGCTATGCATTAGAAAACCAAGAAGAAAAATAAAATATGTCAAAAATATCCAATTGGTAGGGAAAACTGTTAATATTATGATAGGGAAACCAATTGTTCAAAAATATTTAGATCTAGGAGCTCTATTGTAAAAATTAATATCAATGGTATTGGGATTCCAAACACTTTGATTGATCTAGGAGTAACCATCAACATTATGAGTAAACTGAGAATGGATCAATTAAAGCTTCATAATCTTCAATATACTCCTACATCATTACAATTAGAAGATATATTTGTTATCAATCCAGATGATATATTAGAAGATGTGTATGTTTCTCTATAATCTTGGGAATATCCTGTAGATTTCATGATTTTAACTCCCAAGAATAATTTAGGAGGCCATCCATTGATCCTTGGTAGACCTTGGCTAGCTACAACTGATGCATTTATAAGTTGTAGATATTGTGACACGTATTTTTTTTATGGATTTCCACTAGGAAAGTCACATTGTATCCACCTGCAAAAAAAATAACTAAAGTAGAAAGTTAAATTTGGATAGATGATGATAATGAATACTAGTGATGATATGCAACCCGTATTTTACTCTTTCACAATTAGATGAGGAAGATCAATTGATAAATTTAATGAATAATAATGATTCTTCTTCATACTGTGAACAAGATGAAATTTTTTAGGAACATTGCAATATTGAATATTCATCATCTCAGCAAATGGATTTACATTCTATGGAAAATTTTGGCAATTCTCAAGTAGAAAATTTTCTAGGAAAAACATTGAATATTAATAATTCCTTGGAATAATTTAGAAAGAAGAAATTGATAAATATGCTGAAAAAATATGGGCATTTGCTTGTGCATGGGATTATACTGATATGAAATGGATTGATCCTAAAACTTGCATGCATCATACTTATATCCCTGAAAATGTAAAACCAATTAGAAAACCTAAGAGAAGGATGAACCCTAATCTGTGGGAAATTGTTAAGCAGGAATTAGAAAATTTACTTAATGTGAATTTCATTTATCCAATATCATATAGTCAATGTGTGTCACCTTTGGTTATTGTTCCAAAGAAAAATGGTAAATGGAGAGTGTGTATTTACTACATGGAATTGAACAAAGCTACTTTGAAAGAACATTTTCTACTACCTTTTATAGACCAAGTGTTATATACCTTGGTAGAGAAGAAATATTTTTCATTTCTTGATGGTTTTAGTTGATATAACCAAATCCAACTAGCACCAGAATATCAAGATAAAAATACTTTCACATGTCCATGGGGAATATATGCCTATAGGGTACTTCCCTTTGGATTATGTAATGCACCTGCAATATTTTTTAGAGAAGTTTTGGGTATCTTTTTTGATATAATTCATGACTGTGTGGAAGTTTACATGGATGATTTTGCTGTTTATGGAGATAATTTTGAGGAAGCTATTGAAAATTTGGAAAATTTTCTTATTATATGTAAAGAATAAAACCTTTAATTAAGCCATGATAAGTGTTTTATGATGTTCAATGAAGGGATTTTTTTAGGTCACCATATTTCAAGTGATGGAATTAAAGTGGATACATCTAAAGTAGAAGTAATTTCTAAAATTTTAATTCCTGTTTGTCAAAGAGATGTTAGAAGTTTTCTCGGATTTACTGGTTATTATAGAATATTCATAGAAAATATCACAAAAATAGCCTCTCCACTTTTCAAACTTCTTACAAAAGATTGTGAATTTTTTTGGATTTTGATTGTCAAATATCATTTGAGACATTGAAACAAAACATAACTAAAGCACCAATTTTAAGAGGACCTAATTGGTCTCTCCCTTTCCACATTTATATTGATGTTGCAGATACAACTTTAGGAGATATGTTGGGAAAAAAAGATATAACTCCTTATGCTATTTCTTATACAAAAAAAAAATTGACTCCAACAAAGATAAATTAAACTGTAACAAAAAATGAGTTTTTAGTTGTTAAGCATTTCATTAATAAATTTATTCATTATATCACTGGTTATGAAACTTCATTCATACATATCATTCTTCTATTATATATTTAATGAATAAACTAATCACTAATGGTATAATTACAACATGGCTATTATTATTACAAGAAATCAACATTACTATTCTTGATAGACTAGGAAAATAAAATACAGTTGTTGATTTTCTTTCTAGAATGCAGAATAATAATGATGATGTTCTTGTAGAAGATAATTTTCCCAATGAATATATTTTTGCAGTATCTACTAAAACACCTTGGTTTTTAGATATTCCCAATTATGTAGCTATAGGAAAATTACCTCCACAAATATCAGTCAGGGAAATACAAAAATTTGTCAAAACCAGTGCACCTTATTCTTGAATAGAAGGAGAATTATACAAAATTGGACCTCATTTCATCATCTGAAGGTGTGTTCGAGAAGATGAGGTACCATAAATATTGAAAGCTTGTCATGATGAGCCATGCAGAGGACACTTTTCTAACAAAATAAATACTTACAAGATCCTTATTTTGTGATATTATTGGCCATCTATTTTTAAGGATGCCAAAGAATATGTCAAAAGATGTGATAGTTTTCAAATAATGGGGAGCCTATTCCATCATATGAAATTCCTCTACAACCATAGGTAATTGTAGAACCCTTTGAAAAATTGGATTTATATTTTGTTGGGCCAATAAATCCTCCATATAAACAGAAAACGTATATAATTGTTTGTACAGATTATATTACAAAATGGGTAAAATATAAACCTTTTTTATTTGCAACTGAAAATGTTGTAGTTATATTTATTTTTTAGGATATCTTTACTCGTTTTGGTGTTCCTAGAGAAATTATAATAGATCAAGGTACTCAAATCACATCCAAGTTGGTGAAAAAGATCATGAAGCAATATAAAATGAAGCATCGAAAGTATACTCCATATAATCCACAAGCCAATGCACAAGTGGAATCCACCAACAAGGTACTTGAAGCAATTCTAACCAACACTGTGCATTTGCATTGGAAATATTGGGAATAAAATCTTCTAGAAGCACTATGGGCATATCAAACCACATGGAGAAATATAATTTAACATACTCCTTATGAGCTTCTATATGGGAAGCAAATTTTTCTTCCAATTGAATTCCAAGTGGAGACCTTTAGAACAACTTCTAAATTGGGCCTTGATCTATCAGAAGCTTAGAAACAAAGACTAGCACAATTGAATGAGATAAATGAGATCCAAAAATATGTTATCGAAAGAAACAACATATTTCAGCAGCAAATATCAAGATGGCATGACAGATTTATCAAAGCTAAAAAGTTCATGCCTGGTGACTAGCCTCTTCTTTTTTATTCTATATTCAAATATTTTCAAGGGAAGTTTCAAAATCATTGGCTTGGTCCTTATGAGATAGATATTTTTTTTGAAAATGGAGAAATCAATATCAAAACTATTGATGGTGAATAAGTTAGCCTCCTTGTTAATGGTCATAGATTACTATTTTATCATAAACCACTAATAAAGGAAGAGTTTGTCAAATATTTACAAGAAAATTATGAATTTAAGTTGGTTAAGAAAGGAGATTTCTCTCCCCATTCTCCAACTCCATTGTAATTATTTTTATCATCTAATACACACACACACACACCCAATAAAAATAAATTATAAGCATGAAAACCAACAACGTTGGCATGCTTATACAAAAAAACTCAACTGAAAACCAAGAGTTCTTGGTGGTTTATATTTTCACAATTCCCTTGTATTTTACCTATTTATTTTTATCCCTCTTTTTATAATAAGTTTAAAAGTGGTAAGAAACACTACTGAAGATCAACCTTCTTCAATTATCATCAAAGAAGCAACAACAATAAGGAATATTCCTCTGATCGAGCAACACATCTCAAATAATAAACAACAATATAATTAATGTCATTCTACAAATAATCTTCAATTCTGTAGCTGAATACAATTTCTACAATCAAGACAAGATAAAACACTTCACATTCATAGAATATAAAACAAATTAATATCATAATGAGGTATGTATAATGTTAAATTATTTTCATACAAGAGTAATAGATTTTAATTCATTGGATGATTTCGTTAAAAATATTGGGTTATTAAAAGACCTTATAAAATTCATAAGAAATATGTCCTAGTACCATAACTGTTACAACCTCATTCTGTCATCATAATTTAACATGTCACATCAAATTCATTTGAAATCACATAAATCTTATAGATCCTATGAAAGAGGATCTAAAAATCATGGGAAATCATGCGAAATTTTTTAGTCCTATCATAAATCAAAGACCCCGCGAGCACCCAATTCCATTATCATTCAACTCTGTTTCACTCCATTCTATATCCCTCTCTATTCAGTTTTCTTACATCTTCTTATCAACCATCACCTTTATCAAGAAAAAAATAAATTAGGGCCGACACTTCTCTCCACCATGGGTATCATTGTCCGATCAGAACCTAATGGAGTCATGTTTCTTTAGGCATACCCATGAGTCAGAGAAAATTTATATAGTGTAGAGTGGCTCAAGTTCTTTGAAAAATTTGATGGGCATAAGACAAAGGTAACCAAAGCTTTTGATCAGGATTTTGATGGGGCCGAGGTAGAAATTGGCGACATTAAAATTATACTGATAGATTCCATCATGGAAGAATCTATGGAATTACCCAGAAAATGAGAGAGTTAATTTAAGAGTAGAAAAATAAATTAGAGAGAATAGGTAAACTTCCTAAGAGATTCAAGTATATACATTTATGTCCTTAAAATGGGAATTCCGATCACAATATTGAAAGGAAAATGGAGGAATTTATTGTTGGTTATTAATTTTTTTTTAACTTGTGAAGTAAGGCTCAAAACCATGTTCTTCTACCATGCTCGAATTCTGATGCATTTTATTGATGGAAATGAAATCAATTTTCCATATTTTTTTCTTTGTAGTCTTAGAAAGATGGTCCCTAGTGTGCAAAGAGAATTGAAATCCCTTGATAATTCCCTCTATCCTCATGGGCTTATTAAAATCCTCATAGAAGAACACTTAGAAGCTAAGGGAGATAATTGGAAATATTTTCTAGTCTGCAACCACTTTGTAGAAGCTTGGGAGGAAGAAACTAGTAAAAGGGTTAAAATAATTTGATGCAGGTCACTTCCAAACCATAACCCTAAAGAAGAAAATGAAGAGGAAAATTCGAGGCAAAATGAAATAGAGGCATTAGAAGACCCACTTGAGGATGATACTCCTCTTTCTAAGTATTTAGAAATATATAAATAGATTAATGGAAAACAAAATGTTATAAGAAAGAAAGCTAGCTCAAGCAATAAAATGCCCGAATAAAATGAAGAACCATGAAAAAAACAACAAAAGGAACAAAATCCAAAACATTGAAGAATTGTGAATGAAATTGAGAAGAAGCAAGAGAATTCCCAAACTCTCAAATTTATAATCTCCAAAAATAGTCGATCTTGAAGAAGAAGGTTATAAGACACCATCTCAAACATTGAGCTCGACAAGGAAGACACCATATATTGATCAATTAAAAAAAGAAATATATGACTATGTGGATTCTTTGAAACAAAGATCACAACAAAAGGTAAAATTCTCCTCTTAGAATCAAGAGAATACATTTGATGAAACCCCTCTGCCAGATCATACTCCTGAAAAAGAACATAGAATTAAGGATTCTCTAAATCAAGATATATATGAGTTATAAGTTCTCAATAAACATCTTACATAGGAATACGAAACCACAAAGATACAAAATGAAATAATAAGGACTCAGAATGATAATATACTTTTGTTACACAGTATTTTTCCACCGTCCCTACAATCCCCATCCCACACAGTGCAAGACCATTTCAGTGACTTTTGTGTATTTTCATACCTTGCAAAAAGTGTCATTACATCCCTTGGCATGTGAATAACATTTCCTCTTTTGCTCATTCCCGAAGCAGGCTCTCAAAAATACATGAATTTGGGTTAGCGCTGGTAGGCAGTTATGGCCTCGCGCCGATAGGGAAATTTACACTAGGCCTCGCACCCATTGGCACTCTGTCTCAGTGGATTGCCTGCGCCGAGCTATTTTTGGAAATTTTTTTAAAATAGAAACAAAGTTTCCATGTCCAACCACTTCGTGAGCATCATGGTTTTTTCGACTGAATAATGTCAAATTCCTTCCTTTGGCTTCTTTTTTCCTACATTTGAGAAACTCCCCAAAGGATGAGACCTCCATTCCACCTTATGAGGGATCCAAAACCACCTCCTCCTCTCCTATAAATACATCATTCTCACATAGTTTCAGCTAGCTGAATAGTCCTTACTATAGCTGGTGCAAAGAGCGAGGTAGAGAGGAACCCATTGTCGAGAGAGAGTTTAGGCCTGTTGCCTCACCAAGTCCAATCCCCGACAAATGCTTGAGACGCATTTGAATGAACCCATCGAAGGAGGCTGCAATGTCAAGGCTTCAAGGTTTTCAACTCCTTTTATTTACTTATTAATACATGACTAGTTTTTTGGTTCCCGTTTTGCGTTTGATTTTGATATGTTTAGTCCTATGCAATACATTTGATTCTCCTTGACTAATAAAATAGTTATGAATGAAATTATGTTTTCATATGATGCCATTGTTCTCTGATCCTTGTGCAGGTACACAGATATTATAGCTAAAGGACCGTGACGTGTGAAGACAAAGATCAGGAGATAACTACTACAAGCTATGACAAGAGCGTTGGAACAAGTTAGGTCATCTATCCCAACTCATTTTCATTCATGAACTAGGAGTCCGAAGGATTAGCATGTTCCCTTGTTGCTAGACCCACTCCAGGGCTAGAGGGATCGCCTCTGTCCGCAGAGGGGATTTACCTGCACAACAACTTTTGCATATATGCCAATGGTACAATAATAAAAAGAATCTCAAAGAAAATAATAGATTCCTCAAATACATAATCAGGGGATTTCAGAGTAGAATCATAATGAAGAAACCAAGGGAAATTTTTAGCATCAAAAAGAGAAATAAAAGCACTAGTCTAGATATGATTGCACTAGATTATGAGATTATACACTAAAGAAGAATAAGGAACCAATTTTGAATTTTTAATGCACGGGGACATGCAAAACCTTTGGTGTGGGGGATTGTTAAATTCTGAAATTGTTTTCTTTTTTACTACACTTTTTACTCTCCTTTATATTTTTGTGACTATCTTGTTGCAATTTCAACCTAATCAAGGTCATCACAGAATTAATCAAGAATATAAAAGGTATTAATCATCCATGTTTTAGAATTATTGTTTCTTTGTGAAATATAATTAAAAAATTTCTACAACTATAAAATATTTCTCATTACACAACTAATATAGGATTCTGCAACCATCTCCATGGTTAGACAAGTTTCAATGCACCAAATATGGAATGAAAGGTACTTGTAGATGAAAATTGTTTCGCACATGGATGTCGACATATCATCATAATCTGGAAATATATAGATATCGAAATATCTAGAAGAAAAACCAACAATCAAACTTTGGCTATGATGTTTCAACAGTCAATAAAGTTTCGACAAGAGATCATGGAGAGAACAAGTGAACGTGGATATGATTTGTTCGATTGTGAGAAGACATGTTCAAGAAGAATCCCTTATGATTTTATCTTCCAGTGGAAAATCATGAGGAGATAGAATTTGAATTTAAATTTTCTTCTTATATGGAAGACTAGTTAAATTTCCTATCGACACAAGACTCTTATATCGGTTCGATAAAGAAATATATAAAATATGTAAGGAAAAACCAAAAATATAGTTATTTGTTGTTTATTTTAGAATTTTCAAGTTTTGTTCAAGAAACTTCTATGGATTAATATAATACTTTGTTGCTCTTTTCCAATGCATGGTTGAGCAATCGATTGATCAGTGATGAACTTACACTCACAGGAGGGCCTCCTGGAGAGTCGTAATGGTAGATAATTTTCATTTGTGTTTCAATTTCTCATAGATAGTTTGCATTCAAATTGCAATTTCATATATTTTTCTCTCTGTCAACACGAATAGTTACATTTCGTTTGTTTTCTAATTACCTATTATTTTGTTAGTAGAGCACTCATAAAAAGAATATACCAAAAATATTTATTTCCATAATGCATTTCATTCAAGTAATTTAGTCTTATAACTCAGTTAAATTTTGTGGATAATAAATAGATCATTTTCAGAGCTTATTAGCGCACATTAGTAATCACTTGAAGCTACAATTTCATTTGATTTACTTTCCTTTTGCAGGCAATTAGCATTAGTATTTCCTTCTGCAAATTATTTTTAGAATCACTTTTCTGCAGTTAGAGTTAAGATTTATTTTCTGTAAATAGCGTTAAGATTTCCTTTTTGCAAAGTAGTGTTAAGATTTCAATTCTGCAATCAGTATTAGGATCTCTTTTTTGCAATTAGCATCAATATTTCTTTTACGAAATTAGAAATAGACTTTCAATTATGCAATTAGAATAGATTGTGATTTCAAGCTATAGATTAATCTTCAATACAATTTGGCATTCAACTTTGATGTAGCCTTAATGGAAAGAACATGTGCATGATTTTTTTTTAATCTTGCCTAACGTTTATCCATACTTAGATCACTTTCATCCAAATATATAATTTCTAGAATATATGGTACACATACACTTCATAAGTACATGAAACTTGGTTGAAAATTAATGAAGTAATTTAATATCAATTAAATTAACCAACAAAACCCATGCTTTTAATAATAATAACTTTTCTTTTCTTTTCTTGTTTGTTACATAGGATGCATATTGAAATTAGCACAACAATTATGAAGACCTAAAATAGTTACATTTTCAACATTGGACAGTTTGGTCAAGCCTCTTATATATGTGAAAACCACTCCAACTCTGCCACACACAGAGTGGAAATTGAGGTTTAATATATTCTAATCTTAACTAAAGTTTCCAATTTTCAAATTAATTATTCATACCCTCTTAGTTGATTCTAGTTTCTCATTTGATAATTCAATTTAACATAGATAATATACTCAGACTCAATTAATAAAGTGTTGTTGGGATAAAGCAAGGACTTGAACTAAAGTCATTCAAAGCAATATCTTAGGTTACTCATCCTCTTTCATACAGTTCAATGGCCAAGTAATACAATTAAATACCTTTAAGTTCAATGGAAACTAGAAATAGAAGATAACTTGCATTCAACCTTTAGAGCTTGACCAATTATTTAGTTTCTAATCCATGTAGGCTAAGGAGTGTCAATTGACAAAGAATTTGAGAGGTTAATGAAGATGATACATTTGGAGCATATACTAGAGCAGATATATGATTTAGTTTTACTATCATATATTTATGTTCATATAAATTTATGTCAAGTTAGATTTATGAAGCCCAAAAATATTATTTAGACTAATATTAATTAAACTTATGTTAAATTAAATTTTTTAAGATCCAATAGATATTAATTGGACTTATTTTTATGCTAACATACATATATCGCTTACTTCATGCTACCCCAAAGGTGTATTTTTGTTGGATATACAAATTTGGATTTTTATTCTTACTAGCAAAAAAATATACCCTACTTCATGATATCCCCAAGGCTTTACTCTTATTGGTTATAGTCATACAAACTTGGTATATAAAATGGTTGTGTTTGGTTCATTAAGAAATTGGAAAATAAAAAAATGACAAACAATTTGTCAATCAAATTCCTTTTGATTAGTTAGAGAAAATGTTTCATTTTTTTTTTAGTTATCAACAAAGGACATGTGAAATGATAACTTGTTGCAAATAACTTTTAAAAGTATGACTACGACATGTTAAAAGGGATAAATATGATAAGTTGGTGCGAGTTTACAAAAAATTAGTTAGGATTGGCTACATTTTCTACTCATGAAGAATGAACTATGACTTTTTATATTCTTAAACTAATTCTCCAAGTTCCAATATGGCTAACTCATTTAATTTTAGGTTTTTAATCCAGTTAAATAATATATAATTATTTTTCTCTTCTATTATTTTTATATTGTATTTCACAACACAATTTTGGATTATATGCATATGTGTTTGTGCACATGAATAGAAGTGTGAGTAGTGTAATTCATTTCAATTGAAGTATATAGTGAATGGGCACAACGGGAACTTCGAGCAGAATATATCATCACTGAGCTAGATAGCATTGGAAGGAAAGGGATCACCATCAGAAAAGAGCCCATCACTATGTTGCACATCTAGAGAGAGATCTTCACTAGGCTACTCATCAAGAGAGGGATCATTACTAGTCTGCTCATTTGAAGAGGGTTCATCACTGGCTACATATCCATCTCAGATGAGGGAAGGATAGAAGAAACCTATAGAAAAGGAGAGGGCCCCAAGGAACAAGTAGTCCCATAAGTCCCCGGGGACTGTCCAATAAGTGCAGAAGAGCAGCTCGGAGAAGTTCTCATGGGTGGGTCGATACTCGACGAAGAGGTGTAAAGATCCACTACAACCAGCTAGGAGTCATAAAAAAGTAACCTGGTTGGGCAAGAAGACGCATGTTCCATAGATATATGATTACAATCATCACTTGAACCATTCATACAACAAAAGTTGAATCTATATTATATGATTAATCAAATTCATAATAATGGTTTATTACCCATGTCTATTTCAGAAAAGTAAATAAAAATCCAAAAAAATATTAAGGATAAGATGGTAGGGAAATTTCCTCTCCCTAAAAAGTTAATATTAATATTACAACAAAAGGAACATGATAGCATAAGAGAGGAACAAAAAAGAGGGTTGTTGGGTGATTTGACCTTGTCATTGTCTTTTGAAAATATTTCCCTTTCTTCCTTGCAATTTTTCCCTTCAAATTTGACTTGTATGACTATGTTAATTACAAGTGTCATATCCTTGGGAAGAGAGTAGATCTTGCAAATAAATTTATTCTATTATATTTTCCATGAAATCTATCATTTTATTTTGTAACCATTGCATGGAGAGGAGATAAAACACGATGTAATGGGGATGTTTTCCCTTAGATGTTATGGTTGAAAATCACCAGAGTCTCCTAAGGGCTTATCGATGGTAATATTTCATATAAGTAGGGGAAGCTTGATGTTGAAAATGAGAGAAAATGTGATTGTTGGATAAAACAACTATGCCTTCATTTGTATAAATATCGCTTTGATACCATGTAAAAAATATACCAATGAATTCAATCTGATCTTGTGATGTACTAAAAGAATATACTGAATCCTTCTACAATATTTGTGGAATACAAAACATGATCGCTAAATCACATGCAAGTAAGAGAAAGAAGTAAATCAATGACACACCACAAGATGTTCTTGGGGAAAGAAACTGCTCAAAACCCCACTATCTGTATATTATATAAAGTCAAGACCATGAAACAATACAATGCTATTTCCCTTCCTGAGAAACCTCTGCACTATCTCTGACTGTCTCACTACTGACCTGTGGACAAGCTTCTCTTGGCACACCTTTCTCTCATAAGTTCCAACCAAACTTGTGCTTCTAATTGCTTGGTCTCACCAACTCGTGCTCACCAAGAAATAAAATGCTTAATCACTCATGAGATTCTCCCACACTTTTCCAACCGTCTCACACTGATCTAGGCAAAATTGGCCTAGTACCTAGCTAATTCTCAACCTTCCTTCAGCCTACCTTCCTTTATTGCCCAATGCATAATGGAATCCAAATGACCCTATAATTTCACATGGGTAATTTTCTATAAATACAACTGATAGTTATGTTCCCTTCAACCTATGTCTCAACTAGGTCTTCCTCAGAACTAACATGCATTCAACTATTAATAGTGAATTATCAATTATCTGATTGATCACTACTTGTGAATTAAATCTAATTTAATTCACTGTATCTCTCACTATCTCATCACTTAGTTAGAACTAGTTAAACTAATTTTCACTCAATTAAGTGAGTTAACTAATTCAAACCTAAACCCCACTCATGCATCAAGTGCAACTGGACCCCCAAAATATTAAAATCCCTCTACATGCCTCATCTTAGACCCTCAACTTGAATTTCTTTAGCTAACTCAATAATCATGACTTAGTTAACTGATACAAGTTATTATGAGATGAAATTACAACTTATTGTCCAATTTATTTAAGGGAAAAATAAATTATTTGCTTCAAATTCCACGGCCAAAATTCTGGTTCATAAAAATTCCACATTCCTAGTGCATCAAGATTCCACGGCCTTTTTGGGTGAATTTTTTTTCCTTTCTGGTTGCCAATTTCACTGTTTCTTGTTGCAAATTTCAAAACTCCCTCTCAACAATAAAGGAATTCAATCTATCCTAATCTGGTACCTTTGGAATGTTCTGCATGCAACACTTCTCTAGTGTTGTTTGCACCTGCAACTCCTGAAACTAAATAGCCTCCCAAAAACTAAATCAGTATAAAGCATATGTCATCAGAGTCTTATGACTGCTGCTAGCTACTACACCTATCTACTAGTTTCTCTGCGCTCCTGCTAACATCTGCATCTGTTCCCTCTGCACTGCTGCCAAATTTAATCTGCGCTCTAGTATCCGACATATGTCACTATTATTTCTATCTTCCTAACATATGACTACATCAATCCAACCTATCCTTCCTACTACTGTTGTACTGTGGGCTCCTCGTAGCCGGGTTCGATCCATGAGACACACCATCTCAATGGACCCTACCCAAATTTATTCTTGGGATTATAGCTACACATCGCCTGACCTCTCACTTGGAGGTGTAGCTGCATGTACTCCCTCTGCCCATCTAGCTCAAAATTTCCCCCTATTGGAGGTCTCTGTTTGAGTGGACGCCTCCACTTGGTCTCCTCTCTGCTTCTCCAATTTTGGCTGCTCCACAACCTTCTGAGACAGCTTCTGAGGCTGCATGTTGAGAGATAATTGCTCCCTCTCAACCACCAATTCACTAAAGACTACTTTTTCTCCTCAAAGCTTTGCATGCATCCACAACCTCGAGAGCATACTGGTTCTTGACTCTTACACTGATCCGTTTCACCCGTCCCATGGAAATGTGTCTAAGAAACACCTTTCCTTTTCTAAATATGACCTCATAACCACGATCTTCCAATACCACTATAGAGACAAGATTCTTCCTTAGGACTGGAACATACAAAACATCTGCCAGTCTGAGAGGGAAGCCAGACTCCCTCTGAAAGGTAAATGTACCTATGATGGTGACATTATAGCTCCCGTCATCTACAAACTCTATGTTCTGCTGGAGGCCCTTCTCCCCCAAGTCACTGAAGAGATATCTATTCCCCGTCAATGGAATGAGGCATCACTGTCTTGATACCAAATGCATCCCATTATAATGTTGGACATGCATGATATGAGAGTAAAATCAAGCTCAAACTGTGAAGCCAATGCTTCACCCGTTTCAACCACAGGCTCTTTCTTGATTTCCTTCTTTATTGTACAATTCATGACATAGTACTCATGCCTGTGATAGTGAAAACAATTTATCATGGATAAGTCTCTCTTGCCCTCTTCACCTTGGGACTTCTTTCCCTTGTATTTATTTCCTTTTCCAACTAATGCAAAATATTCTTCTTTGTATTTTTCAGAGGTCCCGTCTCTGGTGCTCCACCTTATTTCTTCTATTACCAAGTCATACCACAAATGATCCGAGTATGTTAACTTCTCCCTGCCATTCACAGAGTCCTGGTAACTATGCCATCTCTTGGGAAGGCCTAGAAGTTCTATACACACCAAATACTCCTAGGCTATAGTCACACCAACAATTCCAAGCTCATCTCGAGATTGAGTGAACTTCGACAAGTATGTTGGCATCGTCTCGCGCTCCTCCATATTGATCTTTTTGAGCTTCTATTTTAGCGCCAAATTCCTGTGATCGCTGTCATTCTGAAATAGATATGTCAAGTCCTTTCAAATAGAATATGGATTCGCCTTCCCATGGAGACTCAAGACAATATGATATCAAACTCTATCTAACAAGATCCTTCTCTCCTTTACTACCTTCTTCTTCTATGCATCAAGAAGTTGGGCATCTATTGTTGTGGGCTTGGGAATATCAGTATCTATGAATTCCTTCAACCCATTGTCCTCCAACACTACCTCCATCCTTTCCTTCCATGCTATATAATTTGAATTTCCCTCAAGAGCATATTCGAGTCTTAATCCATTGAAAGACATGTTGATCTACTACTGGATCCTGAAGAATAAATATGAAAATTTGAACCTGTTCAAAACAAACTCAATTTCTTCTCTCTATTTTGATTCCTAGTGCTCTGATACCATTTAGAAATATCACCCTGATACCATGTAGAAAATCTACCAATGGATTTAATCCGATCTTCTGATGTACTAAAACAAGATACTTAATCCTTCTACAATATCTGCGGAATACAAAAAATGATCGCTTAATCCCATGAAAGTAAGATAAAGAAGTAAATCAATCGCACAACACAATATGTTCTTGGGGAAAGAAACTACTCAAAACCCTGCTATCTGTATATTTCATAAATTCAAGACCATGAAATAATACAATGCTATTTCCCTTCCTGAGAAACCTCTGCACTATCTCTAACTGTCTCATTGTCGACCTGTGCACAAGCTTCTCTTCGCACACCTTTCTCTCATAAGTTCCACACAAAAAATTGTGCTTTTGATTTCTTGGTCTCACCAACTCGTGCTCACCAAAAAAATACAATGCTTAATCTCCCATGAGATTCTCCAACACTCTTCCAACTATCTCACACTGATTTAGGCAAAATTGGTCTAGTACTTAGCCAATTCTCACCATTCCTTTAGCCTGCCTTGCTCACTCAATTCCTAGTGAATTATCTCCCTATTAAATAGGAAAAATAGCCTTCCTTTATTGTGCAATGCATCATGGCATCCCAATGACTCTATAATTGCACATGTGCAATTTTCTATAAGTAAAACTGATAGTTTTGTTCCCTTTAACCTCTGTCTCAACTAAGTCTTCCTCAGAACTAACATGCATGAAGCTATTAATACAGAATTATCAGTTATATGATTGATCACTACTTGTGAATTAAATCTGATTTAATTCATTGGACCTCTCACTAGCTCATCACTCAGTTAGAACTAGTTAAATTGATTTTAACTCAATTAATTGAGTTAACCAATTCACACCTATACCCCACTGAGGCATCAACTGCAACTGGACCCCAAAAGTATTAGAATCCCTATACATGCATCATCTTAGACCCTAAACTCGAATATCTTGTGATAACTCAGTCATCATGACTTAGTTAACTGATACAAGTTGCTATGAGATCAAATTACAATTTATTGTCCAATTTATTTAAGGTAAAAATAAATTAGATGCTTCACATTCCACGGCCAAAATTCTGGTGCATCAAAATTCCACATTCCTAGTGCATCAAGATTCCACAACCTTTGTGGGTGAATTTTTTGTCCTTTATGGTTTCCAATTTCACTGTTTCTTTTTGAAAATTTCAACACTCCCTCTCAACAAGAAAGGAATTCAATCTATCCTAATATGGTACCTTTGGAATGTTCTGCATGCAACACTTCTCTAGTGTTTTTTGCACCCAAAAATCCTAAAACTGAATAGCCTTCGAACAAGTGAATTAGTATAATGCATATGTCATCAGAGTCATATGACTGTTTCTAGCTACTGCACCTATCTACTGGACTCTCTTCGATGCTTCTGATATCTCCATCCATGCCCTTTGCATTGTTGCCAACCCTGATCTGTGCTCCAATATCCAACATCTTTCACTCTGATTGTCTTCCTGACATATGACTACATCAATCCAACCGATCCTTCCAGCTACTGTTGTAATGTGGGCTCCTCGTAGCCAAGTTCGATCCATGAGACACACCATCTCAATGGACCTTGCCCAAATTTCTTCTTGGGATTATATCCGAACATCACCCCACCTCTCACTTGGAGGTATAGCCGCATGTAATCCCTCTACTCATCTGGCTTGAAATTTCCTCCTACTAGAGGTCTCTATTTTAGTGGAAGCCTCCACTTGGTCTCCTCTCTACTTCTCCAATTATGGCTGCTCAAAAACCTTCTGAGACTACTTATGAGGCTGCATTTTGAGAGATAATTGATCCCTCTCAACCACCAAGTCACTGACCACTACTTTTCTCCTTAAATATTTTCATGCATCCTCGACCTCGAGAGCATACAGATTCTTGAATCTTACACTGATCCATTTCACCCGTCCCATGGAAATGTGTCTAAGAAACAATATTCCAATACAGATACAAAGACAATATTCTTCCTTAGGCCTGGAACATACAAAACATCTTCCAGTCTGAGAGGGGAGCCAGAATCCCTCTAAAATGTAACCGTACCTATGTCGGTCTCGCTATAGCTCCCGTCATCTACAAACTCTATGTTTTGCTAGAGGTCCTTCTCCTCCAAGTCACTGAAGATATCTCTATTCCCCGTCATATGAAATGAGGCATCATTGTCTAGATACCACATCCATCCCATTACAGTGTTGGCCATGCATGAAATGAGAGTAAAATCAAGCTCAAACTGTGAAGCCAATGCTTCACCCACTATAACTGCAAGCTCTTTCTAGTTTACCTTATTCTGTGGACAATTTGCGAGATAGTGCCCATGCTCATGACAATGAAAACACTTGACCTTGGACAAGTCTCTCTTGCCCTCTTCACCTTGGGACTTCTTTCCCTTGGCTTTCTTTCCTTTTCTGAATAACCCACAATATTCTTCTTTGTCTTTTTCGTAGGTCCCATCTCTGGTGCTCCGCCTTATTTCTTCTATTACCAAGTCGGACCACACACGCTCCCAGTATGTTAACTTCTCCCTCCCATTCACAGAGTCCTGGTAACTATGCCAGATATTGGGAAGGCCTAGAAGTGATAGACTCACCAAATCATCCTAGACTATAGTAACACCAACAATTCCAAGCTCATATTGACATTGAGTGAACTTCGACAAGTATGATGGTATCATCTTGCCCTCCTCGATCTTGATCTTTTTGAGCTTGTATTTTAGCGCCAACTTCCTGTGATCGATGCTATTCTAAAACAGATATGTCAAGGCCTTCCACATAGAATATTGAGTCACCTTCCCATGGAGACTCGAGACAATATGATATCAAACTCCCTATAACAAGATTCTTCTCTCCTTTTCTACCTTCTTCTGCCATGCATCAGGAAGTTTGAAATCTCCTGTTGTGGGCTTGGGAATATTAGTATATATGAATTCCTTCAACCCATTTTCCTCCAACACTTCCTCCATCCTATCCTTCCATGCTATATAATTTTAATTTTCATCAAGAGAATATTTGAGCCTCAATCCATTGAAATACATCTTGATCTGTTGTTGGACCCTGAAGAATAAATCTGTAAATTTGAATTTGTTAAAAAAAACTCAATTTCTTCTCTTTTATTGTGATTCCTAGTGCTATGATACCATGTAGAAATATCGTTATGATACCATGTATAAAATCTACCAATGGATTCAATCTGATCTTTTGATGTACTAATACAAGATACTGAATCCTTTTACGATATTTGCGGAATACAAAACACGATCGCTGAATCACATGCAAGTAAGATAAAGAAGTAAATCAACTGCACAACACAAGATGTTCTTGGGTAAAGAAACTGCTCAAAACCCCGCTATATGTATATTGCATAAAGTCAAGACCATGAAACAATACAATGTTATTTCCCTTCCTGAGAAATCTCTACACTATATTTGACTGTATCACTGTCAACCTGTGCATATGATTCTCTTGGCACACCTTTCTCTCATAAGATCCACGCACAAACTTTTGCTTTTGATTTCTTGGTCTCACCAACTTGTTCTCACCAAAAAAATAAAATGTTTAATATCTCATGAGATTCTCCAACACTCTTCCAACTGTCTCACAGTGATCTAGGCACAATTGGTTTTGTACTTAGCCAATTCTCACCCTTTCTTTATCCTGCCTTACTCACACAATTCGTAGTGAATTATATCCCTATTAAATAGGAAAAATATCCTTCCTTAATTGCGCAATGCATCATGGCATCCCAACGACTCTATAATTGCACATGTGAAATTCGCTATAAATACAACTGATAGTTATGTTCTCTTTAACCTCTGTCTCAGTTGGGCCTTCCTCAAAACTGACATGCATGTATCTATTAATAGAGAATTATCAGTTATCCGATTTATCACTACTTGTGAATTAAATCTAATTTAATTCACTGGACCTCTCACTATCTCATCACTCAGTTAGAACTAGTTAAACTGATTTTAACTCAATTAATTGAGTTAAATAATTCACACATGCACCCCATTGATGCATCAACTGCAACTAGACCCCCAAAATATTAGAATCCCTATACATGCCTCATCTTAGACGCTCAACTCAAATTTATTGAGCTAATTCAGTTATCATGACTTAGCTAACTGATACAAGTTGTTATGAGATGAAATTACAATTTATTTTCCAATTTATTTAAGGGAAAAATAAATGAGATGCTTTACATTCCACGACCAAAATTGTGCTGCATCAATATTCCACGGCCTTTTTGGGCACATTTTTTTTCCTTTATGGTTGAAAATTTCACCGTTTCTTGTTTCTAATTGTAGCATCATTTTCCATAATGATTAAGGCAACATCTGCAAACTTGTAAGCATGGTATTTCAACTCATTTATTATTTTGAAGTCAAATGTATTCTATCTCTATTATTCCCAAAAGAAAAATTAACATATTGAACTCCTTTTGCATGCATTGAATAACACTAGAGAGGAACAATAATTTGACAGGTTCCTAAGTAGAGAAGGGATGTGTCTTCTTTGTGTTTTTTTGGGACATGGAAGAGATTTTCATGTTTGGTATGATGGCTACAAATCTCTACATTGAGATGGTTTTTCATGAGAGTAATAAGCTAGGTTGAGTGAGCTTAGATCCCCATAGGAGAACCCTTTGCCCTCATAGTATCATGGTCTATATTGGGGGAGGAACCTTTAGTTGATTCCAATGGCTAGGTAGAAAATATTTTATCGACAACCAATTTAATGGGCATGCCTTTAGTTGCGAATAAGTATTCATGATTATCTCTTGTGTAGTGATTTTTTTATTTTGCTAATGTGTTAAGCTTAATAGGTAATGAAAGATACCTAATATGCAATGTTATTTCCACAATTATTTTGTATTTTGTATTTGCATATGTATTTTGTATTGTTTTGTTACTAGCGATCATATCTAGCTTCATAAATGGTTGATGAGGCTAAGAAACTTTGTTGGTAGTGATATATGGCCAAGTAAGGCATCTGGGTATACTAAAATTATAACATAGAGATGGTTTATAATGCATTACCATAATAATAAAAAATTTCAATATGGAAGATGGATCTCGGGTGCAAGTCCATGAATTGATGTGATAATATCCTCTCACAATTTGATAGTAACATTGTTGGTGATCTCAATATTATGCCTTATGGGCCATATTTAGCTTATGACTGTTAAATGTGTAATTTTAAATGCTATTTTAATATACATTTTTGTTAGGAACATCTATCTCTATCTAAAAGGTGAAGTTAATTTATCCAAAATAAATGCCAACTTGAGAAAATAAAAGTACACCCATAAAAGTGTTGGAAATTAAAATCAACTCTAAAAAATAAAGATAACCCTATAAACTAAGATCAAGTAAGTTAATATATATAACATTTTGTTCAAGTGAGAAGACTAATAAAGATAGCCATATATAGTAAAATTAAGTAAATTAATATACATAACATCTTGTTCAAGTGAGAAGACTAATAATTCCCTACAAATTCATTCAATTTGTTCCCTTATTTTCTTTGGATCTCATAATGTGCAATGCAAGTGAGCATGTTAATGGATATCACTATCATGATCTCACATGTTAGTGATATGTGAGATGAAATATCACTGAAGTAAGAGACCATTTTTCATATGCTAAGATCATAAACTTACTTTAACAATGGTACAATGGAAAGAGTACTTATGACTAGGAAGAAAAGTGTTCCTTTACAAATGTCAATTGTGTTAATTTGCTTATGTTTGCTTTCAATTTATCTTGTGTAATGTGGGGTATAAGAATTTCATGAAATCTACATTAAAATGACTCAACTAACCTTGCCATACACCGTTTTTTTTTTGGTCCGTAGTCATTATGAGTATTGGATTTTTTCAAAAAGGATATATATATATATATATATATATATATATATATATATAATGTTTTAGGGGTTTTTTAGAAGTTTTATTTATGGTTTTTGTAATATCCCGAAAGGGATATTTTAACTAAATGCAGAAAATCACTGAACTCCACATTATGTCGTAAAATCAACATTTACTCAACAGAAGATTGCCATGTAAAATAAAAAGACACGAAACACTGCAATCCAATACAACATAGAATAGGAAGAATCTCAGCTTTTATTATAGATAATAATGAGGGTTACATATAGATCTGACCCAAAAAGCGCTGAGATGCAAAACTGGCCACCAAGATAATCTACTACACTGCGATGACCACCAAAACTGAACTGTTGCACTCTCCCTCTAGCAACAGCTACCACTGAATCCACTGAAGCACCTGTTGAAGACCCGAATGATCCTCACTCAAATATCTTTGAAGCTCTGCGAAACTTCTGAATGAAGTCTCCTCAAAGAGAGTTGGGTTTCCGGCCAACACTCACAAATCACCTGAGGTTTTTCGTCCTGGGGCTATGGATGAAGTAGAGAACCATGTCTCAAACCTCTCATACAAGAAAATAATATGATCCCAAAGATATCTCCCAATGGCCTCCTCCCTTTCTTTTATATATCTCTTGGATCCTTCTAGAGAATTATTTTATTATTATTTTATTCATGGAGCACTTTTCCGTTTTATTAAAATATTTCTTTTTAATGCAGAAAAGGGTAAATCGGCTACCACGCCTCCTTCGATCACTGAAATCCATGTCTAACTGTCCCACCATGTAGGTATCCCCGTCCCAGTTCCAATGAGATATTTCACTAAGGTTTTCCATCATGTATTCCTCCCGGAATGCCACCTTGAGTGTAATCAACTGAGTTAAGCCCAGAAATAACTCAAATTTCCGAAAGTTATCGGAATGCACCGGAACGAAAGCCAAACTGCTCGGATGATGGAGTATATCAAGCGAATGCCTCCGGAAACCATGAAAACTCCTCAAAACTCCTCCAAAGAGCTCCTGAACCCATTGGTAGCACCAATATGTACATGTGACCTGTCTGCTCCAAACTCTGGAAGTCCAACCTGACCCAGTAGTAGGTGACACCAAAAAAAGGAATATCACAATTTTGAATATTTTGTATTTTATTAATCGACAACCAATTTAGTTGTGTATTTTTTGTGGTAGTTTTGTTTTGTTTTAAAGATTTTTTTTTTTTTTTTAGGGTTAGAGTGAGATTATTGATATTAGGCCAACTCACAAACATATTTATTTAAAATTTCACTAGGCACAAAACAGTTACAACATTAATTATCATGACATTATAGTTCATCATGTCACTAGTAGGTATTTGAACATGGATGGGAAAGATACATACCATTTTTCCCAACAACTTTTGGTTGTAGATATTTAAGATCTATATCCATTTATACTGAAATAAAAGTAAAACTTGATTGATAAATGTAAAAATGGTGTTAAATATTTTATTATAAAATGTTTTTTTAAGATCAATTTTATAATTTATTTAAAGTCTAGTGTCATCTTAGACAATTTATATAATTTTTTATAATAAAATTAAAATATTTAAAGATAAATTATTAAATTTTTTATTATAAAATTGAATTTTTTAAAGATGGATCAATAATTTATCTTTTTTAAATAAAAAGAGATTTAAAAATTAAATAATTTTAATAAAACAATTTATACAAAATTTAAATTAAGTTTGAAAATATATTTATTTGTTTATGTTAGGAAATCTTTCAATAACAATTACATCAAAAGTAATTTGTCGACTTATTTCAGACCATTCTATCAAAAATATTATAAAACAATTTTATTTCTCTATATTAACTTAAACTTAATTTTTAAACTATCTAAAATATATATAATAATTAATAACTAAACAACTTTCTTAATCATCCAAACAAAATATCTTATGCTCATGCATTTAAGAGATTCGTGTTGTTATGGAAAGTGAATAGGGTTGGGAAATAAACATGACCATAGGTTTTTTTAATTAATTGATTGTCATTAGTTGTGATTTTTGACGTGGGAAACTTGTATTTTTTCCTTGGCTATGATTATTTTTGAAACTTGTATATCTTTTGTTTTGTTATTTGATAAAGTTAAGTTAAGGGTTTTTTTAATGGATTTGATGTCTGTAATTTTTTTTATTCAATTGTATATAATATTTTGTTTTTATTGGAAATTTTATATAATAAAAATTATATAATTTGTTTTGGTAATTTGATTTTTTATTTTAAGAGAAAAAAATGTTAGAAATAAAAAAATTATAATTGAACTATTAACTTATGTTTTTTGAAATATATATATATATATAGATGAAATCGGGTATTTTGTTTTTATTTTCTCCATTTTGGTATCAATTCATAAAAGTGACATGTGGAGCTTATAATGAGTGTATCTTTATTGTCAAAGAGATCTTTGATGATTGAAGAAAAACACACACACATGAATTGGGTTTGTCTCAGGTGGTTGAGAGGAATGATAGTTATCCTCCCCACCAATATTCAATTCTTGCAAGTGATTTGTTGAGCTCATATTGAATATATTGCTATAATCGCTTTGAGTTTTTTTCTGGAATGATATTGTTCCCCCCCCCCCCACACACACATACATATATATAACATCAAATTAAGTGTTGTAATAAAAAATCACCATGTTAAAGTAAATGAAAATTTCACACATTAAATGACATTAATATTTTTTGGAAAAAAACCATTAAAAAGACAACAAAATTCCCTACAAATTATTTTTTTTATTGTATGTCAAAATTTACAAGGTATATATGAGTTTTGATGAGTTCAATTTATTAAAAATATCTAAAAGGTTTAATTTTCATTGCCACATTTCACTAAAAATGGAAGACATGTTGATGAATTCACCCACTCCCCAAATTTACTAGTAATTCAACATTTCCACATTGGAAAACAATAAGCTTGTAAGGTGACAATTGATCATCCAACTTAGTGTTGAAATTCAACAAGAAAATGCACCACATACTAGTGTGAGATTCTAGGTCAAACATGAGTGAGGAATTCAGTGACACATTAGTGAGAATGTGGGCAACCAATTTTTAAATAAATTGGAAAATAAATTGTAATAGTATCTCATAACAACTTTTAATAGTTAAATAAGTGTGATACACTTAGTTAGCTCAATAATTTCGAGTTGAGGGTCAAAATATAGGCATGTAGAGTGATTATATTATTTACAGGGTCCAGTTGCAGTTGTAGCACTAGTGTGGTGTGAGTGCAATCAATTAACTCAAATTAATTGAGTTAAAATCAGTTTAACTAGTTCTAACTGAATGATGAGCTAGTGGAAGATCAAGAATAGATTTAGTTTGCAAGTAGTGATCTACCAAGTAACCGGTGATTCAAAATTAATAGTTGCATGCATGTCTATTTTGATGGAGACCCAGTTGAGACAAAGGTTAAAGGCAAGTAAACTATCAGTTTTATTTTTAGTGAACTACCCATGTGCAGTTATAAAGCCACAATAATCCCATGATGGAATGCGTAGTCAAGGTTGGAATTCCTATTTAATAAGAATTATTTTTCCTATGGATTACGTGAGAAAGGTAGACTGAAGGTGGGTAGGAAATTGGTTATGTATTGGTCCATTTTTGCCTAGATCGGTGTGAAACAATTGGTAGAGTGTATGAGGTTGTGGTGAGTAGACATTAATTGTATTGTTTCATGATTCCTTAGCTGATTATACCATAAAGATAGAGGGGTTTTGAGCAGTTACCCTCCCCAAGAAAATATTGTGTTGTGTGATTGATTTACTTCTTTCTCTTAGTTGCATGTGATTGAGAAATCGTGATTTATATTCCAAAAATATTGTAGAAGGATTCTGTATCTTATTTTAGTACATTACATGATCAGATTGAATCCATTGGTGTAATTTCTACATGGTATCAGAGTTGTGTTAGAGATTTTCTACATGGTATCAGAGTGCGAGGAATCACAATAGAAGAGAAGAAATTGAGTTTGTGTTGAACAATATTCAAGTTTGCAGATACTTTCTTTGAAGCTAGAAGCAGATCGAGATGTATTTCAATGGCTTGAGACTTGATTATGAACTCGAGGGAAGTTCGAATTATATTGCATTGAAGGACAAGATGGAGGCAGTTTGGAGGACAATGGGTTGTGTTAGTGTCCTATAATAATAGGATTCATAATTTTGAATTGACTTTGATTAGTCTTGTAATATGTAGATACTTTGATTTCTGCAAAATTGTTTTCCCATATTAGAAAAATAAAAAATGTAAAGAGGGTTAAAGTCCTAAAAGAAAAATCAAAGGACTTGAAAGAAAAAATATCAAAAAAGAATAAAAAATGAACCTAAAACAGAAAAGAGATAAAAATTGATCATGAAAGTGATGCAAATTCAAATTCCACTACTTTTTACTCACTTTGAAAAAATATATTGTGTGCATCTTGTTAAAAATGCCACAATCCATAAAGGTCAAACTATTTAATCTTGACCTTTCATGCTTTAAATTTCATGTTGATAGATAGAGAATAAAGATCTAGCCAAACAGTTTAAACTTGGCAGATCAGTAGTGAGGTAGAGAATAATAAGGAGCTCAACAATTTAATCTGAGCCCTTGGAAGAAATAAGGATAGAATTATTTAGTTTGTTGTTTAAAATAAAAATGAATAAGGGTATGCAAGCTTAAATGCACCCATGTAAATGAAGAAAAAATGCTAGGGTAGTTGATGGGTAGGTAGAAGCAGTTTTTACAAGCATGGATAGCAGAAAATTGGTCATTTCATTTACTAACTTCCTTTCAAAATCATTCCCTTATAAAAATACCGCCTCCCCTTCATTTTAACCCTTTCCCCCTTAATTCATTCTTTTCCCTACAAAAATACCTTTATCCTAAGTATTTCTTTAAAAAAAAAGGGTGATATGTTGGGTCCTACAGTGAAAAAATTCTTTCCCGATATCAGTTTTAAAGTTAAACTTAGTGTATTTAATCTCCTGCATTATATATATTACTAACATTTAACTTTATTATATTTAACTCCCGCATTAAACCTTTTATCCTATATTAAAATAATTCCCGTATATATCATTCCCAACCCATTATTTTTATATAGCCTATGGTTTAATTTTCCCACATGTGATATATCCTGGACCCACCTACTGTAAACCCCACCTATAATAATAGTCCCGACCCCATGTATATTAAACCATATATTTTATGCATATATAACTCAATGCATAACTCAATATCCCAGGCCCCACACCTATCCAATCCCGATGCATCCATTGCATCCTCCCAACTGTTAGATCTCAACCGATTAGATCTAATGGCTAGCAAGCCTTATCGCACATTGTTGGCCGGATAAATCGATCTTGTAAACAAGATCGATCTCCCTAGTGTCAGAAGACAATCTAGCAACAAACGAACAACTAAGTTTATCTTTCTCTAAATATATTCGTTTTACAAGTAAATGCTATAAAGGTGTTGATCCTACCTTATATCCAAATGCTTATTTGCAACCATAGTTCTTCCGTCACATCAGTAGTTCTTCTGTCGCAACAATAGTTCTTCCGTCGCAATAATAGTTCTTCCTTCGCTTGAAAGTGTCGTCTTTAAAGACCTGCAATCACAAACAAGCAAATATTAAATAGCACCTGTATAAAAAATAATTATAAAACATACCTAACATAGTGATCAAGGAATCTATGAAATAAACGATCAAACGACAGCTTATTGAAATAAAATTTCAAACGACAATTTATTGAGAAAAACAAACTTTATTGTATTAACTTTGAAATAATAGAAGAACCTTACAACCTTAGCCTTGATGTTGAACAGGCCTTCCCGGGGTCCGAAGTAGGAGTTTCCTCTACTTTTATAAGCCTTGCACTCTTCCTCTAGGAGCACATAGAGGTATGTGATCTTTCCTCACAAAATCTTAGCAGAAAGGAGTCTAAATCTCAACAACACTTCACCTCAATCACACACTAAAGCTTGAACTCCCCTTGAGGCTACCCAATGCCTCTTTTTATAGTGCAGATGAGGAGGTTAGGGTTCAACCTATGAAGGGATAGAATCCTCCTTCAAAGGGATAGGTTTCTCACATCAAGGGGTTAGCTCCTTAAGGTGTGGGATGCATGAACCTTACAAGAGCGTACTCACCCCCAAAAAATCTCATCCAGAAGCTTCTAGAATTGACCAAAAAACATCTTTTTCACTTTACTTTCTCTCCCTTTTGACTTTGACAGGGGTACGCAGGCATTACACAGAGAAACTGCGTTCTGGAACGCAGGTAAGCTTCACATTACCTGCATACCCCAGCCAGGAACGCAGGTAAGCTTCACATTACCTGTGTACCCAGGGTTTTGGAGTTTTTTAGGGTTTTTCTCCTATTTTTAGGGCTTGACATGACGAGTAGAGGTTGTAAGACTTGTAAAGGAGGTAAGTATGAGTGACAATGAGCTCATACAGTCAATAGAATGTCAAGGTGACAGTTTTTAGTGCAACCTATTTCCCCCTAAAGTGCGAAGTCTGGAATAGATGAAGATGAAGTCTGTCATATATGAGGATTGAAGTAATATATCATTTCAAGGATCATCCTGTGGACACCCCAGTCAGAACCTGTAAAAACATTCAATGCAAGACATATATATGTAAACATATCATCTCTGAGGTAGGCATTCCCATACTCAGATCAAAACTAACTAGAAAACTGATTTAAACTATTCTGATACAAGAATGATTTTCAATACATCAACAATATAGACATGTGTAGACACAGTATGGATGCAGCCATCTTTTTATGAATAGTCCATTGTATAAATGAATAACAAAATTCCTCACAGCCTGGATGGTAGAAACTAGATCTAGGGTCTTGATTTCCATTTCTCGAACCAGTATGATTCTATCCATGTGAATAAATGTATCGAAGTTGAATATGGTAGAAACCACTTGATTACCAGTCAATAATGTAAACTGTTAACAAGTGTGAGAGTAACCACCAGTAATGTCAATGGCTCTCAAATTACTCAGTACAATCCATGAAATCTGAATAAATGAGCTGAAGTCGAACATGTCACGGAATCATTCGATCGAAGGTCAATGATGCAACCTGTCATCGAAGGCGAGAAACCTGCCATTGAGGCATGCAGATTTCAAGGTACTGATGATTTCTAGATCAACTTCCTAGATAATGAGTTGTCGTCAATAAGAAGTGATCTGTCGTAGGCAAACCCACAACATGAAATCATAGATCAAGTTTTGAAGAAATATATTGGCAAGGAATGAATCAGGAATGGTCAAAATGGAAGACAAATATTTTGCAGATGAATGGTTTGTTTGAACTGTCCTCTTGAACACACAACGACACTGCAGATGGCTTGGTGACAATTGACCCAAAGATAATACCCAGAAACCAGCTGAAGACTTTCAATATGGTTTGATTAAATTTTAGACAAAGGATTTTCCCAACCCAGGTGAACAAAATTGTCGTGTTCAAGAGTGGTTAATGGTTTTCCGAATAATCAAAATGTAACAAACAGGTTCGTTTTTCTCTCTTTTCCCCCACCATTTCTAGCAAGTACTTATTTATTTTTGACAAGCTTGAGGAGGATAACATTTTATTTTTTATAAGCTCATTCTTCAGATGAGTCCAACTTAGTTTAAGATTCAAAGCCTAAGAAGGAGTGGTTCGTTCCTGCTTAAAATTGAACAGGTCCTTTACTGTTAAATTTTAACGAGTCCAGTATAGGAGAAACTCAGTGTTTTTTCAATTTTAGGGAGTCAGAAGAAAAAACTTAAGAAGACTCCATGGGGGGTACTTTTTCGTAAATTTAGTCTCTCAAGCCCAAAAAGGATAAAATAATGTGGGAGAGAACTCTATTGACCGTAATTGGTCAACATATGCCTTTTTCATAAATAGTCCATTTCAGTCCGTAAAAGGGGTAAACTTATACTGAAGGAGCGATCATTCATTTATTTTAACGAGTTCGAATAATCAAGTGCTTGGCAATATTTTCATGTTTAGAGAGTCTGAAAAGGGCTTAAAAGAGGACTCCAATGTTTCGATTTTTCATAAATTTTTTAAAGAGTCTGAAAAAGTGATAAAAGTATGCTCTTTGTTAAAAAATGATCAGTTTTACCGAAAAATCCAATATTCTGCACAAAAACTCAAAACAATTACACATACCTGTTTAAGATAAGTAAAAATGTTTTCCAAATTACCTTTTTAAAGTGAAAAATAAACAAATTAAAAATTCATTTATTCGAAAAAAACTTATAAAAATGACTTTTATAACTTCATTTTTACTATTTGAATTCAGAGTGAAAAATTTAGAGCTTTTGGATTAAAAAAAAAAAAAAAAATCATGTGAAGATTCTGGAAAATCCGTTTGTCGAAATCAGAAACCGTCATCTCCAAGTAATCTGTATAAATTATGGACCATATGAGGGCCCAAGTTGATCTCCTGATATGGCTAGTGAACAGGTGGGACACACGGGACCAATGTTTCTTGATTGGCGACCACCAGCTCGAAGTCAAGTTGGATGACATATATTTTTTGACTAGTTTGTCCAAGAGGGGCGGACACTTATCTCTATTCGGGACTAGACCACGTGGCCAGTCTGTTGCTAGTCTCAAAGCAGAGTTTTGCAATGGTTGAGTAGACCCCAAGGATAAACAGATAGATATCAAAACTATCATCCATCCTGAGTTCAAAGTTATTGTCTTCACTGTTACTAGACTGTACAGGAGTGTAGCATTACGTGTTGCCAATCTCATGCTGACGGCATTGAGATTGTTAGATTTCTGTCAGCATATTTTCGTTGGTTGAACAACCAACTCTTTGTCATTAAGGATTTTCCATACGCCGGGATGGACTACCGCGACGACAGAGACATGGCTTTTCCTCCAGGAGAGCAATGGGATGATTCAAGTAAAAATCATTTTCAACACTTTCTAAGTCCTAATTTTTTTTGTATTTTAAATCGTCCAAGACAAGACAATGTATATTTTGAAACACACTTCTATGCTATGATATATCACTATTACCGGCTATCTGTGTACATGTTATCGAATGTTGTTTAATTTACTGTTTTGATTATTGCAAATGTCTATTTATCATACTAGAAGCAACTGCATATGCTAATGTATTTAAATGTCTTGGAATATGTTGATATTTAATGTAATCAAATTCACATTCCAAGAGACAAAATATCAAAAATAACCTTAATAACACTGGATTCCTAATGGCATACACCCTGTTAAGCTGTAATACAACGAGTTCAGATTCCAACCTAACAATCAAACTCTGAATCCAAAATTAGATGGATTCAGATAATAACTCAATCACTGCACTATACTCTGCAATGTTATTCGTTGTTTGACCGAGGCTTACCCCATGCATAGACACTAACTCGTCAGAGGGTGAATAGATAACCCAAGCTGCAGAAGAAATGTTCCATGTACTACAACAAGCACCATAAGCAAAACCAATGTATGTCTGAAGAGACGTCGACATCTACAATATCAAGTAAAACTCAGATAAGCAGGAATAGTGATAAGAGCACACTCTAAACTAGGCACGCTTTTCTAATCTAAAATACACCAATAGTAAAGAAACTATTCTAATAAAAAATATCCACACCAAATTTAAGCATAATATTTCTTCAGATAAAGCCCATTTATGGGTTTATCTAAAGGGACATCGTTGAAATCTATCAGCTCATAGGCGCCTTTTTCCAACTTTCGCTTAAAAATGAAAGGACCATGCCACATAGGCACAAATTTTCCAGCCCCTAGCTTATCATTGGCTTGATCGTACACTAAAAATAGGTCTCCTTCTGAAAAATTATGAGGTGTAACATTTCTGACGTACTGAGCTTTCATTCGTTACGCATGAGCTTTGTTTGCTAGAGTAGCAGTTCGTCGATTCTCATCTAGCTAAGATAAGTACAAAAAACGTTTCTCCTCTTCAGAAGTAGATGGGAGTAATTCTATGGATAATTGTAATGATAGAATTTCGCATTCAATAGGCAACACAGCTTCCAACCGTAAACCAATTGAAAGGGAGTGAAACTAGTTGATGTTTTTACTGAGGTCCGATATGCCCAAAGTGCTAGAAAGAGAATGGAATGCCAATTAGATTTGTGAATACCAATGATTCGTTTGATCATGGTGACTAAAACTTTATTAATAGCTTCAACCAGACCATTAGTCTGCGGGTAATATGGAGTAGAAATGTCGTGGCGCAGGCCAAGTTGATCTGTCAGTTTAGTCATCATGATATTTCGAAAATGACTTCCATGATCTGTAATAATGGCTTGAGGAACACCAAATCTAGAAATTATATGATTGAACACGAAATTTGCAACAGTCTTTCCATCTTCCGAAAATGTAGGCATCACCTCGGCCCACTTAGTAAAATAATCTACTGCTAGGAGAATATACGCATGCCCCCTGGCCAAGTGAGGGTTACATGTAATAAAGTCAATACCCCACTTTGCGAAAGGACTGACAAAACTTATAGGGTGAAGAGGAGCAGGTGGTGCACGCATTTTACGATCAAAAACTTGACAATTGTGGCATTTCTGGATCACATAGATACAATCTTTAAATAAGGATGGCTAGAAATAACTAGCGCACAATATATTTTGGGTTGTGACATACCCAGACATATGACCACCACATGCTCCAGAATGGCAGTCATTTAAAACCGTCTCAGCTTCTTCATGAGTAAGACAGCGTCAGAAAACAGAATCCGCTCCATGACGATAGAGTGTATCACCAATTATATTGTATTGTTGGGATTGGAAACGTATTTTCCATCGCTGAGATCGTGAGATTTCAGGCTGAAAATATTGGGTTTGGAGATAAACAATAATATCTCCATACCAAGGATCAAGTGTACTGATCAGAAACAAGGATTCGTCCGCAATGGGCTACTCCGCCACAGTTTCAGTATCAGTAGACGGGAAATCACACATCAGTTCGGCAAAAACCAAAGATTTCTTTGCCTTGGATTTTTCAAATTCCAAGTCAAATTCCTGCAAGATAACTATCCATTTGGAATACTTTCACCCTAGCAATTGTTTGGTCAATATGTACATCATAGGGTTACAGTGAGAAATTACTGTGGTTTTGCGTAGTAAGATGTAGTGACGAAATCTTTTGACAGCTTGAACAGCTGCCAAGGCCAATTTCTCCACATGCGTGTATTTGATCTCAGTCGGATGCAAATTTCGACTAAGATAGTAAATCACATGTTCATTGTTGAATTCATCTTCCTGAACTAAAACCATCCCAATGGTGGAATGAGAGGTGGCGAGGTACAAAAAATAGTCCTTGTTGTAATTGGGAGGATGCAGTAATGGTGCATGGGTCAACGCGTGTTTGAGTGCATCAAAATATTGATCAGTGATCTCATCCCAAAATAATGGAACGTTCTGTTTTAACAACCTGGTAAAACCCTTTGTTCACTCGGCGTAGTTAGGAATGAAACGATGTAAAAAGTTTGCTTTCCCTTGCAAACTTTGGAGTTGGTGTAAAGTCGAAGGAGGAGGTAAATTGACAATAGCTTCAACCTTCGACTAATCAATGAGAATGCCTGCTTTTGAAACAATAAATCCTAGTAAGCGACCCGATTCTACACAGAAAACACATTTGTGTGGATTCAGCCGAATTCGATAATGCCTACATCTCATAAAGATAGCTCGTAAATGAGTGAGATGATCGGCTCTACACAATGAATGAGTAGGTAAATCATCGAGATAAGGCTGCACAATGTGCTTAATGTCATGAAATGCGTAAGACATAGCCCTTTGAAAAGTTGCCCCAGCATTCTTCAAGCCAAAAGGTAGTTTGCAATAAGAAAATGTCCCCCATGGACAAATGAATGCTATTTTAGGTTGATCAGCAGGGAGTATGTTTATTTGATTGTAACCGGAAAAACCATCCATAAAGGAGAAAATTTCACTGCCGTCACAATCATCAATGATTTTATCGATATAGGGGGTTGGATAATTGTCTTTAGGACAAGCTCGATTAATATCCCTATAGTCGATACATACTCTTCTCGTTCCTTTCTTTTTTTTAACAGGAACAATATTCGATACCCAATCGGTTAAAGGAATTGGATAAATGAAACCTGCATGAAGTAATTTCTCAACTTCTACTTTGATAGCAGCAGCGTTTCTCGGATGTATCTAACGTAAGCATTGTTGGACAGCTTTTGCATCCAGGTAAGTCTTACTTTCATGTACAAAAATTGACGGATCGATTCCTGGCATTTCTTCATATGACCAGGCAAACACATCACATAATTCTTGAAATAGGGCTTTATAAGTTTGGATTTCATCGTCTGTACAGGAAGCACCTATATGAATGTTTTCAATTATTCCAGGCTTAACTGAAATGTCAATAGGAATTGTTCGAGAGATATTTTCCAAATTTAACTCAGAATCAATATTTTGCAATGGATTTTGCGGTTCTTTGACATATTCAGCTGTAAAAATAGAAGAGAAATCATTTTCAAAATGATCCAGCTCAAGTAAGAACGAAGATTGCTGATGTAGATCTTCCCATGGTAAATCGTCAATAGACAAAATTTCACGAATCTGCTCATCAGTATGAACAAGATCGGGAAATTTCGTTGTGGCTGAGCTAGATATAGAAAGTGATTCCTCATGGATCACATTCATTGGATCAGTTTCAGTTGAAGAAGGATTAGAAAGCGACTGTACAGCTTGATATGCAATTTCAAAGGGACTCAAAGGCATCACACCGTCAAATTAATCCACCTCTGAATCGGAAGGTACGATCCAAGGATCATCAAAAGTAACAGTATTCGATGAAATCATAGAATATTTGCAATAGGAGGTGATACGTTAGGAGCATGAAAGGAAAAATTTCATAGTAAACCAGAATCTTTAATCAAACCTACACCAACATCCTTGTAAGGGATAGCCGTTTTACCGATGTGCTGGATAGTTTCTGTAGAGGCTGGATCGGATGAGAAATAAGTGAGTTGGTCTATTGTAACGATATTTCCTTGATGTGGAAACTTTATAAGTCGAAAGACCGATGAAACAATAGCAGTCACAGCATAAGACCAACTATGACCCGGGAGAAGGTTGTAATCTAGAGGGGCATCAACCACCTCCACATCTAGATTTACGGTTTTGCCTTCGACCCCTATAGGTAAATCCTGAAAAATACCAAAAGGATGGAACCCTCGGCCATCAAAAGCCTTTAGAATTGTCAGAGACTGATTGAGTGTAGGAGAACCAAGCTATTTCCAACACTGGATCGACATAATACACATAGAAGCCCCTTCATCAATCACAGTCCAAAAAACAGGTCTGTTTTTTACTAATACTGGAATCTAGAAATCCATTTGATGAGGTAGGCGGGGTGTACTATTCTCTAAATCGAAGATTATTAGGTTTGAATCCTGAATATCAACAGCTCCTATGGCAGGAAAAAGTAATTTACGCTGTGCTGGGCACGATTGCAGCACTTCCCAAGCTGACATTGCTGAAGGGGAAATAGCTAAGTCCTCAACAATGTTGTAATTCTGAGCAGCTCTCGCATGTGGATTGAAAGTTGATTTACAAATTACACCTTTAGCAGGTGGTTTGATTATGAATTCTGAATTGGGTTTCTAGATCTATAGTGGATCATAAACAAGAGGAGGTGTAGTTGATGTGTTTGAATTAGAAGATTCTGATTCTTTACCACCAACAGGACTTTTACTACCATAATCTTGTGATCGCGCTGCAATCCTGACAGGAGACATCATCATAACGGGTTCTTCTGAGGCGTTCGAGGTAGAACCAATCATCTTACTATCTTGAGTAGGAAAAGGATCCTTCAAGACAGTAGGTTGTTGAGAACCTTTAACGAACTTCGAAACCTCCGCTCGATGTGGACATTCTTTGGTAAAATGATCCTCATCGCAAATGAAACAAGGATAGCGAGGTTTGCGTTTTTAGTCATTAGATTCATTTTTATCTGTTTTATCTTTTGAATTTTGTTTGTTTTTATTCTTCCCCTTCTTTTTACCGCCAGATTTAGATTTGGCCGTAGATGTCTCTACGACATGAATGTGAGCAGAAATTTCAGCGGAAGATTCTCTTTTCAGGGAATCAGGTAAAGTTATTATAGGAGAATAATTCTTTGAATATTTCTTCTTAATTTTAGTAGTAACTGAACCAATCATACCATCAGCGGCATGAGACCTTGAAGGAGCTGCAGTTATTTGACCTTGTTTTGGAAGATCGGGGATTTTTTCATGTAAAGTAGCTGACTGCGTGTAGACGAGGTCAAGGTACTGAGCTTGAGTAATGACTTTCTCTTCAGTAACAACTCCTCCCTTAGCTACATCTTCAGTGATTTTGGGTAATAATGATTTAATGAACCATTCTGCCAAAATTTGATCCGGAATGAAAACTTTCACTAAACGCCTTCTATGTCGCCATTCGTGAATATGATCAGAAATATATGTGGACGTGGATTGTTTTACTGAATTCAATAGTTGCATTCCATTGTCGTATCTAACGGGAAACTGAAAATGAGTTAAGAAAGCAGTTGCTAACTGATTGAAATTATTAAAAGAGCCTCGTGGTAACTCAATGTACCATTTGGCAGCAAGACCAATAAGAGTTTGTTGAAAAAGACGTAAGCGAATTGAATCATCAATTATTGAATTAGACGCACACCAGAGGTGATAATTCATCACGTGATTTGACAGATCCTCCCCTGACTTACCCTCGAATTTCGATATATCGTCGGGCAACTTATGTGGCATTGGCGGCCAATACGGATGATAGTAAATTGGATCATTCGTAAGGCATGACAAATCAAGTAAATCCAAAGTTGCAATAAATGGTAACTGACGGTTAGGGTCGCGAAAACCTTGAGTAATAAGAGTAGTTTCGGGAGGAGGATACCCATGATAACTAGGAATTGGATTTGCATTGGGAATGGTATAACCTCCCAAGAAACCAGGATTAACCAGACCAAACTGTGGTTGTTGAGGTTGTTGATAAGTATAGCCAGGATACAATTGATACCGATAAAATGGGTTTTGTGCAATGGGACCGAATTGATACTGCCCCTGGTACGGTTGATATGTGAATTGCGGTTGACTCGTGACAATCATACTTATACCAGCTTGTCCTATAGGTATCTAGATCGAAGTCTAAACTGTAGGTCCTGACTGGGGTACAGAGACTTGAGGAATTTTCACGGATGTAGGGATAGAAGAAACCCGAGCTACAGATACTCTAGAAATAGGTGTTATAGGTTGAACATATGTTGCAGTAGTTGCAGCAGTTTGAGGCGGAGTCTAAGGTGTACTAGGTACAAACTGCTGAACAGAACCAGGTGCAGGGATTTGAACAGTAGGCTAGACAGGTTACTGGGTTAAACCAGAAACCAAAGGTTGTCCAGGTTGACTAGGTAACTGCACATTAGGTTGCATATTCTGTTGAATTTGGGATGGATCCCACACCATTTTCATTCCGGGGTATTGTCCCATAGAAGGTTTTACATATGAAGGACCATAGCCTGGTTGAACGTAGGGTTGATAATTAAGTGGTAAATTTCCAAATCCTTGTACAAATGATTGACTAGAAGGCATTTGAAAACCTTGAGTTGGGTACTGACCTTGAGGTTGATAACCCTGAGGCGCGTACTGAATCCGGGGTTGATAAGGACCTTGAGGAATATACCGAGACTGGGGTTGACCTTGGGGTATGTATTGTCCTGAAGGTTGATAACCTTGAGGTATGTATTGTCCTTGAGGTTTCCCCCCAGGCGGTAACTGACTGCCTTGAGGTTGCCCCCCAGGCGGTAACTGACTGCCTTGAGGTTTCCCCCAAGGCAGTAACTGACCACCCTAAGGTTGAGGATTTGGAATATTACCAGACATCATAAAGATTTTCTCTACATTCGACGTTTCAATTTTAATTCCATTAAGACCAGATGATAATACTTGTTCAATAGGTTGAGGAGTTTCTCCTGAGAAAGTACTAGAGAGAGTCAGTACCCTGAAGGAACAGAAGGACCAATGTATAAAAATGTTTCCGGTGTTTGGGAAAACATAGATGACTCTCCTGACATGATCGATGAAGGATAGTAACCTCTAGGCGTAGGATGAAAAGGAATTCGAGGTGGTGAAAAAGCAAGACCCGAGTTTTCTAAAAAATTTGTCAAAGATAAATACCAAGTGTCACTCCTAATAGGGTTGTAGAAAATGGATTCACGCTCCCTAAGATTCAAAGACTGTGGGGATTCAGGAAGAGTTACTTCTTCATCTGGACTGGCAAGTTCTTCAATATAAATGAGGCCAAATGGAAGATCTTCAGTAATAATATTTCTTACCCTAGGTGAACTAGGATCACTAGAAGTTGGAGTAATAAATCCTGAGGATGTTTCCAAAACAGAAGTTTCAATGTCAAGCTCAGAAATTTTAGGTTCTTCAGCTAGTTCACTGGAAGGATAAATACTACCAGTAACTTCAGAAACTTAAATCAGCTCTTGAATATGCTATGTTGTGGGTATTTGATGATCAGGATGAATAACTATAGATGAACTTCTGACTTTTGTTGATCTAATTCTACCGCTAATAGATGATACTAGAGCACGCAGCCCTTCAAGTTGACTTGGTGTATACTCAGGGGACTTCCCCTGAAGTCTTCGAGACTATCTCAGTAATTCTGGCACGATTAAATATTAATCAATCACACGCAAACAAAGAAAATTTCAATAAAAACACCTAAAGTCTCTAAAGGAACAAACAGCTGAACCACACGACTAAAAAATCTAAGAGTTCAAACCACGCACAAACAGTAACTTCCCGTACTAAAAACACTATTTGGTGATGAAATCCAACTTAGTAGAAGTTTAATACAGAAAGGGTGGTTGGAACAGTTACCCCGACAACCTGCTTAATGAAACAGTCTGGCACAAGTTTCTTCACAAAACCATCTCACGTGAAGAAAACCCCCAGAGAGTCCAAGTGAGTCTAGTCGACGTCTGCTCCAGGTACAGTGAGATATTTCTTTCACTGTCACCTTAGGAAATAATCTTAAGTAAGGACATTAAGGTTACCAACAGTAACAAATACAACTAAGGGAACAGTGTACGATTTGATTCCACGCGCAAGGGAAGAGTAACAAAGCTCAATACCCTTGAAGGCTCCTCGACATGGTCAATCCGAGGTTTACCAACATGTGACCCCAGGCTCCTCGACAATGGTTAATCTGAGGTTTACCATTTTTAATGTGCGCAGATCTTCTATCTTTCCCAATGAAATAGAATTGATTGTCTCAAAGGTTCGGACATGATCTCGTGATTATCTACTTTAAGAGAAGCTTCCCAGATTGTACCAATTACAATTGGATTTATTTCCTACCGCAAGATTTATCTACTTGTTTGTTTTTACTATCTTGGAGAGTTAATTACTCCCTACTCTAAGATACTAGCCTAAGCTATATTGGTGATAAGAGCCCTAGAAATAGAAAAGATTACTAGATCAATTTTAATTAAGCGTTGTTTTTATGGGCTGTTATTTAAGTAAATAGGTATCGAAATGAAACTTTGATGGTGTGAAGACTCGACTTCCAAACACACTAAAAAATGCACCTAAAATGATAAACAATTTGTTTTTCTTTCACTGAAATTCTAGCTAAAGAAATAATTCGAGAATGCAATTTCTTTAAGAGACAATTCTTTCTTTGAACATGAAGAATAAATGAAAAGAAAATCCTTTTGTTTTTTCAATAAGAACTCAAAACGAGACAAATAATCAATGCTCACAATAAATCCCTTTCTCTTTCAAAACTCAAAACTACAAAAAACAACTTTTCTTTCAAAAGAAATTTACAAGTTCTAAGGAGCACTCAAAACTACGAAAAACTAATTTTGAGATCTACAAAATTTGAAAATCTAATTGAATGAAAGCTTCAATTTTTTTTTGAGAATGTTTTTCTTAGTTGTTCAGTAAACTAAGGATTCATTTTCCCAGAATAACAAATAAATAAAAAAACATCCATATATGTTTTCTTTTGTAAAAATGAAATTCAGAACTTATAACAAAGTTTTTTCAAAGATTTGCAAAGAGAAACCTAGATCTATTTCTCAAAAAGAATGAATTTCACAACCAAGTCAGACTCATCAAGAAGATAAAAGATACCAAGGTGATCTAAGGTACTTTTAAGCTTCTAATCTTTGGGTCACTACAGAGACAAAGCGAAAACCACTCTAAAAATGAAAAACTTCTAGAAAATCATTCAAAACAAATGTGCTATGAAACTCATTCACAAGATATTTTCGATAGAAAACATACAGATTTGGGCAGACACTAGGAATCCTAAATCAAATCTAAACTAAACTGAAAGAAGAAATCTAATTTTTTCAAGACTTTTAACAGGGTCTACAACAATGTGCGGTCCTCATAAAAGTTCAAGAAAAACAAAAAAGACTTCAAAAATTTTCTAAGAAAAGTAAATCTAAGTTACCCAAGCCCATACAAATCAATCAAAAATCATAAAAAAAAAGCATTTTCTCAAATAAAAAAAAAGGAAAATCAAAACAAGTTCTTTCCCCAGCGGAGTCGCCAATTTGTTGGCCAGATAAATCGATCTTGCGGACAAGATCGATCTCCCTAGTGTCAGAAGACAATCTAGCAACAAACGAACAACTAAGTTTATCTTTCTCTAAATATATTCATTTTACAAGTAAATTATATAAAGGTGTCAATCCTACCTTAGATCCAAATGCTTATTTGCAACCTTAGTTCTTCCGTCGCATCAGTAGTTCTTCCGTCGCAACAATAGTTCTTTCGTCACAACAATAGTTATTCCATCGCTTGAAAGTGACGTCTTTAAACACTTGCAATCACAAACAAGAAAATATTAAATAGCACATGTATAAAAAATAATTATAAAACATACCTAACATAGTGATCAAGGAATCTATGAAATAAACGATAAAATGACAGCTTATTAAAATAAACAATCGAACGAAAATTTATTGAGAAAAACAAACTTGATTGTATTAACTTTGAAATAATAGAAGAAACTTACAACCTTAGCCTTGATGTTGAACAGGCCTTCTCGAGGTCCGAAGCAGGAGTTTCCTCTACTTTGATAAGCCTTGCACTCTTCCTCCAGGAGCACATAGAGGTATGTGATCTTTCCTCACAAAAGCTTAGCATAAAGGAGTCTAAATCTCAACAATACTTCACCTCAATCACACACTAAAGCTTGAACTCCCCTTGAGGCTACCCAATGCATCTTTTTATAGTGCAGATGAGGAGGTTAGGGTTCCACCTATGAAGGGATAGAATCCTCCTTCAAAGGGATAGGATCCGCACATCAAGGGGTTAGCTCCTTAAGGTGTGGGATGCATGAAATTTACAAGAGCGTACTCACCCCAAAAAAGTCTCATCCAGAAGCTTCTAGAATTGACCAAAAATCAGCTTTTTCACTTTACTTTCTCACCCTTTTGACTTTGACTGGGGTACGAAGGCATTACATAGAGAAACTGCATTCTGGAACGCAAGTAAGCTTCACATTACCTGCGTACCCCAGCTAGGAACACAGGTAAGCTTCACATTACCTGCGTACCCAGGGTTTTGGAGTTTTTTAGGGTTTTTCTCCTGTTTTTAGGGCTTGACATGAGGATTAGAGGTTATAATACTTGCAGAGGAGGTAAGTATGAGTGAAAATGAGCTCAGAAAGTCATCATAATGTCAAGGTGACAGTTTTTAGTGCAACACACATCCGATAGCACGATTCTTAACATACCCTAGACCTTGCGATATCAGTGGTTTTTGGAGCTCCTCTCCTGGCTACGTGTCAAATTTTCAATTGATCGCATTGCAACAAATAATAACTCAAACCACCTTTGGCTCTTGCGAAAACCACTGAGTGGTTTTTCCTGTCTGTTGCACAAACCACCCTGTCAATTCAAATTAACCGCGCATTCAATGATATAATCACTATTGATTAAAATGCATATAGCTACCCTTTACACCCTTTTTACCATTTTTGTTACACATTCATGTAGAAAGAGCATTTTCGACTGATTTTCAAGCAAAGATCACGTTGTTGACCTCATTTTAAGCTCAATTGAACCAGAATTCAACCATTTGCTGCCAAAAGACACTGCAGAAGTCATCCAAAGTGTTAGTGTCAGTCTAGTCATACTTCCATCAATGATTAAAATTTCTCTTCTGCATTGGCATATTAGGAGTCCCATACCAACAAATTTCACCATTCCATTAGGTCATGGATTCATTGACGGTAGTGATTTTTCATTAGTTTTCCCTCATGTGAAACTTGTTGATTCTCCTCTCTATGGTCTTCAGTCATTAGTCACTTTTATTCTCAAAATCATATTATCGGGTCATAGGGTTGGTCTCATTAGTTTCTAGGGTCTCACCGTGGTCAAATTAATGAGTCAAGTGTCAATAAATATCAGCAAGGTCATGAGGAAGTCAATAAACTCAAAGTCACAGCACCTGGAAGATTAAAGAAATATTTTATTCAGTTTGATGTAATTTTCACCTCAAAACCATGTTTTGAGGTGAAAACATGATAGTTTTCCTTTATTATCTTTTATTATGTAATTTTATGTCATGATATGTAATAATTCACAATTCAGAAAGCTGCCATCTCCACAAAGTCAGCACCCTGCCTTCATAGAATTTTTCCGCAACATGTTCAATGTCAAACCATGTTCTAAGTAGATCCAACAGAAAGAGCCTGGAAAGATCTTTCCAACGGTATATTACACTCTCAAAACTGACTTCTGGATTGAAATGCATGCCTAAGTGAAGTAAAAAGTCCTCTATATCCTCAACCTTCCCCTATTCCCCATCTTTCCCTAAACTTCATTTTGTTAAAGTTTCATATTTTCTTTAATAAAATCCTTTTTTCCTCTCTCCGATTATAAAATCACATTATAAAATTTTTTAAACATAAATGCGATTTAAACTTAACCACTTCCCCTCATGCCCATGAAACTTCATGATAAAATCGAAGTTTCATGTTATAAGTACCCCCCCCGCCATTCCAAACCACTTCCCCACCATACTATGAAAACTTTATAATAAAACTTTATAACAAAGTTTATATTATAAAACCTCGCCGCCTTAAGTCCGTTTCCATCGCATCGTAGATATTAAAATGTGCGCCCCGATTGACCCTTACCAAAAAAATCTGATGCGATTGTTTTGAATCCGTTTCGATGGAACCCCCCCAATGTATATCCCGATCGTCGATTTGATCCGTGATCTGACGGCTCCCAGCCAATCGAAACATCCTCATCAGTGCTTCCCAAAAATCCCCTCCCCGATTTCAAACCCCCCAATCGACACCCTCCGATTATCCCTCAGTCGTCGATCACCCAATCTCATCCGACGGCCCACAGCTATCGTGCTCATCAAAATGGGTGTTTCACATATGTTTTGCCTCTACTCCCCTTCCAATCCCCGATGCTGATTGACCCTTTGGCCCACCACTTTATATTCCGCCCCATCCATTATAAAATGGGCCTTTCCCTTTGTATAAATCAAAGTTATGTTTTATTCATTTTATACAAAGTATTTCTCCCATCGCATCGAAAGTACTGTCATATGTTATACTCCGCCCCGAGCTCCCAATCCTGATTCCGATTGCGATTTATTGACCCCAGGCCCACCATATCATCGCCCGCCTATTCATAATAAAGTGGTTTCCTTCCTTTGTAAGATACAAATTTAATTTTTATTCATCTTACAAAGGTCTTGCCTCCATCGGCATCGACATTTTTTATATAACGCTTGCTCCTGCTCGCTTTTGTCTCCCAATTCTGATTGCGATCATGTTATATCCTAGTCCCACCATAAAATTCCTCTGCCCTTTTAATAAAATCATTTTTCCCTTTGTATAAAATGAAAAATAATTTTATATTTATTTTCAAAGGGCTTTCCGCTCCCTTATTACATTACCCATCGGACAGATGCCAATCGCATCGGAGTTCATGTCACTTCTCAATGCGCCTTCCCCTCTTCCCAATCCCCGATTGCGAATACCCCTGTATATTAAATGCATCCCACAAAATATCATAAAATTCTGATATATGTTGTATTCCCCTCCTACCCCTTCTGATTTCGATTGCAACGCGGACCCCACCTCCTTTCCCTTCCCTTTTCCCATTTAAAAAATTGGTTTTTCCCTTCACAAAAGGCATAAATTCACTTTGTTTTATTTCAACAACATTTTATTGAAAAGTTGGTTTATTCAAACGGAATATGGAAAGAAACAGTCAAAAGGCCGAGAGCAACAATGAGACCGAAGCTTTTACAGCAGCAGCAAAGTAGGAAATTTGTTCATCGGATTACCTATTTTCTTTCATCCATCTATAACAGCAGATTTTCAAACGTTCAAATGTCTTATTGTTCCTTATTTTCAGAGGTAAATTTTTGGTTCTCTTTGCCATATTCATATTTCAGTTCTAAGTAGTTAAACAGCTCCCTCTTTTCATGGATCTATGTTCCCACCAATCTAGTGTATTTAATGTAATTGTAAGTCATTTGTAAAGCAGTCTGTAACTCAGCAGTAGGGGAATAGTGTGGAAAAATGCTTTGCGCTCCATTGTACAGTTTGACAGGGAATTAATAAGAGATACAGCTCTGATTTGTGGGATCCATGTGGTATGAGATTTAGCATTTGTTTCTCTCCTTTATTTCATATGTAAATTGTTTTGTTTCACCTCTCATCCATAAACATTTCCTTTTTGAATGCTTTCAAGATAGAAAGGTAGAATCCATTTTTATGCTCTCCCTTGGGAAATCATTCATACTCTGTGTCTTTTGTTCTGTTTGAAAAGGATCCATTTATTGTGCCCTTTTCAGCTCCTCACCAGTCTTTCCATCCCATATTTATTTAAACTTTATTGCTAAAGTTTCCTGCCTACCTTTCCCCATGAAATACCTTGTGTCTTGATTTAATTCCCCAGTTTCAGCTATCCCTTTTTATCCCACACATCCCTGAAAAATTCACTCATTTATTAAACTTTTTCCCCATCATTATACCTAGCTTAATATCAGTCTCATTATTGTGTTTTTTTGAATATACATTTTTTACGGAGAGAGCCCTCTCCTGTCCTTGTAGGGTTAGCTACAAGACTGAGCATGGTTTAGTTGTTACCCTGTTTTGCCCTTTTTCAGCCTGGGGTCCAAATCAGGTGCTAACATCTCTGGCGACCATACTGGGGATGCCGATCTGACTATATTTGAGCTTATGTTCTCGGTGTTGAATGTGTTTATTCTATTTTCAAAGCAAAATCATAGTTGGTTCTATGGAGTATTGGAAACTCTATTGTAAGTTTAAACCTTGGTTATATTAACTGCGACCAAACCTTTGGAAAATATTTGTCATTAAAAGTAAAGGGATTTTTTCTTTGTCGGTGGATTAATATCAGTGGGACCCAGCCAAGGAGTTAACATGTGGAGTTAAAGTGCCTAACCACAAGCGAAAACCACAGTTAAAGCACGGTTGTAATTATCGCCAGCATGTTTTGCAAACCAAAACCACCCATATCGCGCTGCTTTTTCCCAGGAGAAAAACCACTTCTAAAAAACGTGATCCAGTAATATTTGAGCACATCATCACCCCAATACCGCTCATATCGTGCAATTTTTGTGGGTTAAACTTTAGCCTTTGAAAAAACGTGATATTCATGAGCATCGTCCAATCTGGAGAGCCCTGGATCTAACAGTAATCACGCATTGAGGTGCACAAGCAATAATAAAGGTATGATCTAGCGGATTTTAAATTATTTAATGTTCATTTGATTTATAAAAAGGCGAATAGTGGATGTGTGGGCCCCCATCGAATGAAATATATGTCGCGCTGGTAGCATAAAAGTGTTCTATAGTATAAAGTTCAAAGGTTGTTGTTTTTAAAGGATTGCACCATTGTTTTAATATTACGACCGAAGTAAGGTTTGTTCAAGAATTTTCAAAATTATTTCCCTATATCACATTAAGCTTTAAACATTTGCTCGAGAGCTGTGAAATATTATTTCACGACGAAACATTGTTGAAGCGCTTCGGAAGGGAATACAACTACAACCACTTATTCACAGCCATAATATTTCTGGTAGCAGAATTTCAAGTCATATCACCCCAGTAAATGTTTTTTTTGTTGTAAACTCCTCGATTCTGGAAAATGATTTTCAAAGTCTATTAGGCTGAAACAGAATTTTTGTACAGTATAAATTACACACATTGGCTTCAAGAAGATACACAAGGGCTAATCCAGATCCAAATCCCCCCCCCCCCATGTGTTTGAAAAACCAAATCTTATTCCAAGAATTGTTAGAAGACAAGAAGGATCACTAAGTCCTAGACCTATCTTCAGATCCCATACTTGGCCCAGTGAGTGGTTTTTTGTAGAATATCTTTCTTTTGATGAGAGTTTCGAGCTTTCTCTGTTTAGAAATAATTCTGAAATTGACATTGATGATACAATTTTAGATCCCGAGTTCCTTGTAGATATTTAAGTTCAAAGGGAAAATTCCTCGATTGATGATTATATTCTGAAATCCCCTCAGTCATCTATCATTGTAACTAGTATTCCTGAGCCTTCAGAATCATCAGGACAACATTGCCTCCTCCTAATTCATCAGCATTCCCATCAGTCAAATCCCAGTTATCATCTCCTCCACCAACACCTCCCTTGAATCCTTCTACTATCAACACTATTGTAAATCCACCCAAAGTCATGGCTTCCCAGTATGCACCCCTGGTTTTGCCTCAGGTTCTGAATGATATGCCTACTGAATATCAAAGTAAAATTCCTATTTTTGATGCCACTCAAAGCATTACATCCTAGCAGCACGTTGATAAAATGAATGACTTTTTTGATCTACATGAGGTAGAAGCAGAGAATGTAACAACCAGGTTGTTTGTTCAAAGCTTCGAAGGTGAAGTTAGAAAGTGGTTCAAAGCCTTACTAGCAGGCTCAATTCGCACTTTAAAGGAGTTGCACACACAGTTTTTAGAACAGTGGAAGGTAAAAAATAACCCACTCCAAATTTTGTCTGAGTACGAGAATATTAAGAGAAATGTGGGTGAAACTGTGCAGGACTATTGTTTAAGATTAAATGTTGTATATAATGCTATTCCAGCTAACCTGAATCCTCCTGTGGGATTAGCATTGCTAAAATTTCTAGATGGTTTCAATGCTGACATGGCATATCAGTTGCATGAAAGAGATCCTTCTTCGCTTGAAGACATGCAGAAGATAGCGGTAAGTGTAGAAGCGAATCTGCTAGCTAAAAGAGCACAAACCAGAGCGGAAAAGAGAGTCACAGTGAAATAGGAAGCCTCTCCTTCAGACAGAAAAATGGACACTCTGATCCGAACAATTGAAAGTATGGTTGATCGATTAAACATTACAGACAGACCCGAAACTCAAATAAGAAACCCGAATTTCAGAGGGCAGCAGCCCCAATTCAGAATTAAACAAAGAGAACAAATAACGTAGGACCAAGCGCCACCATAGCAACAAATCAAAACTCCATTGCAGCATAATTACATGCAAGGAACAGAGACAGATGAGGATGATGATCCTCTGATTGAAGCCAATCACTTTTTCACAGCTAATGGCGCGCCAATTTTCCTCACAGAGGACGAAGAATACACAGTGGCAACTCTAGACATTTAGAAGGACCAAGATTTCATTTTGGCCAATGATGCAGTATTAGAAGAAGAATCTGATGATTACCAAAGAGGGTATATGAATGTCCTATTGTCCCAAAAAAAATATTCTTTGAGGAACAAAGATGTTCCGTTCAGTCCCATTCAAAAAAGAAAAGAGCTTCAAATGAAGAACGATGCTTAGAAGAAAGGAAAAGAGGTGGTCGACCCTTCCTCCAACAAAGCACCTTCAGCAAATAACAGTCCAAATGAAAAGAATCAGCAGAGCACAGTAAAGTAGCAAACAGAGAAGAAATATCCTCCAGTTAAAGAGGTATAGAAAGCTCCTTCTTTTAATTTAGAAAATGAAATTTGCAAGCTGAAAGTGTCTATGCCCCTCACTGAGTTGGTGAAAAATAGTGCGTATAAAAACTAGGTGTCTAGAATCTTGCAAATAGACTTTGTTTCTGATATGGTGAATGTTGAAGATGATTACCCTGAACTCATTTTTGAACCAGCAACTGAAGATCAATCAGAAGATAGTGAAGTCCCTCCTTTTTACCTGAGTCTTAGAGTACATGAGTTCATCCTACATAATGCTATGTTGGACTCTGGGGCCTCACATAATTTGATGCCCAAATCCATCATGGAAAAGTTAGGACTTGACATTACCCGTAAATATCATGACTTGTATTCTTTTGACTCGGGTAGGGTCCATTGTATTGGTCTTATTAAATATTTGGTAGTGTCTTTAGATCAAATCCCAACCAATTTTTTGATGGACGTAGTGGTTGCCGATGTCCCACCAAGGTTTGGAATGCTCCTATCTAGGTATTTGGGTGCAAAACTTAAGGAAACCATGCAACTTGACTTCTCGTATGCCACCATTCCCATGTTTGGCCAATTGAGAAAATTATATAGGTAAAAGAAAATGAAATATATGATTACTAGCAAAGAGAAGCCAGTAAATCATCCCATTAATGCAGTCCATATATATTTAGAGTCCTTTGTTTTATATTCATATGGTGGTTTAAATGATGAGAGAATTCAGATGGTGCAAGTAGATGAGATACTTGAAATTTCAGAGAATTTCAGAGAAATCCTCAAACATGAAAAAGAGAAATCAACAAGAACTTCTGAGTCTCCTACCTGCCAGCAGCAAAAAGACAATGAACAGCAGGAAGATGCAAAAGTCAGCCAAGGTAAAGAGGAGAAAGAAACAAAGTTCCAGCACCTACAAGAAGAAGAAGAAGGCCTGTGGAGCATGGATTTTGATGGGGTTGTTAGTAAGAATGGAGCTGGTATTGGAATATGGATTAGGAGCCCTGTTTTCCAGCCTAAAAAAGTTCCGAGTAATGTTAGAGTATGTTCTTATAAGTTAGATTTTGACTGCTCTAACAATGAAGCAGAATATGAAGCTTTGATTGCAGGTCTCAAAATTTTGAAGAAACTGAATGCAAAGAGGATTTATGTGTATGGATATTCAAAGCTCATAATCAAACAGGTCAAAGGAGAGTACCAAGCTAAGCATCCGAGATTGAGGGCATACATAAACGCAGTCCTGGATATCTTGAAGACATTCCCAAAGTACGCCTTGATAGCAGTACCCAGGATGTAGAACATTATTGTTGATTCCCTTGCCACCACAACAAGCAACTTGAAGATTCTGATGAACTCCAGCAACAAGTTTGAGATCTATGTCAAACATAGGCCTATTGTTCCAGACAATTTAAGGTATTGACAAGTATTTTGGGATGACAATGAGATTAATGCTTTTTTACAGAGTGATGGAAAATTTAAAGATACTCCAATAGAAGGTGAGTATGAGGTTGATGATCAGGAGTTGGAAGAAAACCATGTTGAACCCTTAGTTAAACTGAGAGGGGGGGGGGGGTGAATTAGTTTAACACATTCATGGATTTTTTAAACTTTTCATTAAAACTTATTTACCCTTCATTTCATGTCTAACTTAATATGTGAGTAATCTTAGAATGTGACCAGCAAGTATTAATATAATGTAACAGTAGACTTTAATATGAGAGCAGCAGGTATTAAGCAGATGAGATAAATCAGATCAACACATAAACATCATGCACAGAGACACCAGATATAAGTGGAAACCCATAAAGGGAGAAAACCACATCTTATTATTGTTGTGATGCAAAGGCAAGCTCCAACACCCTCTCACCACTGTTTTTCTGTAGACACCAACCTACAGGAGGCTCCAACCTCAATTCTACAAGATACAACTTGCAAGGAAGCTCCAACTCCCTTCAATTTTCTGCAGGCACCAACCTACAGGAGGCTCCAACCTTAGTTAGCTCCAAATTCCTCAATTTATCAAACTGAATGTTTGCTGATTTACCTCAGATATCAGCTCTGTTCTGTAGCATCTCTTTCTTCTCTTCTTTTCTTAATCTTCTCTGCCTCACTCTTCTATACTCTGCATTCTCTATATTTACTCTCTCTAACCTCTCTATGCATATCAAGATGATATTGCTTATAGAGAATTCTTGATGACTGTTTGTATTCCTCAAGGAATTCGAAATGGATAGCCATACCTCTTAGTCTTCTACCTTCTCATTTCTTTTTCAACTTACTCAGAAAAATGTAACTGTAGGTGCTTATTTTAATATTACAGTGGGATTTTATTTTCTTCTAGAGACTTGCCAATGCATCACAACAATATAAATTAATTAAAAACATTTACAATCAATTACAATGAAAACTTTGGCTCACTTATTTAGCCTCTTGGTTCACTGCGCTTGTCTTTTCTATGACTGTGTTGTATTTGGATTTTCTGCTTACTGTCGCAGTGTAACTGCCATACCTATGTAACTACCCTTTTTATACATCACAATTTAACTCTCAGCACGATAAGAATTGATTTTAACATCTAGACTGCTATTTTATATAACATATGTAACTTCCAGAAATTAACTGCTAAGAAATCATTTTAATACATAAAATGTACTTACAGGCCCACTCACCGATCTTTCGATGCGATGTATCACTTCTCGACTTCTTCCAATTGCAATTAATCGCAATCGCAATTTCCATTTGAATGTACCGATATCCCACTGCTACAATGCTCTGATTCCAATGATTCATTGTTATGACGAAACTCAAACATATATTAGCCAAGGTTTATAAACCCATCAGGTACGGTATTTCATCACAATCGAAATTCTTTGTTAACATGTTCCACTTGCAAACTTTCTCCGATGCGATTGGGTGAGGGTCCCACCATATCGAATCTTTGTTTGTTTTAAAACCAAGCGTTAAAACCTTTGGTTCTTTTGATCTTGCGCAAGAAGATATAATACATATGCTTTGTATTATACCTTTGGTCCCTTACGGTCCCACTTGTTGAACTTGTTTTATCGTTCGATGCGATGGCCTATTTTAATGCTGGAATTTAAACATATTTGAATCATATTTCATATACCCATCAGGTTCGGAGCTCAATCGCAATCGCAATCCTTTAATATCATGCTCCAACGGTTTGCTTCTTTCCGATGCGATCGACCACTATTCTGTTGTAACTAAAACATACATTAAACGTGATTTATAGACCCATCGGGTCTGGAGCTCAATCGCAATCGCAATCCTTTAATATCGTGCTCCGACGATCTACTTCTTTCTGATGCAATTGACCACTGTTCACTACATTTTGCTGATGCAATTGGAACTGGAACTCAAAAATTTGTTAATCATAGTTTATAAGCCCATCGGGTCTGGGCTTCAATCGCAATCACAATTCTTTTAATATATTGCTCCGATGTTCTTCTTTTTTCCGATGCGATTGACCACTGTTTACTGCATTTTGCCGATGCGATTGGAACTAGAACTCAAAAATTTGTTAATCATAGTTTATAAGCCCATCAGGTCCGAGATTCAATCGCAATCGCAACCTGTTGTTAACCTGTTCCACTGCCCTTATAATCTCCGATGCGATTGGGAAGGGTCCCACCTTATGGTACTTTGGTTCTGATAATAAAGCGCTCCATATAGATTAATATATATGCTTTGGACCTTTGTGCATAAGGCGCAATATATGTAAATACGCTGCATATATACTCCAGCATGGGTAACGATTCTCGGAATGATATTTATATATATAATTTGCTACTTGGGTTATACGATTCCCAGAATTGTGTTTATGTATCGTCCAGCTGGGGTAGCGATTCTCGGAATTAAAAAATGGCTCTACCTCTGCCTCTGCCTCTGTTAATGGCTCTGCCTCTGCTATGATAACGGCTCTGCCTCTGCCTCTACTGTGATAATGGTTGTGCCTCTATATTCGCTGCCTCTGCCTCTGCCTGTCTCCTTTGCTTCCTTTGTTCGCTTCTTTTCTTCCTCCTTTGGTATTCTCTGTCTTTGCTTCCTCTATATTCGTTGCCTCTGCCTCTGCCTGTCTCCTTTGCTTCCTTTGTTCGCTTCTTTGCTTCCTCCTTTGGTATTCTCTGTCTTTGCTGCCTCCTTTGCCATCAATGACAACATTTCCAACAAACCAGATGGACATCTTGCAGCTGAAAGAAAATATAGTTCCTAGTTGTCTTATACCTCTAGAGGATCTTTTTGACCAGGATGATGTTGCAAAGAAACCAAGCTTGGTGCCTACTGAGAAAGGAGTTAAAGATGTGAATATTGGAACAACCGACAAGCCCAAGTTTTTGAAGTTGTCAAAGGCATTGTCCCCTGAGGTAAAGGAAAATTATGTTAAATTGCTTTCTGAATTTTCTGATGTGTTTGCATGGGATTATTCAGATTTGAAGGTGTATGATAAGAACATAATCCAACACACTATTCTCATCAAGCCGGATCAAAAGCCATTCAGACAGAAGCTGAGAAGAATCAATCCCAAGCTGCTCCCATCCATCGAAAAAGAGGTAAACAGGTTGTACAAAGCAGGTATCATAGTTCCCATTATATTTTCTGACTGGATTTCAAATTTGGTCTCGGTATGTAAGAAGACAGGAGAGATAAGATTGTGCATATATTTTTGGAATTTGAATAAGGCATCCTTAAAGGACAATTATCCACTTCCGAAGATGGACCATATTCTACAGAGAGTAGTTGGATCATCTAGGATGTCACTACTTGATGGCTACTCAAGCTACAAGCAAATCTTGGTGCATGAGAAGGACCGAGACAAAACTGTCTTCACAACACCCTGGGGAACCTTCCGGTATGCTAAAATGCCATTCGGACTGAAGAACGTTGGAGCTACTTTCCAACGTGCAATGGACATTGCTTTTGCAAATGAAAAAGATGTTTTTATTGTTGTTTATTTGGATGATTTAACAGTGTTTTCAGGTTCATATGATGAGCATTTGCACCATTTGAGAGTTGTTTTTCAGTGATGTAGAAATTTTGGGATTTCTCTCAATCCCAAGAAGAGTCTCTTTGCCATGGATGAAGGCAAGTTGCTGGGGCATATCATCTCTAAGGATGGTATCCACATTGATCCATCTAGATTGGAGGCAATTCAACACATAGACCTTCCATGAAATAAGAAGGAGATCTAGGCATTCAATGGTAAGATGATTTTTTTGCGCAGATTTATACCTAACTTGGCTGAACATTTGAGAGAAATGACCAATATGTTGAAGAAGGACAACACTGTTAAATGGAGTGAGGAGGCTATCAAGTCATTTAATCTGGTAAAGCTTTCTTTGTCCAATGCCCCAATTTTGATTAGTCCCGACTATACTCAAGATTTTATCATATTTTCGTTTGCATCTGAGTATACTATGGCTATTGTTTTAATGCAAAAGAGAGATGAGGTCGAAAATCCAATTGCCTTTTTCATTAGGACTATTAGAGATGCTTCTTTAAGGTATAATATTATTGAAAAACAAGCATTGGCTCTTATAAAGGCATTGAAGGATTTTAGGGTCTATATTCTACATTCACATACTATAGCATATGTCCCTAACACAGCAGTGAAGGATGTCTTGATGCAAACTGATCCAGAAGGTCGAAGAGGTAAGTGGATAGCAGCTATGTTGGAGTATGACTTGGAGATCGAGCCCACGAAGTTGATTAAAGGCCAAGGCTTGGAAAAATTGATGGCCCAATCAAATCTGTGTGCCCTGGACATAAACCTCATAACACCAATGTCAGAGGAGGAAGATGAAGGTTTGCTTGTCCCAATTTCAGATATTTTTCTGCAGTCCCCTTGGTATTCAGATATTGTTTATGTCCTTCAACATCTTTCACCACCTCCAGGCATGTCTAAAAGTAAAGGTAGATCTCTGAAACTTAAATCTGCAAAATATTTCATTTTAAACAGTGCTATGTATTGGAAAGATCCAGGAGGTGTTCTGCTCAATTTTTTGGTCGAAGAAGAAGCTCAGAAGGTAATGCATGATTTCCACAAAGGTGATTGTGGGGGTCATTTGTTTTGGAAGACTACATCTAACAAGGTATTGAGAGCAGGGTATTATTTGCCCACGTTGTTTTCTGATTTATAAAAAACAATGATGAATTGTCATGAATGCAAAATTTTCCAAGGGAAGAAGAAATTGCTTCCACTTCCTTTGAAACCAGTTTCAGTGAATTCTCCCTTTCAACAATGGGGACTTGATTTCATAGGATAAATTCATCCCGCGTCCTCGGCACAGCACCGATGGATATTGATAGGGACAGATTACTTTACGAAATGGATCGAGGCTGTCCCAGCGAGGCAAGAAATTGACACAGTAATTATTCAATTCCTCGAGTCAAATATTTTATCTCGTTTTGGCTTCCCATAAAAAATTGTAACAGATAACGCAGCAACGTTCAGATCTAAGAAGATGGTCGATTTCTATGACAAATACGATATCGCAATGGGCCATTCAATTGTGTATTATCCACAAGGCAACGACCTGGTGGAATCATCGAACAAATCGCTGATAAATATAATTAAGAAAATGCTAGAGACGAACAAAAGAAACTGGCATCGCAAGCTCATCAATGCTCTGTGGGTAGATAGAGTTAGCAGTAAGAAATCAATAGGTATGTCGCCTTTTGAACTTGTTTATGGTACTGATGTTGTTTTTCCTACATCTCTTACAGTCCCAGTTATGAGATTATTGCAAGAAGTCGGCAGAGAAGGATCAATCAGATGATCCACATTTAGCAAACAAGAGAGGAAGTGTCACAGAATTCTATTCAGTTACAGGAGAAGATTAAAAATATCTATGATCAAAAGAAAAAAGAAGAAAAGTTTCAGTTGGATGATGTGGTGTTAAAATGGGATGCAAGAAATGAGGACAAAGGGAAGCACGGTAAGTTTAACAATCTCTGGAAGGGACCATACAGGATTTCAACATAGAGGGGACATAATGCCTTCTTGCTTTCAGAAATGTATGGCCAAGATTGCCCTGGAGGAGTAGTAAATGGTAGGCTTTTGAAGCACTACCATTGTTGAAAGACAATGGATCAGAATATATGTCATCATCATTGTATATACCATGTTATTTTGATCAGATTTCAAGTACAAAGTCATTGGAGTTTGCGGCCTGAGGTGAAGGCTATAAAACTTGGATGATATGTGTATGGTTTGATTTTATTTCAGTTTTCAGTCTTAGTATTGAGTTAGAGTCAGTCTGCATTGTGTCAGTTTTTAGTGTTTTGACTCCATGCCCAATGGATAAGGCTACTTGGTCTATGGTGTTCTTGGCACCTCCAAGGAGCTACCATCCCCATTGGAGCCAATGTTAGTGTCAGTCTAGTCATACTGCCATCAGTTATCAAAATTTCTCTTCTGCATTTGCATATTAGGAGTCCCATACCAATAAATTTCACCATTCTGTTAGGTCATGGATTCATTAATGGTAGTGATTTTTCATCAGTTTTCCCTCATGTGAAACTTGTTGATTCTCCTCTCTATGATATTCAGTCATTAGTCACTTTTATTCTCAAAAGCATATTATCAGGTCATAGGTTTGGTCTCATTAGTTTCTAGGGTCTCACCATGGTCAAATTAATGATTCAAGTGTCAATAAATATCAGCAAGGTCATGAGGAAGTCAATAAACTCAAAGTCACAGCACCTAGAAGATTAAAAAAATATTTTATTCAGTTTGATGTAATTTTTACCTCAAAACCATGTTTTGAGGTGACAACATGATATTTTTCCTTTATTATCTTTTATTATGTAATTTTATGTCATCATATGTAATAAGTCACAATTCAGAAAGCTGCCATATCCACAAAGTCAGAACCCTGCCTTCAGAGAATTTTTTCATAGCATGTTTAATGTCAAATCATGTTCTAAGTAGATCCAGCAGAAAGAGCCCAGAAAGAGCTTTCCAACGGTATATTACACTCTCAAAACTAACTTCTGGATTGAAATTTATGCCTAAGTGAAGTAAAAAGTCCTCTATATCCTTAACCTTCCCCTATTCCCCATCTTTCTCTAAACTTCATTTTGTTAAAGTTTTATATTTTCTTTAATAAAATCCCTTTTTCCTCTCTCCGATTATAAAATTGTTTAAACATAAATGTGATTTAAACTTAACCACTTCCCCTCATGCCCATGAAACTTCATGATAAAATCGAAGTTTCATGTTATAAGTACCCCCCCCGTCATTCCAAACCACTTCCCCACCATACTATGAAAACTTTATAATAAAACTTTATAACAAAGTTTATATTATAAAACCCCACTGCCTTAAGTCCCTTTCCATCGCATCGCAGATATTAAAATGTGCACCCCGATTGACCCTTACCAAAAAAATCCGATGCGATTGTTTCGAATCCCTTCCGATGGAACACCCCCCCCCCCCCCCCCGATGTATATCCCGACTGTTGATTTGATCCGTGATCCGATGGCTCCCAGCCAATTGAAACATCATCATCGGCACTTCCCAAAAATTCCCTCCCCAATTGCAAACCCCCCGATCGACACCCTCCGATTATCCCTCAGTTGTCGATCGCCCAATCTCATCTGACGGCCCACAGCTATCACGCTCATTGGAATCGACATTTCACATATGTTTCACCTCTGCTCCCCTTCCAATCCCCGATGCCAATTGACCCTTTGGCCCACCACTTCATATTCCACCCCGTCCATTATAAAAGGGGCCTTTCCCTTTGTATAAATCAAAGCTATGTTTTATTCGTTTTATACAAAGTATTTCTCCCGTCGCATCGGAAGAACTGTCATATGTTATACTCTGCCTCGAGCTCTCGATCCCAATTTCGATTGTGATTTATTGACCCCGGGCCCACCATAGCATCCCCCACCTATTCATAATAAAATGGTTCCCTTCCTTTGTAAGATATAAAGTTAATTTTTATTCATCTTACAAAGGTCTTGCCTCCATTAGCATCGGCATTTTTTATATAACGCTTCCTCCCGCTCCCTTTTGTCTCCCGATTTTGATTGTGATCGTGTTATATCCTGGTCCCACCATAAAAGTCCTCCGCCCTTTTAATAAAATCATTCATCCCTTTGTATAAAATGAAAAATCGTTTTATATTTATTTTCAAATGGATTTTCGCTCCCTTATTACATTACCCATCAAACAAACGCCAATCGCATCAGATTTCATGTCACTTCTCAATGCGCCTTCCCCTCTCCCTGATCCCTGATTGCGATTACCTCTGTATATTAAATGCATCCCACAGCATATCATAAAATTCTAATATATTTTGTATTCCCCTCCTACCCCTTCCGATTTCGATTGCAACACGGACCCCACCTCCTTTCCCTTACCTTTTCCCATTTAAAAAATTGGTTTTTCCCTTCACAAAAGGCATAAATTCACTTTGTTTTATTTCAACAACATTTTACTGAAAACTTATTTTATTCAAACGGAATATGGAAAGCGACAGTCAAAAGGCCGAGAGCAACAATGAGACCGAGGCTTTTACAGCAGCAGCGAAGTAGGACATATGTTCATCAGATTACCTATTTTCTTTCATCCATCTATAACAACAGATTTTCAAAAGGCCAAATGTCTTATTGTTCCTTATTTTCAGAGGAAAATTGTTGGTTCTCTTTGCCATATTCAGATTTCAGTTCTAAGTAGTTAAACAACTCCCTCTTTTCATGGATCTATGTTCCCACCAATCTGGTGTATTTAATGTAATTGTAAGTCATTTGTAAAGCAGTCTGTAACTCAGCATTAGGTGAATAGTGTGGAAAAACGCTCTGTGCTCTATTGTACAGTCTGACAGGGAATTAATAAGAGATACAGGTCTGATTTTTGGGATCCATGTGGTATGATATTTAGCATTTGTTTCTCTCCTTTTTTTCATATGTAAATTGTTATGTTTCACCTCTCATCCATAAAAATTTCCTTTTTGAATGCTTTCAAGATAGAAAGGTAGAATCCACTTTTATGCTCTGCCTTGGGAAATCATTCATACTCTGTGTCTTTTGTTCTGTTTGAAAATGATCCATTTATTGTGCCCTTTTCAGCTCCTCACCAGTCTTTCCATCCCATCCTTATTTAAACTTTATTGCTAAAGTTTCCTGCCTACCTTGCCCCATGAAATACCCTATGTCCTGATTTAATTCCCTAGTTTCAACTGTCCCTTTTTATCCCACACATCCATGAAAAATTCATTCATTTATTAAAATTTTTCCCCATCATTATACCTAGCCTAATATTAGTCTCATTATTGTGTTTTTTTTAATATCCATTTTTTACGGAGAGAGCCCTCTCCTATCCTTGTAGGGCTAGCTATAAGGCTGAGCGTGGTTTAGTTGTTACCCTGTTTTTCCCTTTTTCAGCCTGGGGTCCAAATCAGGTGATAACAAAAAGCACTATTAAAGACCTCTGAAGCCTCAGAAAATCTTTCTGCAACCCCAGAACCCTTCTGCAAATCAAATCTCCATCTTTCTCCAGGTATTCCTTAAAGTACTAAGGCCTGTGCTTACAAAAAAAGAGTAATAAGTAATTGAATTAGCATAAGAGCCTTAGTAGACCAAAAGGAACCTTTGTAGTTTCCCAAATCCATTTTTCTACAGACCCTATGCATCTTTTCACATATTCTGAGGCCTGAACTGTTTTAATCACAGAGATTGAAGAAGTTTAAACCTCTTCAGACCTGAAAAATCCCTGTAGCTTCCTAAATCCTTTTTTCTGCAAACCCTGGACCTATTTTTACATAATTCTGAGGTAATAAGATTGTTTTTAATCAAAAAAAGTACAGTTTGATCAATTGAACAAGTTTATACCTTTGTAGACCATAGAAAAGACCCCTGTTTCATCCTAAATCAATCTACAAACTGTTATAATATTTATGAGGTGCTCCCAAATGCTTTAAACCATTTCTTAAGTCAAAGATTAATCAATTGAAGAAATTTAACAAAAATAATGGCTTCCAAAAGCATTGTATATGTCAATCCTCTACAACCCCCAGTTGTAGATGTAGAAAACACTCTTTTAGCTAATAGAGACTTAAATATTAATGACACAATCACATAATTTATTCTTCTTGAGCTCCACTGCTGGATCCATGAAAAATCCATAGACCAAGCAGATGAAGTTTTAATTTGGGAATCTGATTTTCCAAAGTATGTATTCCCACAAACTTTCCAGTGCCCAGAAGTAATCATACTTTGTCAATATTATTATTTCCCTAACCAAAGAGCCATAATAAGCCCCGAAAAGGAAATTCTATTTACTATTACAGTTGATTCAATCAATAAAATGCTCCAGCTCAAATCCAGACCAGATGAAACCCCTTTGTCCATTGAAGCTCTTATACAATTGTATCTAAATCTGGACTTCCCCAAGAGGTTCCATATATTTCAAACTTTCATGCCTTCATTTGTAGAAATTCCCAAGGTAAATCCTCCTTACCATTTGTAAAATTTTCTGAAAGAACTAGACATATCATTAGCATGATGTCTTTTATTCTTGGTTATTTCAAATATGAGCATGTTGATGTTGCAGTACTAGGTTTTTTGTCAACTTTCACACCTGGTCAACCTCCTACTACCATTTTCAATTTTTCCCAATACCTAGCTGATAATATTCATGAACAGTTGGTAAAAATGCCTGAAGAAAATGTTTTCAAATATTCCTCGGTCATTTTCCACATGTTTTTGTATTTTTAATCAGAGAAATTTTCCATAAACCTTCAAAAGCTTGATGTTGAAAGAAACCTATATTCAGTCATATTTTGGACTCCTTTAATAATAAAATACTCCACACAATCCACCTATACAGAGTTTATTGATTCCTTCATTCATCCTATGGTCAATATGCTGAATAGCAGCATGCAGCTCAGAATCAGTGAAGAGATTAAAAAGGTCCTACAGTTGTCAGAGCATAATAGAACATGAGATTGGTACTTTTACCAAAACCATAAAAAAATAAGGGTATATGGATCAAATCTTATTCCATATAAACTACCCAAATACCTCCCAATGAGGTTATTTTCCCTTAAGTATATAAGACAGATTCTTAATTCTGATTCAATCAATTTCTTAGCAGCTAGGAAAAAGACACAGTTCAAAATAAAGAATTAGGTTGGCCCTTTCATTTGTAACAGTAGAGATGCAGGCCCAGAGGCTGAAAATTATTTACAGGAGTTTAAATTCAGTAAGAGTTTTCTATGGTATTATGATCCTCTATGAGTAATAAGTAAACTGAGAATTAAATGAAAACTAATTCCTTATGTACGTGAGAAGAAACCAGACATTGAGAAATACTCCAACCAATCTGAATGGTTGGAGAACACCTTGATTAAGGTAAAGAAGCAAGGTGATACTAGTCAAGCTTTGCAAACTCTAGCCCAAGAAGATAAAAGCTCAAAGAGAATCAAAGAGGAAGGATCATATACTGCAGAGACTACAAATGAAGCCAAATTTAAATAGATGTACAGGAAGAAGCCTAAATTAAATCCTGTCAATGAAGGAGTAGAAACAATAGAAGTGATTGACACAGATACAAAAGAAAAGGACAATGCACCTCCTACAGTAATTGAAGAAATACATCAGCCTTGAACTTCAAATACTCAGCTTATTCAGAAGCAACACAGTGTTGAAACTCCATCTTCCAGCAAAATAGTAAAGAAGGAAATGGACATTATGCAGAAATATAGAGAGATAAAGATGAGAAATGAAGCTCTAAAGACTGCTACATACAACCAGTATTGGAAACATTCACCCAGTGACCAAAGCAGATTGATTTATGCTTTTGACTACAAAACTAGAAAAATGCAGATGACCTTCCTGCAGCCTAAAGTAAAGCATCCCAAATCATTATCAGATTACAAAAAGTCATCATATGAAGTTCAAGCATATGATCTTCATCCTATCTATTAGATATAATTTCACAAACAAGCTGGTGAAATTCTTTACTCCATAATGAAAAAAAAGGCCATGAGTGTACAGAAGCTCCAAAACACTCTTGTAAACATCAAATATCAGCTCAAGTTGGAAAAGGCATCCTCATAGGCAAAGGATAATAGAATCAAATCACTAGAAGATTTGGTTGCTGAAGTAGGATATGATCCTAGTAATGTCAAAGTTGCAGATGAATTGATAAAGAATAAAAATGCAAACATTGTTGCATCAAAGAAGCAACTTAAGCTACCTCCTAATGAACATCCTCAAGAAAAGGAAGTCTTACAGGATACAAATTAGAAAGATGAGATGATGAGTCTCATTCTACATTTGACTACCCAAATAAAGGAAATGGAGAATGAAATGGACAAGTTGGTCCAGGAAAGAAAGGCTAAGGAATAAGTTCATCTCACTGTAATTCTTGCAGTCACTACTGCTGTACCTTCCACATTGGCAGAATCATTGGCCCCTATAGTCCCAATGGCTACAACACTACATGTCACCTCATCAACAACTTCAGCAACAAAGTCTTCAACAACAGCAGCCCAGCCTACATATGAAGCAAGTGAACTAGTAAAAGTTATGCAGGACATGTCTATTTAGACAAATGAAATTAATAGACTTAAAAAACAGCTTAAAAGTCTAGAAGATGAAAATAAACTTGCTAAGATAATGCACAAGAATGAAGAAAAAAAAGCTAATAGGTTGAATGAGCAATTAAAGAAGTCAAAAAAATATCTAACACTAAAAGAACCCATGGCATAAGCCAAGCAGCAACTATGAGCCAATATCATTGAATTTGTCAATGATATTTTTCCATCCATACAAGTCATCTATGAACAGAAATACTTAGTCAAACCAGTAAGAGCAGTTATCCAAAAGATAAAATAAGAACTTGGAAAGAAGCCTGAAGAGGAAAATGAGATCATCAAATTCCTTAATTCCAAGAATAGGAAAGAACTTGAAGAGATTGGAATGAGTGATAGAAAAAAAACCATCCTAGAATTTAGGAAGGTTATTTCTAAAAAGAATTTGATGATACAGTTAGAAGAAAAATGCCAAAACATGGAGGTTGCCATCACAAGGTTCATGAAGAAGTTTGACACTCTCAGACAAAAAGGCCTTCCAAATCCATTATTTATTCATGAAAAAATAATGAAGTAGGATGATTATGATAAGAAGATGAGAGAAGTGGCTAAGGAGCAAGCCAATAACTCAGCCATGCAAGGTATTCCAATAGGGAAGGCACTTTAACAAGAATTTGAGAATTTGTTTTACCTGCAACATGAGGTGAAACACGTATTTGTCAACAAGCCTACATTCTCAAAATACACTGAGGCTGATGAAATATTCAGGAGAATGGTGAAAATTAAGTTACCAGAGGCAGAAATTTGGGAAAAATTGATTGATTTACTATGAAGAAAATTCAAACAATGCAAGTCAAATGAGAAAAATATCAGTCAGGAAAAGATAAAATAGAGCATGCAGTTTTACAATTACAATGTACAGTAAAGAAAAACAGTAATAGTGAAAACATGACAATGAAAGAGTATCAGTTACTATCAAAAGAGTATCAATAAAAGTCAAAGTGAAAGCTACCAGCGTAGAGGACACTTCACTCCCTAACTGCAGCCTTCGTTGAGCAACGAACAGAGACAAATCATCATCAAAATATCAACAATTAAACAAAAAATCAATAAAAGCAGGGACAACTTGCATTAGTTAGATAGTTGTCTCTATCTTCTTGCATGAAGATATTTATTTTTCCTTGAATGATTCCTAAGTTGTTTTAGGATATTTTGTAAGAGTTTTTGTATAAATAGTTCTAATTTTGAAGTATTGAGTGTGGATGAATTGCTAAACATTTATTTAGTTGTACTATTCTGGAACTTGAGGGTGATTGTACTAATTTCAAGTCAAGAGACTGGATTAAAGCAATAAAGAGATTATATTACAGGATTCATGTGTTGGGACATTACAGTGAAGTACTTTCTACCTATTCAATTATTTCTTTCTGAATTTTTCACATGCTCATATGTTTTCTTAATCTAAATGATTAAACTAGAATGTTATTACAGAATATTTTTAATTACACTCTATCTTGAACTATTTATCATTTATATGTATTTCTTCTGATATCCAGATTAGGGAATTCTTAATTTCTCCCTTATTTCAATTTACCTCTGTCTTTTCACTCATTATCCGAATTTTAGAACCCTTAATTTCTCTCTTACCCCGATTGAAACCATTTTCACCATTAGCCTAAGGATCTAAAATGACCAAACTATCTTGCCCTGTGAATACTTCCCTTTAGAACTTTGATCCTGCTTCTTTTGCTTAACACTTTGACTCCATTAGCCCAATGGAATATAGACCTACATCTATCCATATGAGTAAATGATTTCACCACCAAACCAAATCTAAAATCAAATCCCAATTAATCCTACATAACTAGCCTAAAATGAAATAAAATCAACAAAGATAAATCATATAAAGAGAGCCCTCTCTGAGCATTAGGAAGGCTAGATCCTAAGGCTTAAAAGTATGTTTTTGGTTACCTCTAATATTATTTAAAACAACAAATAATAACAACCCTTGAGAATTATTGGAGTGATAACAGGTTGAAGGAATTCATAGATAATGATATTCCCAAGCTCACAGCAGAAGATGGCCAACTTCTTGATGCATGGAAGAAGAAGGTAGCAAAGGCGAGGAGGATCTTTTTAGAGGGAGTTAGAGATCATATTGTCTCGAGTATCCATGGAAAGGAAAATCCATATGCTATGCGGAAGGCCTTGACAGATCTGTTTCAAAGCAGCAGTGACCATATAAAATTGACACTCAAGGACAAGCTCAGAAAAATCAAAATCGAGAAGGGCGACACAATCCATAAATACTTGACCAAGTTCACTCAATGTCGAGATGAGCTTGGAAGTGTTGGGATTACTGTAGCTGATGATGAATTGGTGAGCCTAGCACTTTTAGGCCTTCCCAAGAGCTAGCATAGTTACCAGGACTCTGTGAATGGGAGGGAGAAGTTACCAGATTGGGAGCGACTATGGTCAGATTTGGTATAAGAAGAGTTTCAGAATAATACTAGGGATGGATCCTCATCAAAGACTGATGATGAGGAAAATTGTGCCTTGGCTAGTAAGGAAAAGAAGGGGAAGGGAAAGAAGTCCCATTCCAAATATGAGACCGAGAAAGAAGGCAAGAAGCGTGACATGTCAAATGTGAAATGTTTTCACTGTCATGATCATGGACATTATGCCACAAATTGTCCACAAAATAAGAAGAACAACAGGAAGGCTTCGTGAGTTGCAGCACATGAAGCTTTGGCCTCACAGTTTGAGATGGAATTCTCTCTCATCACATGCATGGTGTCAACTGTGATGGGATCTATGTGGTACTTGGATAGTGGAGCATCCTTCCACATGACGGGAAACAAATAATTATTTAGTAGCTTGGAGGAGAAGGATCTTCAAATGCACATCGAGATGGGTGATGACGAGAGGTATAGCACTACTGGGATTGGCACAGTTACTTTCTAGAGATATTCAGGTAAACATTTCATATTAAGATTTCATGCATGTATCAGACTTGAAAAATAATTTAGTTTTAGTTTCTATGTTGGAGGATCTTGGATATGATGTGGTTTTTAGTGAAGGAAAGGCATTCCTTCATCACAAAGCCACATGATAGGTAAAGAATATTGGGGTTCATGTGAAGAACCTATAAAAACCTTATGTAGATGGTTGCACAACATTGAGCAGCAAAGCAGGGAAGGTGGTGAGCCAGGATACAGGTGAGTTATGGCACATGAGATTGGGTCATCTACACCACAATGCTTTGAGGATAATGCAGTATATTTCTATAGGTCTTCCAAAGGGTACTCTTGCATAGATAGACACATGCAAGGGATGTACCATGTGGAAGTATACTAAATCCATTTTTCATGAGAAGGAGAACCGAGCAATGAAAATCCTTGAGAGAGTTCACTCAGACGTGTGTGGACCATTCTCTGCACCTTCCACAACAAAGCATATGTATTATGCGATTTTTGTTGATGATTTTTCTAAAAATTGTTGGATCTTCTTTCTGCAGAAGAAATATCAGACAATCTCTAGGTTTTGTGAGTTCAAAGCACTGGTAGAGAAAGATACAAGGAAGAAGGTGAAGGCTCTAAGGAGCGACAATGGTGTTGAGTATATCTCTAATGAATTTAAGAACTTCTGTGCCAAAGAAGAAATTCGAAGAGAATTTATTGCACCTCATAACCGATAATAAAATGCGGTTGTGGAAATAAATAACAAAACAATTGTGGAAGAAACACGAGCTATGTTACATGATCAGGGCCTACCATTTCATCTTTGGGCAAAGGCATGCAACATAGTGGTATTTGTGCATAATTGTAGTCCTCATCAAATACTTGTCATGAATACACCAGAGGAGGCTTTTTCAGGTAAGAAATTGGATGTTTCATATTTAAATTTTTTGGCTCATCTGTCTATTTCCATGTGACCAAAGATGCCAAGAAGAAGCTAGAACCAATAGTAGATGTTGGGATATTTTTTGGGTACACTGATACTCTCCACAACTATTGGGTGTATTTTTTAGTTAACATGATGAAAATTGTTAGGAGAGATGTTAAATTTTATGAGGAGAAAGCCATGTGATTATCCCTTGAGAATGAGCTTGACTTGCTTGCAGATGAGGAACTCTTAGTTCCAAAGGATGGACCTTAAGATGTGGAGAAGCCACAAGCAGAGGACCACGGAGTGGAAGAAACCACTCATGCAGATCCATCTGCTAGAAATGGTAGGAAGCGCACCAGAGAGGTTGACAGATTGATGCTAAATGAAATAGAGCATGTAGGTGCACCTACATCACAGTGCAGGCAGAGAAGGTCCCCAAACGGTTACACTGGATACATGGCTCTTATGAGCGACCGTATTGTGACAAAACCATCCTCTTTTGAGGGAGCAGTGCAGCAAAAAACATGGGTTGATGCCATGGTTGAGGAGTAGGACTTCATTATCAGAAACAGTGTAGGGGAAGTGGTCCCAAGACCAGTGGGGAAGCCAGTGGTTGGATCCAGGTGGATCTACAAGGTGAAGCAAGAAGCAGATGAGAGTGTGGAGAAATACAAGGCTATATTTGTGGCATGAGGATTCTCACTGGTATAGGGGATTGACTATGAGGATAATTTTGCACAGGTTGCAAGGTACTCATCGATTAGATCCATCCTTGCACTCTTAGCTTAAATGGGGTGGCAGATACATTAGATGGATGTAAAGAAAACCTTTCTCAATGTATTTATTGAGGAAGAAGTGTACATTTAGCAGCCAGAAGGTTTTGAGACCTTTGACAGGGAGTCGCATGTGTGCAGACTCAAGAGAGAATTGTATGGGTTGAAGCAAGCACCTCGATTTTGGTACACCAAGATCGAAAACTATTTCACCAGGTTGGGCTTCATAAAGAGTGAAGCTGATGTGAACCTATATCATATTGTGGTTGATGGTAAGCTTTTGATTATTGTAATTTATGTTGATGATCTTATACTGAGAGGTGATGAGTAGCTCATAACTTCTTGCTAAGAGGATCTTGCAAGATATTTTGAGATGAAGGACATGGGGCTCTTGCAATATTTCCTTGGCTTGGAAATATGGCAAAGAGATGGGGAGCTATTTGTATCTCAGGGCAAGTATGCCAAGGATATTATGAGGAAGTTCCACATGGAGGGAAAAAAACCCATGGAGACTCCTCTTTCAGGAAACTGGAGGAAGGAGGATGCTACTTTAGGTGAGGTAGTGGATGCTACTATTTACAGGAAAATTGTGGGTTCACTTATGTGTTTGGTGAACGCATGACCACACATATGCTACACATTTAACCAACTTAGTCAATCTATGGTTAAGCCTACCAAGCTCTTTTGGAAGGCGGGGAAGGATGTATTGAGATATCTCAGGGGCACTATAGAGTATGGATTATGGTATAGAGGGAGTGAAGCTTCAAGGATTCATTAATGCAAATTGGGTAGGTAGTCCATCAGACAAGAAGAACACATCAGGGGGCATCTTCAGCAGAGGATCAACAACAGTTTCTTGGTATAGCAGGAAGCAGAGATCAATTTCACTCAGTTTAGTCGAGGTGGAATACATGGGCAACTATTAAAGTTGCATGTGAGGCCATCTGGATGAGGAAGATACTTGTTGGTTTGTTTGGTCATCAGATGGATCCAACAATGATACATTGTGATAACCAGAGTCGCATAAAACTCTCGGTTAATCTAGTATTCCATGACAAGTCCAAGCATATTGAAATCTAGTACCACCATCTCAGAGATTGTGTTTAGAGGCACATTATGTTGTTGCAGTACATTCCCATGGAAGATCAGGATGCAAATATCTTGATGGAAGCGCTTGCGAAGAGAAATTTTGAATACCACAAAGGTAGGATCAGGGTAGCAGATAATCGCTTTCTTCTTGAGAGGGAGTGTTGAAATTCAACAAGAAAATGCACCACATACTAGTGTGGGATTCCAGGTCACACATGAGTGAGGAATTTGGTGACACATTAGTGAGAATGTGGGAAACCAATTTTTAAATAAATTGGAAAATAAATTGTAATATTATCTCATAACAACTTATAATAGTTAAATAAGTTTGATAGACTTAGTTAGCTCAAGAATTTCCAGTTGAGGGTCAAAGGATATGCATGTAGAGTGATTATATTATTTACAGGGTCCAGTTGCAGTTGTAGCACTAGTGTGGTGTGAGGGCAATCAGTTAACTCAAATTAATGAGTTAAAATCAGTTTAAATAGTTCTAACTAAATGATAAACTAGTGGAAGATCAAGTGAATTAAAATAGATTTAATTCACTAGTAGTGATCTACCAAGTAACTAATGATTCACTTTAATAGCTGCATGCATGTCAATTTTGATGGAGACCCAGTTGAGACAAAGGTTAAAGGAAAGTAAACTATCAGTTGCATTTTTAGCGAACTGTCCAGGTGCAGTTATAAAGCCACATGAAGCCCACAATGGATTGCGCAGTCAAGGAAGGTTGGAATTCCTATTTAATAGGAATTATTTTTCCTATGGATTGCGTGAGCAAGGCAGGTTGAAGGTGGGCAGGAAATTGGCTATGTATTGGTCCAATTTTTCCTAGATTAGTGTGAGACAATTGGTAGATTGTATGAGGTCGTGGTGAGCACACATGCATTGTATTGTTTCATGATTCCTTGGTCGATTATACAATAAATATAGAGGGGTTTTGAGTAGTTTATTTCCCTAGGAAAATCTTGTGCTGTGCAATTGATTTACTTCTTTCTCTTACTTGCATTTGATTGAGCGATCGTGATTTATATTCCACAAATATTGTAGAAGGATTCACTAACTTGTTTTAGTACATTGCATGATCGGATTGAATCCATTGGTGTAATTTCTACATGGTATCAGAGGTGTGTTAGAGATTTTCTACACTCAGTGTGAAAGAATGTCAGGCATCAAAACTAATAATCTATTTCAACAAAAGTGATGAAATTTTGGGTGTTAAGGATATTGGTAAAAGACAGTGCACTACAGTTCAAACACTTGATTTATTATGGTTGAATCTAAATTGACAGTGACAAAAAAAATTGAAAACTCAATGGATTCAAGAATGATAGCTAACCTTCACATGGGTTCAAAAGGATGTCTATCACAAACACATTCATTGTAGCAAGTGGGGATAGTAGTGGTGGGATTCATGTGAGAGAAGAGATGATAAGATAATATGAAGCTAGACTCATTATAGAAGAGTTGGATCAAGTTCAAGAACATACTATCATGTAGTGAGATGACATAGCTGGTACAAGGGTGTTATGGATATTGGTGCAAGAGGGTGCACTACAATTGGTATTAGATAATGGTTCAAACACTTTATTCATTACGGTTAAATCTAAATTGGTAATGAAGAATAAATACTTGAAGACTAAATTGATTCATGAATGATAACTAACCCTTGAATGGGTTGATAGGGGTGTGTGTATCTAGCACACTCATTGTCACAAGTGGATATAATACACGTGGAATTCATGTGAGAGAGGAGTTGATAAGATAATAAGAGGCTAGACAGATTGTAGAAGAGTCATATCAAGTTTAGGCACATATTATCATGTAGTGAGATGATGATGTTGGCACAAGGGAGGACCTAGGTAACATCATGGAAATGAATAGATTTTAGCCATTGTCAATGAAGCATTGTTTTACCTATCTGCACAATGGATGCAAGAGACTTTGTTTCTACCTTAATAACTTTGTGGTTCTATATTCTGAATGCCCTAGGAAAACATTTTGTGAGTGGTAAAGCTAAAGATCATACATATGTTAGAGGAGTTAAGAGGGTACTTAGTTTAAATCCTACATGCATGGATTATTGTGCTCTTGTGTTGATTTTTGAGGTATAAGGGCTCATGCAAGAATCTGTGGAAGCTAAGGAAACCCCTACTAGAGCTCAGGTTAGAGGAAAATCACTAAAGCCTAAGGGTTGAAGGGACGATGTTGCCAACCGACCTCACACTAGACTACATAAATTTGAGGCTTTACAATTTGCAAATGGTTTTGCTATTAAGGACAAACCCACAACCCTTTAGAATTTGGAAAAGAGAGAAGGCAAGGTTCACACAAAATGTAGAAATCCATAACTAAATCATTAAAAAATAACTAAATAAAATTTTACCAGATACTAACATTTGTTAGAGAAAAATCATTGATTCCATATATGCAATTAAAAGCACTGGTTTTAAACAACAAATTTCAATATTTAAACAAAAAAAAACTCGTTTATTGAATTCCAAATAAATACTCCAAAATAAAATATATAATGTTTAAAAAACTCCTTACATAAAAATGAATGTGAGTTCGTTTCCACCACTTATTAGTCCTTGCCTATGGCGATGGGACTATAGCGATCGATCGATCATTAAATTCATATTGGTTGGCCGTAAACAATCTTGCTATCCAATTTTAATCAAACTTTTTTGCTAGCTATTTCGTTTCCCTAATTTAACCAAAATTTTGCTTGGAACCTCTTATTACAAACTAAAAACTTCACCGGTATCGAGGTTCATTACAATCAACCAATGTGATTTTACCCAAAGTTTTTTTGATCCGACGAAAGCAATGTGAATGCAATGCTATGAATTGATAACATATCCAATGTTTCTTTCTCTAGGGCTATTCCAAGAATAGCCAGAGTGCCAGAGTTTTGAATGAATGAACTTGACGTGTCATTTTGTCGTTGCCACATGTTTTATTTCCTTTGTTGCCACACACCTCCTGCTTCACCACTTGTTCACTTCAGGTTTTTCGTAGCTTCACCACCTTACTTCAAAGTTTACATAAATACCCTATACCATCACTAATGTAGGCTTCATGATATTCTTTGGATCTGTCCTGCCGAGCTTGGATATTTTATTTGTGTCTGCAATCATTGTTTATGTTTAAGGTGAAACTTATTGAATATATTTCGTTTGCAACAAGACACAAATACATCTCGGCTATCAACACTCTTGCAAAAGACGGAAAGGTGTAGCTTATTGAATATATTTCATTTGCAACAATATACAAATACATTCGGCTATCAGAACTCTTTAGAACTCTTGCAAAACACTGAAATACATCTGGCTACAAGAGACAAAAATTAGGAAATGAACTCCTACAAAAGAAGGAAATACATCCCGCTACCAGAGACAAAATTTTTAGGAAATGGATGAGAATCAAAACTTCCCAAACATCATGCAAAATACGGAAATACATCCAACTATCAAAGACATAATTTAGGAAATGGAATCCTACAAAAGACAGAAATGCATCCCACTGTCAAAGACATAAATTAGGAAATGATATGTCTGTGATTTTTTTTGAGATTCAACAAGATGATGAGCTTAGTGAAAAGAGTCGCCTTCACTAAGTGGGCCCGCGGGCTATTTTTGGCGCAAAGTCTATTTTTAGACATGTCGATCATATTCTATGAGTTGCAGGATGCTATTTGTGGATGGTTGGTCAAGTTGGAAAAATAAATGGATTTATATTTTTAGACATATTGGGCGGAATCTATTTTTAGATTGCCAGTCTAAAAATAGATATGTCGAATATTATTAGCTCTTAATAATATTTGGACTGTAAACATTATCTTATTCTCTTGGAGCACTTCGGTTAAGTGCACAGATGTGGCACAACAGCTGACAGAAGGAAATACACTATTCCTGAGGGTTTACTGAAGCTATTGCATGGAGGACTTCAGTTAGAACTCATGTGACAGAGTTTGGTGGAGTTATAGAAGTAGTTGATGGAGTTGTATTTAGTTTAACTCAATTAGACTCAGTTGAGCTAGTTGTATATAGTCTAACTGATTGATACACTAATGAGAGTGGTGTGAATTAATTAGTTAATTAATTCACTAAATAATAACTCATTAATCAACTGAAGAATACATCAATTAACTACAGTGCATGGACAGTTTCAGTGGAGACCAGTGGAGAGGTAGGTGAAAGAGCAAGTGTGACTATAATGATGCATTGATTGCATCCAACACTCAGTGGAGATGCCAATGAGGATTTCGCAGTGCAAGCTTGGTGGATTCGAGTTCATTCAGAGCCATTCTTTAGCAGGGATTGCGCAGTAGAGGTAGGCTAGCAGGTGGCAGAGATCGGTGCATGGATTTGCAAGATCTAGCCCGATTAGTGCGTATCGATTGTATTGTACTGAGAGCTTGACATGATCAGCTTTGTATGAGGATTGTTACATGATCTCTATGACATATATTATATAAAAATAGTTGGGGTTTTTAGCTTTAGGCTTTCCCATTAAAAAATTGTGTTAATGTGTGTGAATTTTTATGGTTTCATGTGTGCATTGCAATTGATTTAATTTCTGCATGTGATGATCAATGGTGGAATAGATTCTGTATTGTGCATGAAGTTAAATAGTGTGTGATCAGGAGAATCTTGGATATATAACACATAAGTTATATAATTTCTACAAGTATATAATATATAAGTTAGGAAATGATTTGTCTGTGATTTTATGATAAGTACAAGTATAAATAAAATTATCATTCAAGTAATATAAGTAAAATTTTCATTCAGCGTGATTCTATTTCAAGTAGTATTATGTTGTGTTTACTTTGAATTGAAATTCTCATTTTTATCTCTGATAATTTTATTAACTAAACACTATGGTCTGAGCCTTTTGTGCTTCACTCCCTACGACACAATGTTGTCCTCTAATCACTGCCAAACGCCTGTTTTCCAGCCTTTTTGGTTCATTATCTCATCGGAAACCTGGAAATTACCGCTGGAGAATGTTCAAAATCATATTACAAAAAAATTACAGAAACATCATGATGGGTGACTTATATATATATATATATATATATATATATATATATATATATATATATATATATATATACGTTAAAATGAAAAATTTTCATCTAATTTAAATTGTATATGTCTGTTTGGCCATCGTGCTGCTCAAACTCCTTCCTCATCCATCGAAGGACAGGGTAGGGGGAACAAGCAACGTGAGTGACCCCACACATTCCAGAGATTGACAAGCAATGCCTTGAAACGCTAGGGGTTGGTCGTTCCCAGTTGGGTCAGCGGATTTCATGAGCAGTGAGTTGAAAAGCTAGGGGCTAGTCGTTGCTGGTTGGGTCAGCGAACAAAAGGAGAGGAAGACTGCCTTTATGAAATTGCCTGCAGTGCGAAGACTGCTTTTCGAGTGTGTCACAACACCTCGGGTTTACTTATTTTGTATGGCAGAGAAGAGCCAAGCCATTCCCATGGCGTAGAAAAAAAAAACAAAAGGGGCTAGTGACCAACAAATGGGAAAAGTGCATGAATGCATACAACACCACTTGACTCGACCTAAGCACAACTACCATCGATAGTTCGTTAAGCACAAGTGGCATCCATAGTTCCTCAAATCTGAACTCGGATTTAATAGATTTTGTTTATATGATTTATTAAATTGTTTATTATATACTAAATTTAGAATATTTGCTATAAAATATATTTATCTTATATATTTAATACTAAAAATTTAATATAAATATAATTATAAGTCTCTTGTATTTCCATGTTGAGAGTTAGTCTGGCCTACATCAAAGGTGATGCATAATGACGGGTTGCATTCTTAAGTACAAGAGTTGCATGAAAAATAGAATTAATGTTCAAAGTCGTTCATGGTTTACAAAACACACTGAAAGGAGATAGTTTTTTTTCAATGTTTCAAACTCTTGTAGATTTAGAAGGTGGTATTTGATTCAGTGAGTTTTTTTTCAATGTTTCCAACTCTTGTACATTTAGAAGGTGGTATTTGATTCAGTGAGTATTTCCAAAGAAAAAGAGCACGACAGCTTAAAATCTAGGAAAATGAAAAAATTAAGAAAAATAAAATCCAGTTTTGAATCCAGTGGTCTATAGTACGACTTTTTGAAGGCTTTTACGGTAGTTTTTTCCTATTTAATTTCTCTAAATTTCGGCAGTAATTTATTGAAAATAGAAGTTTGATGGGTAACTTTGTACAATAGAAGTGCCCTAGGAGTTTTTTAGGGCACTGAATCCATATATATAGTAAAAAAACTAGATTAAATAACAGAAATCAAGAATTTACCTCAATTTTTTTTACCAGATTCCGACACCTAAAACTCCAAAAAATCACACTAAAGACAATTCCGTTTTGAATTAGTTAGCTAAAAAATTACATTACTAAAATTTCAATTTGCCGATTTTCTTTGCTGACTTATTTGTGACTTCGGAGCTGACAACAACAACCTTTACTGAAATCTAAAATTACATTACTAAAATTTCAACTCGCTGATTTTCTAAAACAACTTGTTTATTTGTGGCTTCGCACTGAAATCTACTGAAATCGAGCCAATACTGAAATCGGGCAAGGACTACAGCTACGCAGTTGCGCAATGATTGATATTTAACCCACCAAAAAGGAACACGGAGGGGGCAAGATGCACGAACTTTGACAAAGATATATTATTAATGAAAAGGTGCGTCCATTGAGTGTGAGAAGTTGGCGTATATACTGTCACATATAAATTTTGCAACTAAGTTGGTTTTATTAATTATGTATATACAACCACACGTAAACTATTTATTAATAGATATGGTGGGGATTTGAGCTCCTCCACTAGGTTAGGTACAATTGTCCCCTAGAACCCAAGAGTATGTCATGAATTACCCCCAGTTTATAAAAATAATAATCTGTCAGAGTTATGAGACGATAAAGCTATAATATTTTATGACGTAAACCGCTCTTATAAGCAAGAGGTAACCCTTAACTTTTAACTCATTAAATGCACTCGAAATAAGAAAGGAACTCGAGTCAAGAATGATTTTTTAATTAATAGATATCTTGTTATATTAATCATGATTTAGAGTTTATTTAGGGGTTATTTGACTTCCTTGAATAAGGGTTAAGTGAAGGAAAGGTGATTGAAGGCCATTGAATGTGTAGCGTGATTTTATTATTAATAGTATAACTTTTTGGTTTTTATTTATCGTGATTATTTATATATCTTGTTGTAGATTTTATTTAGCTTTAATTAGTGGATTAGAAGGTAATAATTAGGTTTATTGTTTTAATGGTGATTTTTACTTATTGAATGAAGTTGTGATATTATTAATATAGATTAGAAAAATTTTTAGAGGTTAATATTTGTAGATGGGCTAATTTTCCATGCTTTTTCCAAAAGAAAGATTTGCCAATTCTTATTTTTTCCTAAAAATGATTCGCCTAAATTTTATATGAAAAAAATATTTTACATTAAAAATCGCCAAAATTTTATAGATAATATATAAAATCATTAGAAGTTTTACTATTTTTACTAAAATATCACCAAACATTTTATAGTTTGCATATTATAGATTAGTAAGATTCGCCAAGGTTTCTAATCTTTAATATAAATTTTCATCCTTAAAATTTTCCTTGATATAAATTCATATTAACTTCTGATCTATCAAGCATTGAGAAGAATCAAATATTTCGAGGTGCAAAACTTTCTTCAATTTTTGCACTCAAAAAAAAGTTTGCATCTTGAGAGATTTGATCCTTGTCGACACTTTAGATTTGGAATTAAGATGAATATATGATGGTATATAGATTTATTCGTTTTATGTATTTCCGATAGTTAAAGCACTCTATATTAATTGCTCTAATGATTATAACTCATCTCCAATTTCCTTTAAAATAATTTGATATAAATGTCAATGTGATTTTAAAATGAACCATGTAAAACATTACTATAAAACTTGAATATATATATATATATATATATATATATATATATATATATATATATATATATATATGACGTTGAAGACAAGAGTAAAAATGAAGAATTTGTTGCATTAAAATTTAATGAGACAAAAGTTAAATTTTTCCTTATCAAATTTTTATTAACATTATAATAAATTCCCCCACGGAGGGTGCCTAGATGGTGAGGTAGAATCCATTAATTGAAATGATAGCAGAACAATTAATAACGAGGGGTAGAGTTTCCACTAAATGGCATCCTACATATATAATAGTACAACTGCAATCGAGACATAATCTGCTCAGAGCATGGGAGAGGATGGAGGTGAGGTTTCTGGATGCGTGGGAGTTTGAGGAAGGACAACCCACCTTGCACACTAACTCAACGAGTTGACGAGCGATAATCATGTATGGATTAGGGTGGATTATGGTGTATGATGAATTGGTTGGGTCAAGGATAGTGAGGAAAGGCGACTTGTGGCTTATATAATAGCTTTGGGACCTCCACTTGTGCATATCTTATGGCAAGTTACTATCCTTTGTGGACTTACCATTCCTAGGAAACAAAAGCAATTCAAGGACTGTGGGAGTAAGCGAGAAAACCTAATTTTAGGAGTGTGATGGAAAATGACATTAAGAGGGAGATGTATTCCCAAGGTAATGATGAACCCGAAATTCGAAATTCTACTGAATAGTTTGGATGGATACCACCAACACATGAACCATGCATTTATATTCAAATTTATTATAGGATGGCCAAATAAAAAGGAAATTAAGAAGTGGATACAACATAAGTGGAAACCGAAAGGGGAGGTTGACTTGAAGTTGGGTCCAAAAGGGTTTTTTACTGTAATTTTCTCTAATTTGGAAGATAAAAATAGGGTATTTGACGGTGGACCATATTTTTTGAACAATGCAGGTCTATATATGAGACAATGGGAGGAATGTTTAATCTAAACGAGGAATAATTTTTAGCAACCATAATTTGGGTCAGGTTATATCCTATCTCGATAGACTTTTGGGTCTCTGAATTTCTTGAGGGTATTAGAAATTCTATAGGGAACTTTGTGAAAATATCGGAGGTCGCAAAAAGAGGGTGTGTTGGAGAGGTAAATCCCCTCTGCGGACAGAGGTGATCCCTACTAGCCCAGATCGGGTCTAGCAACAACCGAGTCACGCTAAAACGCAGGTTTCTAGTTACAAAAACGACAAAACATGATGAGTTGCCTACCTCAGGTCCTACACGATGGTCGTCGAAAGAAGGATGACGCTTCCCGTCCTCCGCTTCGGCAGATCACAATCCTTCCACTTAGCGTGTCCGAACACCTGCACACATGCGAAGAAACACGACGACACACAACATAGAATCTAAATCTTATAACTATACATCAGTCAAAGAAGATGTAATTCATTGCATCAAAGATAAAGATACACGAATGAAACCATAATCAAAGTCGCTTATCATTAATAAAACAGAGGAATGATACAACCTTAAGATCTGACGCTGGATCTTCCTTCGGCGGGGTCGATAGTGGAGCACGTCTCAATGAAACTCGTTGGGAATGGGACAAAGCTCTCTCTCTTCAGCTTGGCTCTCAAAGGCTGTCTGGCGATAGTCTCCTTGCTATTGATTCAACTCTTAGTTCTATGACCACTAGCTTGCTAAGGGAAAATAGCAAGCTTATATAGATGGTGGAAGGGGAGTTGGGATCCCTACTATTGTGGGATTGGCCCTATCCTCAAGGAAGCTTCCATGATAGGTGGAAAACTACTTCCCCTACATGGATATTCAGAGCCAAACCTCCCAACTCATTTTAGAGACTCGTTCAGGAGTTGGTTGGAATCAAACTTCTGCCATTTATTTTTAAAAAACAATCCTTATTAAGCTTGGCGCGAGCAATACATTGGGACAGAGTGCCAGTTGGCGCGCCCTCTTTGGTGGATTTCCCCCAATGGCATGAGGGATGAACTGGCTAGTCACGCCAAGGCAAAAAGATAAGTTTTTAGGGTTTTTCAGAGGAAAATTTCTTCAGAGGAATGATTGTCCTTGTCAAGGGGGATGCCATGAAAGTGGTTTCAGGTTATCTCACTGCTCACAGGACATGGAAAATGCCCTCCAATGCGCGGGATGGGGAATTGCAGGGACAGTGACAAATTACTGTGTAACAAATGCCCCCTAAAGCATGAGGCTTGAAAGAGAGAGAGGGGTGAAATGCTTTACAAGAATGTGCCCAACTGAAAACACTACCGTTGGAAAACCTACGTAGAAAATTACAACTGATATCTCAAATACATGATATGTGGTATGGGTGCAACCATCCATAATAGAGTATACAATAATCAGGATCCAAGGTATGGACGCAGCCATTCAGAAAGGATCAATAAGTAGACTCAGGTATGGTCGCAGCCATCCAATCAATGAGTCATGTAACCAATGATGATAATCCATAAAATCCATAGCCTGGATTCCATCAGACAAAACCCAGGGTCTTTCGCTCCATATCGACCCAAACAAAGTACAAGTCCCAACATGTGAATAATTGAGTTGATGATCCGGATTTATGCAGGAACGCAACAGAATAAACACATAACCATAAATACAGAGATGCATCGGAAATAACACTTCATTTCATTAATATCAAATAACAGAAAGATGCTTACAGACATAATGGAAATAAAATAGCTAGGGTGCTGGTAGCGAATCTCTAAGAAGAGATGTGGTGGCTACAGACCTCTGAACTGAGTTACAATGAGGCTCGAGGGCCTATTTATTATTGAGAAACAATGGAGAGCCCTCAACATCCCAAAACCTAACCCTAGGAGATGAAGCGCCAAAACTATGGGCCCCGTTTGGGTAAATTGGTGTTTCAACTTCCTAGGGACGTAACTTTGGCATACTATCTCCGTTTGACGCACATGATACATCATTAGAAAGCTCTATCCGAGGACTACAACTTTTGTGACGATTTTGATGATCAAAATCGCAAAAAATTTCATACCCAAAAAACGTCGTTTAGGGCCTCAAAACGGCTCCGGAAGTTCAGGACCCGAAAAACTGCTAAAAATAGTAAGTTATGCCAAAACTGAAAAACTGAAAGAGACAATGGTGGGGGCCCAAGTGGAATAGGCGGGTGGCCACCAATATCCACCTCGATCATTCCTCCCCCCTTAGGAAGCAATGGTCCCCATTGCGTTAAGTTCCTCCATGAGATGAGGAAATTTCTGCTGAACTTGGTCCCTGGTGAACCACTTTCCTTGGTGCAGGAGTTGGCCAGCTTTGACAACCCGATACAGCTGGATCTGCTGTTGACGAGTGTTCTTGATTTGCATGTCCATGATACAATCTGTGGTGGCCTGTTCCATGCAGTCTGGGTTTAACTCTGTTGGTGTGAGTTGTTCTGCAATGTCCGAGGTGTCCAGTAGAGGTGGAAAGTAAGGACGAAGGCGATCCACATTGAAGACTGGGTGCAGACCAAGGAATGGTGGAATACTAAGCTCTAAGGCATTGTTACCTACAGCCTTGGTGATGGTGTACGGCCCGTATCGGAGCGGGCGAAGCTTGCGGTGAGGTCCAGTGAGGCGCTCCTTCTGCAAATGTAGCCATACTTTGTCGCCCACCTGGAAGTGGTGTGGCACCCGGTGTTGATCATGGCGCTGTTTGTACTTCGCATTGGCTCTGTCCAATATATCATGAACCTGTTGGCGGATGTGTTGAATGTGCTCGATGAAGCTACTTGCTTTGTCAACTTCAGACTGGACATGAGCTGAATCGGCCTGAGCAGCTGCAAACGGCATGGCTATGTCAATGGGACATAGTGGCTGGAATCCCAAGCCCACCTGGAAGGGGCTATGGCCAATTGAACTGTGGAGAGCCCGGTTATAACTGTGTTGTACATAGGGGAGGCTCTCGTCCCATGTGCGTGGATGCTTTGAGTTGTACATGCGCAGAATGTGTACAATCATTCTATTGACGACCTCTGTCTGGCCATCTGTTTGGGGATGGAAAGCTGTGGACTTGGTGAGCTTTGTGTCCAACATTGACCAGAGGCTGGACCAAAATGTGCTGAGGAACCTGCTATCTCGATCTGATATGATAGACTGCGGGATCCCAAAGTGCACCCACACTCGTTCAAAGAAGAGTTTAGCAGTGGCTTCTGCTGTGATATTCTTCTTACAGGCCGCCATGATGGCCATCTTCGAGAATCTGTCAACGACCACAAAAACACAGTCATTTCCATTCTTAGTAGAAGGCAGGCCCGACATGTAAGCCATGGAGATGGATTCCCATGGTCGACTAGGGGTAGGTAGTGGAGTATATAGGCCTTGCTTCTTGATGGTCGGTTTGGCAATGGCACAAGCAGTGCAGGATCTGATGTGCTTCTCGACATCCTTTCGAAGGTTCGGCCAATAGAAATACTTTTGTAGTATTGCTACTGTTTTCTCAACCCCGAAATGCCCAGCGACTCGACTGTAGTGTGCTTCCCATATCATCTTGGCACGCTCGCTTGAAGGAACACAAATGTGTCCCAGGTGACATAAAAGTGCATCTTGGAGGTGAAAATTTGGAACTTGCGTGCCCCCCAAGAGTGCCTTGTAAGTGTGGCCGAATTCTGGGTCACTCTCATAGAGAAGCGGCTAATCAGAAGTCTCGTGCCCACAAGAGTTGAGCACGGTGGTGAGCGCCACGATCGGTGGTCGGCTGAGGCAGTCTGCAACATTATTGGTGCTACCCTTCTTGTACTTGATGTTCAAATGAAACTCTTGCAGATATGTGGACCACTTCTGATGGCGATCATTCTGCAACTTCCCTTGTGTCTGTATGAACTGCAGGGGCCGGTGGTCTGTGTGGATGATTGTTTATTTCCCCAAAATGTAATGCTTCCATTGTCGATAGGCTTGCACAATGGAATACATTTCTTTGTCATAGGTGGGATACTTGCGAACTGTCTCAGACAATGTCTCACTGTGATATGCCACTGGATGTCCCTGTTGAGTAAGAACTGCCCCAATAGCATAGTCAGAGGCATCTGTCTCGATCTCAAATGGCTGCTGCAAGTCCGGTAAGGTGAGCACTGGGGCAGAACAGAGGCGATTTTTCAATTCTTTGAACGCCTTCTGTTGAGGTTCCGACCAAAAGAATTTTTCTCTCGCTCCTCCTTTGGTGACTTGACTCAAGGGCCAAGTGATATGAGAGAATCCCAACACGAATCTACTGTAGAAATTAGCAAGACCTAGAAAGCTGCGAAGCTCTGTTATAGTAGTCGGGGCTGGCCAATCCCGAATGACTTGGATCTTGGCTGGATCCACATGCACCCCCTTTTCATCAATAATGTATCCCAGATATTGAACCTGGGTCATGCCAAACGTGCACTTCTCCAAATTGGCACACAACTTGTGTTGCCGCAGTGTTTGGAGGACTTGTCAGATGTGATGAAGGTGCCCTTCCCAAGTCTTGCTGAAGATCAGAATGTCATCCAAGTACACCACTACGAATGAGTTGGTGAATGGCCGCAAGATGTCGTCCATCATCCTCATGAAGGCTGCGGGAGCATTCGTCAACCCGAAAGGCATGACCAGCCATTCAAAAAGGCCTTCCTTAGCTTTGAAGGCAGTCTTCCACACATCAGAGGGTTCAATTGGTACCGGGTGATACCCAGACTTCAGGTCGATCTTACTGAAATATTTTGCACCTTGGAGTTGGTCCAGAAGGTCATCAATCCGTGGGATTGGGTACCTATTCCGGACAGTGATCTTGTTCAGCGCCCGATAGTCAATACAGAGTCTCCACGTCCCATCCTTCTTCTGTACCAACACGATCGGGCTCCTACAGGGCGATGAACTTGGTCTGATGTGACCTTTCTGCAACAGCTCCTGAATCTGCCTCTTGATTTCATCATTTTCCAGAACAGAGCGTCGATAGATCGGTCCATTGGGTAGTGGCGCACCTGGGGTCAGATCAATCGGGTGCTTGACCTGGCAGTGCAGAGGAACCCCCGTGGGTGAGGTGAAGATGTCCCCGTACTCCTCCACGACCTTATCCATTTGTTGTCGTCGTGCAGAGGGGCCCTGTCTGGAGGTCGTGGCCACAGTCTTCTTCTTGCCCTGGGGGCGGATCATCAGGAAAACGAATTTCCTGGTTTGGGAAATGAGCTTACTACATTGTTTTGCGGTAACCAAAGAGATAGTCGTAGGAGGTGGTACCTCTGGTATCCTGTACAACTTATTTCCCAAAGTAATAATAACAGCACGAGGTCGAGACTCATACACAGCATGACGTTTCCACAAGTATGGTTGTCCTAATAATACATCAGAAACATCAATAGGAGCAACGTCACATAATACCTCATCCGTGAAGGGCTTGATGCTATAGGGAAGGCGACACTGCCGGCCGACGCGGAGATCTCGTCCTTGGTGAAGCCACCCGATGGTGTATGGATGTGGGTGAGCTGTGGTCGGCAAGCCCAACCGCTTCACGGCGTCTGCTGAAATGAGGTTCTTTTGGCTCCCATTGTCGACAACGAACTGTACAGGGGAGCCCTTTACCCACATCTGGGAGTGGAAGAGACGTTCCTCCTCCTCTGGATCTTCCGGTTCCTCCTTCTGGACCTTTGTAGTGGCAACAGTGGCGCTGGGCTCCGCATCAATAATCTGTTTCCCTTTTTCATTCCCCTTTTCAGGTTCTGATTCGGAGTCGGAGCATGCATCTGACTCAGAAGCCCTCATCTCGGCCACTAGCGACTGCTTCGCCCGACACTCACTTGTGTTGTGAGTGGAGCTCTTATGGAACTCACACCACTTTCCCGTGTCCTTCTTTGGCTTTACGGTGTTGTTCTTGTCTTGTGGCTTTGACGGGTTGTCTTTAGCCACCATGCTCTGTCCTTTGTTCTGCGGTTTGGAAGCACCTTTTCCTTTCTTTTGATTCGCAGATCCAAAGTCTCGCTTCTTCTGTTTGAATTTCTGCTCAATCTTGGCAGCATACCGGTATGCCGTACCAAGCGAGGAGATGTCGAGGAACTCCATTTCCTCCGGAATGTATCTGTGCAGACAGCTGCGATACTTTAGCACCAAATGTTTCTCTGAATCTTTGATACCCAACTTTGTGCGCAGGGTATGGAACAAATTCGTCAGCTCGTACACATCTTGATCCCTTTGTTGTCGCAGCGTGGTCCATTGTATGTACTTGTCCTCATAGCTCCCCACGGGATAGTACTGTTCCTTGACGGCGTCTCGGAAAGAATTCCAAGTTGGTACGGCCGAGAACAGAGAGGGTTCTGTCTGGTCCTTGTTCTCACAGTCGGTTTCCCACCAGTCCTTAACATGGGGGGTAGCTTTGAGGAGTGCAAAAATAATCTTCTCCCGGTCTGAAAAGTCATGAACAGAGAAATATCCTTCTAATAGATTCAACCATCTATCTACGGCATCTGCGTCTATTTGACCCTCAAATATGGGAATGTCGAAATTTACTTGTACCTTAAAGGGAGTCGCAACTCCAGAGTGGCTACTGGATGCAGATGCGCCGCCGGTGGGCAGCCGTTGAAGGATCTGAGAAAAGCTATCCATCATCGCGTTCCTTTGTTTTTCGAGGGCCTCCTCGAGCAATATTTTGATAGGATCTCCTGCTCCCTCATCTTTCTTTTCGTCCCCCATGGGCGTCCGTCGAGGTTTGCGAGGCTGATCTTGCAAAGGTTCCACCAGATCAAGCCCTAGCTCCTTATACCCCGACCTCGTTGGGGACATACAAAGAAGGATCGAGAAAAAGCAGACCGCTCTGATACCACTGATCCGGATTTATGCAGGAACGCAACAGAATAAACACATAACCATAAACACAGAGATGCAGCGGAAATAACACTTCATTTCATTAATATCAAAGAACTGAAATTTGCTTACAGACAGAATGGAAATAAAACTAGCTAGGGCGCTGGTAGCTATCTCTGAGAAGAGATGTGGCGGCTACAGGCCTCTGAACCGAGTTACAATGAGGCTCGAGGGCCTATTTATTATTGAGAAACAATGGAGAACCCTCAACATCCCAAAAACCTAACCCTAGGAGATGAAGCGCCAAAACTATGGGCCCCGTTTGGGTAAATTGGTGTTTCAACTTCCCATGGACGTAACTTTGGCATACTATCTCCGTTTGACGCACATGATACATCATTAGAAAGCTCTATCCGAGGACTACAACTTTTGTGACGATTTTGATGATCAAAATCGCAACAAATTTCATACCCAAAAAACATCGTTTAGGGCCTCAAAACGGCTCCGGAAGTTCAGGACCCGAAAAACTGCTAAAAATAGTAAGTTATGCCAAAACTGAAAAACTGAAAGAGACAATGGTGGGGGCCCAAGTGGAATAGGTGGGTGGCCACCAATATCCACCTGGATCAGCTGAAGTCGAACATGAAATAACATCATCTGATTACCAGCCAATGATGAATGCTGTTAACAGACACGAGAGGAACCACCAATAATGAAAATGGCCCTCAAGGTACTATAGGTACAATCCATGGAATGTGAACAGTGAGTTGGCATCGAACACCCAGAGAATCATTCGATCGAAGGCCAATGAAAAATACCTTACGTCGAATGTGAAGAACATGCCACTGAGGCATGCAGGTTCCAAGGTACCTGAAGGGAGTCTCTTGAACAGCTTCGTGGATAATGAGCTGAAGTCGACAGGAAGTGACCTTGGTAGAAGGTGGGCCATAGTGTTTCCCACATCATCGACATGAGACATAGGCACATAATGTTTTTGAATCAGGATCAGTAGAGAATCAGAGGTAGGTTGAAACTGCAGAGGTCAACTTCTCTTGAACACATCGGTGGCACGACACTGGATTTGGCAGTATTCGACATCACAAGTTTTGAGGTCATAATGATGAGGCAAAGAGCAGATGAGTGGTCAAAAAGGATAACCCAAACCCATGGAGGAAAGTGGAAAATGAGATGAGATGTCCCCAACCCGACACGAATGCAGACAAGTGCCATGTTCAAGAGCGACATACTGCCGACACGACGATGATACTGGTTTCATTTTTCCCCACCATTTCTGGCGAGTACCTCTTTATTTTTACACAAGCTTGAAGAGGATAGCATATGCTTGTCATATAAGTTTGTCCTTCGGAAAAATCCATCCTAGTACATTTAACGAGCCCTAGGAAGGAGGAACTCGAATATCATCATAATGACAAAATCCGATGTCATTAGGTTTTAACGAGTCTGACAAAGGGAGATCTCGGTGTCTTTTCATGTTTAGAGAGTTTGAAAAGATAGCAGAAAAGTAAACTCCAACAGTCCCTTTTCGTAAATAGTTCCTCAGATCCGAAAAGGTAGAAAACTATGTCTGTGAAAACCTCCTAGTCGTGATAGGCTAGGGTATTCCTTTTTTGTAAATAATCTATCCTAGCCCGAAAAAGGGGTAAACGTATACTGGGTAGATATCGTTTCGCAGCCAATTTAACGAGCTCAAAACGACAAGCGACTCGGCAATATTTTCAATTTTTAAGAGTCAGAAAAGAGCTGAAAGTTGACTCCTCCTGGAGGAACGAGTGGCATAAAGGGTAGCTACTGGTTCCGGTGATGGTGGAACTGCTTAGAACAAGTAAAGGTTAAGAGGCTGGCTAATAAGACCACTCATCACAATGGTTTCTCAGGAATGGGTAAAACAACCAAGTGAAGGCATATGATCGACCAAGCAGATAGTGACGGTGGGATGAAAAAAACCAAGGTTCATCTGGAAAAATGGGCTGATAAAATGGCAATCACAAGAGGTAAAATGGGAAAGGTTTGATTTTTACACAAGCTTGAAATCAGAAAAATCTGCTTGAAGTTGGTTTCATTTTTACACAAGCTTGAAACAAAGATAAACTATGCTTGAAACAGGTTTCATTTTTACACAAGCTTGAAACGGAAACAAACTATGCTTGAAATAGTAAGCATGCCCCCAGCATGGTGACTCAATTCGAGGTACATGCCCCCCAAGCTTCAGTCCATATGAAAGTCAGATGGAGTGTAGGTTCAAGTTACGAGATCAAGAGGAAGACTCGACTGGGATTTTACGAGATCTAAACAAAGACTCGAATTGAACAGGAACATGTTTCATTGTTTTAACGAGGTTGACACATTAAAAGAACTATCCTCAGATGACCTTGTTTCATTTTTTAAGGAGCTTGACACAAGAAAACAAACTCTACTCTGACGACCTTGTTTCATTTTTTAAGGAGCTTGACACAAGAAGAACGAACTTTTCTCTGACGACCTTGTTTCATTTTTTAAGGAGCTTGACACAAGAAGAACGAAATTTGCTCCAGACACCTTGTTTCATTGTTTAAGGAGCTTGACACAAGAAGATGAACCATGCTCCGATGACAACTCATCATGATGAATAAGAAGTCAAGGCTTCCAATAGTTTTCCGTCTGATGGAAGGAAAACATCTTGGAAGTCTGGACCCAATGCCCCCAGCACACTATGCACGATGACATCATCACTGAGTATAGGCATGGGGTAGGTAGCCACATAGTTGACCTGTGGTGGGGTAGATACAACGGGTGGATAAAAACTAGGAAGGGATGATGGCGGGCTAGCTGCCACATCAGGACCAAAGAACGAAAGCTGATCAATGGTCACGATTCATCCTTCATGTGGAAAATAGACCACACGAAAAAGGGAGGAGACAAGCGCTCCCATGGCATAGGTGTAATCGCGCCCCAAGAGCAGATTGAAATCCAAGGGGCCTGGAACAACCATCACGTCCATATGGATGGTTTTACCTCCCAACGTAATAGGTAACCTTGGAAGGATCCCTAACGGTTGACTAGTTCTTCTGTTAAATGCCAATAGATTTTGTGTAATAGGCGCAAGCGGCGGTGAACTAAAAGCTTGCTAGGTAGTCGAGGATAAAATACTAACAGACATGCCTTCATCTATAATGGTGTTGGGTACAACCAGACCAAAGGCCTGTACCGTTATCTTGAAAGGCACATAAGATGGAAGGAAGTATCTCGAAAATCGATTCCAATCAAAGGAAGTGACCAAACTACTCGGAGGGGCTACCATCGAACTAAGATGGTCTTCCCCTGGTGTTACAATCGAAGAAGGAGCATCCTCCACGACCTCCATCTCAAAAGCGGGAGGGATATCCTCTGGGACCTCTATCACGGGAGGCAGAGGAACAACTTCTTGAGGTGTAGGGATAGGAGAATCCTTCTCTAGGTCTGAAGAATCTAAAGAGACAAGAAGAACATGAGGGGTATGAGATCCACTCTCCATAGAAAATACCTGGTGCACTGTAGACGAGGCCAGCTCAATCGATCCCATGACCAAAGGTTGGTCGAGAATGTATTCCTGAATTTGAATTTCTGGGGGAGCGGGATTGACCATGGATGACTCTTGACCAACCATAGAATTAGCTGGTGGAGGACTCAAAGAAAGCCATTTATAACCAGCCGGGAGGCATGGCGTATAAACAATTGAGTTTTCCAAAACTTTCTTGGCTTCATCCATATAAGGACAAAGGTGAACAACATGGTGCCCTTCACACAACTTACAGGGATTGGTAATCTTACCCAGCTTCTTAGGAGCCTTACCAGCAGCACCTGAAGACATGCCCCCAACCTGACTCCCAGAAGCTAAAGGCAACGGTAGGCGACCGTTGGAACGGCAGTCTCGAAGAAGATGGTCTCCTATGCACAACATGCAAGGGAACTTGAATTTTTGTGGAGGGTTGGGAGGTTTATCAAGAGGAGATGTTTCAGAAGAAGTAGCTGCAGCTTTAGCCTCTCTCTTATCAGACTTCTTCTTCTTTGTCTTCTTCTTCTTCTTCTTAGCCACCTGGTTACTCGAATCCAGACTTTCACTAGGCGAAGTAGAAGAGGAGGATGCAGAAACAGGCGAAGAAGGGGAGAGGTCCACCTTGGAATCAACATGATGTTGTTCAGGCGGAGGAACTGATTAACCAATAGCTGGGACATTCGGGACCAAAGAGGTTGAAAACAACCAAATAGGCAACCCAACAGTTAACCCAAGAAGGGACAATGTTGCCATGTAAGGAGCACCAACATTACCAAAAGGAGGAAAATGACTCGGATTACCATCAGAGGGGATTCCTTGGTTGGTGAACTCTGGAAAATTTGCCATTAGAAACAAATAAAAATAACACCCTAAGGAAACTAACTTTAACCAGGAATATTTCGTGGGCAGTTAATTTTTGAAACATTGAAACAAAAGTCTACCATTTCATATTTTAAGAGTCAAGAAATGAGTAAAATATGACTCTATCTCTTTCAGTTTGGAAACAAGCGTGAAAGGACAAGCGCTTGATGATATTTTCAAATTTAGGGAGTCAGTAAAGATCAAACTTACTGCTCTGGTAATCTAGGTAAGAGGTGTACCAAGTTTCTGTGAACTGCAATATACACCTTGGTGATCAAATGAAAGATAAATGACTAAGGACTTTCTGTATTTGTAGGTAGTCTCTCCAAATGCTGTGTTCGATGTATCACGGTTACAAGGCGATAGACTTGGCTTCCTATGGATAAAAGGATTGCAACCTAGTGGGGTCTTTCATTATATACTCGACGGTATGGGGAGCACAAGTCCGTACTAGCACTGTCTAAAGCCAAGAGGCGAATGACAACTACTAGGTTTAACGACGCCAGAACATGTCACTAGCCTAGACCTCTAGATATTTCGTTAATGTTTCAATGTAACCTTAAGGTAAATTGAATACATTTTAGAGTTGATCTTCAATTATGTTTCAATTTCAGGCCCTACCAAATGTTATATGACAATCTCCTATATGCAGCTATATGAGAAAAGAAATATTTCAATTCGATGAATGCTATCTAGTTAAGGGAAGAGTCTCAAACAATGATGCAACAAACAACAATACTGAAAATGAAACTTTTTCCAAACTAGATGACTTTCACTATCCAAAAGTAATCTCAAACATCTCACAATGAAAATAATGCAATGTAATCTATGAAAAATCCTCTTTTTCGAAAAATATGCAATTGTAATCTATGCACAATTTCCTTTTTCTTTTCAAATGACAAGAATGCACTTAATGCATTTTTCGATGAGAATATAATTAATGCATGATTTTAATGAAAGAGAATGCACTCGATATGATTTTTAGCTTTCAATCATTAAACGATGTAATCTAAGTTCAATGATAAATCTCAAAAAATACTTTTCAATGCAATGTGAACTAATGCATTTTAACGAAAAGAAAACTTTGAGACGAAAACTAAATGAACGTAGATCTCCTTAATGAAAGGATGAATGCAAAAGGGATGCAAACAAACACTTAGAATGCAATCGTTGTTTCAAACTCTTTTTAATGAAATCCTTCAAAAGACTACAAGACACATGAGGTCAAACACAAAGAGGAATTCCAAAGCATGAGATCAAAACAAGGCATCCATTCCCTTTTACATCAAGCAATCATGGAAAGAAGACATTCCAGCTGAACAATGAGCAATGTAATCTATGCTCATACAGAGAAAAGACCGGAAGGGAAAGACACACTGGTGAAGGATTTAGGGAAAAAATCTCTATTTTCACACACTCTGAAACTAGCACGATTTTTGTGGGTGAAACTAGCGCCAACTGGCGCGACTTGCTCATTGACAACTAGCGCCAATGGCCAATTGGCATGGGTTGCTAACTAAAAACAAGCGCCAATTCCTGAAAAGGAAAAAACAAATAATTTCTCCCAACCAAGACCAGACTCACCACTTCAAGCAGAATCTAAAAATAACCCAGAAGAAAAAGAACTGACAAAAAAAACTCCCGAACAAGGGAAAACCCTAGCACCTACAGGAAATGGCACAATTGTCTAGCTGTAATCAGTGCCAGATAGGGGATGGTGCGGGTGATGAACTGGCAACTTGCGCCAATGGGAACGACTGTCAGGGTGGAAACCACGCCAATCAAGCCAACCATGAAAAGATGAAAATTCCAAAAAAGTAGAGGTCAAATATGATCCTCTGGAGCTGAACAGGGGTCTAAGACCAAAAGGAGATAGAACAGAAGAGAATATCAAGCAAACAAAGCCAAAAGAAACCGAAAGAGACAAGACTGACTCCAATCAAATCCCCAGTAGAGTCGCCAGTTTTTTGGAGAGGTAAATCCCCTCTGCGGACATAGGCGATCCCTACTAGCCTAGGTCGGGTCTAGCAACAATCGAGTCATGCTAAGATGCAGGTTTCTAGTTACAAAAACGACAAAACATGAAGAGCTGCCTACCTTAGGTCCTACGCGATGGTCGTCGAAAGAAGGATGATGCTTCCCGTCCTCCGCTTCGGCAGATCACAATCCTTCCTCTTAGCGCGTCTGAACACCTGCACACATGCGAAGAAACATGACGATAAACAACATGGAATCTAAATCTTGTAACTATACATCAGTCAGAGAATATGTAATTCATTGCATCAAAGATAAAGATACACGAATGAAACCATAATTAAAGTCGCTTATCATTAATAAAACAAAGGAACGATACAACCTTAAGCTCTAACACTGGATCCTCCTTTGGCAGGGTCGACAGTGGAGCATGTCTCAATGAAGCTCGTTGGGAATGGGACAAAGCTCTCTCTCTTCGGCTTGGCTCTCAAAGGTTGTCTGGCAATAGTCTCCTTGCTACTGATTCAGCTCTTAGTTCTATGACCACTAGCTTGCTAAGGGAAAATGGCAAGCTCATATAGATGGTGGAAGGGGAGTTGGGATCCCTACTATTGTGGGATTGGCCCTAACCTCAAGGAAGCTTCCATGATAGGTGGAAAACTACTTCCCCTACATGGAGATTTGGAGCCAAACCTCCCAAATCATTTTAGAGACTTGTTCAGGAGTTGGTTGGAATCAAACTTTCACCATTTGTTTTTAAAAAACAATCCTTATTAAGCTTGGCGCGAGAAATACACTGGGACAAAGCGCCAGTTGGAGCGCCCTCTTTGTTGGATTTCCACCATTGGCGCGAGGGTTGAACTGGCTAGTCGCGCCAAGGCCAAAAGATAATTTTTTAGGGTTTTTCAGAGGAAAATTTCTTCAGAGGAATGATTTTCCTTGTCAAGGGGGATGCCATGAAAGTGGTTTCAGGTTATGTCACTGCTCACAAGTCATGGAAAAGGCCCTCCAATGTGCGGGATGGGGAATTGCAGGGACGATGACAAATTACTGTGTAACAGGGTGCAACATGTCTTATAGAAGGATTTGTATATACATGAACATCTCGTTACCCCTACCAAAATCAATAGACTTGGTGTACTAGGATGATATTTGGACGCAACCACTTGATTACAAACATGTATCTTTTAGATGTCGAAGATGCCATGAACATAGAGATCTATTAAGGGATTTCCCACTACGGAGAAATTAACAATGAGAAGAGGGGTTTTGAGGCATGGCAGATGGCTTTAATAGAGTGAAAAATAGAAGGAGAAATCCTAAGGAATAGTTGCATCCTCAGGGACAAAAAATGTCTCTGGAGGAAATTACTGAGGAGGAAGGAGGGTTAGAATTTACTAGGATCAAGAAAGTAATGCCAATGTTGGAAGAAAATGTAGAAACCCTAGGCATTGAAGAAAAATGCATGTTGAAATTAATCTAGGGTTGGGCACAAATGGACCTAGTCGGGTTTCCAAAAGAATAGAAGGATCTTTATGCCCAAGTTTACACCCAATCGAAAATTCAAGGAGGCTCACGTGAAGTAGGGAGTAGTGGCACTATAGAATTGCTAATGAAAAAGGACAAAGGGAAAGAGTAGAACTTGAAGGAATTGAGACGGAAAGGGAGGAAGAAAATGAGAGAGGTAATTCAAAATATGGGAAAAAAATTGGTTAATTTAGGGCAAGCCATAACATTACTAGAGATTTACTCCTCCTCCCAACGTCTTACTCAATGAGGTTTGTTACCTGGAACATCAAAGGGATTAATAGCAAGGGGAAGTAGATATATATGATGGAACGAATTAGCAAGGAGAAACTAACATTGGAATTTTATAGGAAACCAAGGTATCGATGGAAAATTCTCAAGAGATAGGGGAGATATGTTAGAAGGGGTGGGAGGTAATGAACCTAGATGTTAGAGGAATCACATGAGGGATAACAGTTCTTTGGAACCCACTAGAGGTAGAATTTTAGGACTAGTTGGCATGTCCCAGAGTTTTGTCAAGTAGGTTTAGGTATCTATGCTCCAATGAAATAGTTAGTCTCATAGAAGTCTACAAGCCTCATATTACAGGGGATAAAGGGGATTTCTTAGATTGGTTTTGGGATATTAGAAGGTATCTTCAAGATGAGCTTGTATATCAGGTGGCGATTTGAAAAGGTCATTGGAGGGAAATAAAGGAGGAGTCAGAAGGATAAACCCTGAATTAAATTCTTTTGATATAATAATTTAGGATTTGAAATTGGTGGACATTGAAACTAAAAATGGTATATTCACTTAGAATAATCCATGGGGTGTTAAGAAAAATCTAGCTAGAAGAATAGATATATTTTTAGTATCACAAGAGGTAATGGGTAATGATATTTTTGTGGAAGAAATTGTTCTCCCCTGTTTGGGCTCATATCACTAGAAAGTTTGTCTAGAAATAGACCTGAAGGAAGCCCCCAAAAATAGGCCCTTTAGATTTGAAAGTTTTTTATTAAAGGATCCATACTTTTTGTAAAAAGCAAGGGAATGGCAGGAGGAAATTGAGGTGAAGGGTAAAATAAAAATGCATACATTCCAACTGAAGTTAAAGGAACTCAAATCTAATATTAGGGATTGGAATAACAAGTAATTTGGGCATATCATAGAAGACAAATATATTTTGGAAGGGGGATATAGGAAATACACCAAAATATGATATTGGAAGGAATGAAAAAATACCTAGTGGTGGAAGAAGGAAAAATTCTTAGCAAGATGGAACAAAGGGGAAAACAAGATGAAATTTTGTGGAAACAAAAATCAAGATTCCAGTGGATTAGGGAGGGGAGAGGAACAAAAATTTATTCCATAAGTAGATGATTAAACACGTGCACCACAACAATATTTTATCCCTTATTGGGAGGAATAAACAATTGAAGCTTCAACATGATGGGATAGAAAATGAGCTAGTTGAATATCATTAGGATATAATTTCCGAGCCAATCCAAAATAGGCAGAAATTCATTAAAAGAATTACGACATGCATCCCTAGGATAGTTAACTAGGAACAAAATGAAGCATTAATGAGAGAAATTTCTTTTAAGTATAGGAGGTGGTGTCAGCTACGTCAAGGAACAAGGTCTTTGACCTGGATGGTTTTACCTCAAAATTCTTCAAAGCATGCTAGATCTTTATTGGGGACGAAGTGCATGTGGTAGTAGAAGAATCAAGACTCCTCTAAAAGGTATGGTTAGGGATGAATTAAATGCTCTTAACTTTAATTCCTAAAGCAGGTAAGGAAATGGACCCCAGTATATTTAGGCCCATTAACTTATGAAACGTCATATATAAAATAATCTCTCCAATTGTAGTTAATCGTTTAAAGTCTTTAATCAAGGGATTTATAGCTCTAGAAAAGACGAGATTTTTTGAGGGCCACTAGATCACATATGGAATAAAAATAACGCATGAGATAAATCATTCGATGGAATGCCTAAAGAGGCCAGATATGTTAACTCAACTTATTAAATGCATATGATAAGTTGATTTAGGATTACTTGGCTCAATTTCTTGATGATTTTTTTTCATGGTAGTGGATTCATGGATTAGATATCTTATTTTAACACCATTTTATTTTAGTTTGGTTAATGGTTCCCCATTTAGAACCTTCAACCCCTCAAGAGGATTGCAACAAAGAGATCCTTGATCTCCTTTCCTTTACATATTGGCTACGTATGGCTTGGGAAAGCTCTTAAAATATTCCTTTTCCAGAGGCAATATTAAAGGTCTTTGCATCTTTGGAAATGACCTTCCCGTGACCCACCAACAATTTGTGGATGATGTCTTATTATTTAGTACACCTACACTCAAGGAATCAAAATCTATCCATTCTGTGCTCTCATATTTTATGGAAACATCGGGGATGGTTATAAATAAGGAGAAACTAAATTTTCTATTCTTAAATTGTAACATACTAATTCAACATCATCTAGCTAGAGTGTTCGGGTTCCAGATTGTGAGTATCCCAATGTAATACCTTGGAGTCTCTCTAGTTTTCAACCCGAAGAGAGTATCATGTTGGTAAGAGGTGCCAAAGAAAATATCTTTGAAGTTAAGAAATGGGATTTTTTCCCTTTGAATTTGGTTGGTAAATTAACTCTAAGGAAAGTGGTCCTCCAAGATATTCCATTATATCAGATGGAATTATTACCAACTCCAAAATCAATATGAAAAGAGCTAATTTCAATAGTTATATATCTTTTATGGAGGGGCAAATCATGCTAGGAAGTGGACACCAGTGGCATGGGAGAAATTATGCATGCCTAAATTGGAAGGTGGCTTGGGATTGAGGGACCCTGAGTTAATTAACAAAGCGTTAGGGAAAAGATATGGTGGATATGGTTATAGGGAGGAGATTAATTATGGAAAAAAATTTGGTGTAGGAAGAAGGAAGAGAAAAAAGAGAGGAAGATTCAGTTTTCCCAAGACCTAGACAAGATAAGATGGGGACAATAGACTAAAGGTATGTTTAGTTTGAAAGAGGCATAATATCTACTTGATGGCCATGAAAATTTGGAGAGAGATTTAATTTGTCAAAAGACTTGGAATTTCCATTTGTGGGCCAAAGTAGTACACTTTCTATGACTGGTGGGGAGGAAAAAACTATAAACATGGGACCATATTAGGAAGAAAGGCTACCAAGGGTCGTCCTATTATTTTTTATGTTTTAATAAGGAAGAGATCATGGAGCATCTACGGAACTCATGCTTATATGCATAAGAAATTTGGTCTTACATTCCTTCAGTCTTTGGGAAATGTAGTTAGAACACAAAATATGTTGTGGAAACACTCGGACAATGGAATCAGAACATGTTTTCAAATCCCATAATTAGTATAGCTTGGATTCTAGTAGGGGTATTTTCTCTATGGGCAATATGGAAAGAAATAAATGGGAGGATATTCATAAATAAAATAAGGAAACGAGAGGAGCTATTGAAATTGATCAATAAAAACATTAGGGAAAAAAGCTTAGTTGGAGATTGGTCTTTGGAAGATTTGAAAACCAATAGCCAATAGAAAGAGATAAAGAGGAAGATGGATCTACCCTAGGAAATTCTCATTTTAAGGAAAATCATATCATTGGAGGTATGTAACTAGGCCACTAGAAGTTTTATTCCACTCCCCTCAAGCCTTTATTAAATTAAATTTTGATGGGCATCGAAAGGAAATCCTAGAATAGTAGGGCTTGGAAGTGTTTTCAGCGATTGGAATTCAAGTACCCTAAGGATATTCATGTGAGCTATGGAGCTATAAGTAACAATGTGTCAAATTTCTAGGCCTTGGAGCTAGGCCTATATATTTTTATGTCTGAAGGATTCTGAAAACTTGAAATTGATGGAGATCTAAGCTACTGACAAACAATGTTTAGAAACTTATCTATGGGTCTTCCTCCTTTAAATTGGAAAAACGTTGGAGACTGGAAAGTCTGATTGATAACATCAATGAACTGATTTTGCAAGTGGCTTATGTCATAGTTCAAAATTCAAGAAGAACGGGGAAATGGATAATCTGGGATGCTAGATTATGGTTTAAAGTATTAATATGAGGTGCCCCATTGCGATTCAGGAAAGCTTGGTAGCGTCCCTCCAATTTTTTATTAACTAAGATAAGGAATTCCTCGATGGAGTTTGTTAGTGTCTATGAGTCAATAGTGATCAAATTTTCTCTTTTAGTATTTTTGGATATATTTGGTCAAATTTTTAAATTTTCAAATAAATTTGACATGTATTTTTATTGTCAAATGAGTCTTGAGTCATGTCCTAGGCATCATTACTACTCCCTCCAATTTCAAGGTCATAAAATGAGTGTCTTGGTCATCATTTTGGTCATTAAGTCATTCATAGGCATAATTAAAGGGTTCAAAGTTACAAATCATGGTTAAGATATGAATTAGGTATCATCATTTTCTCATGTCATCAAAATATACATGGAGGTCATGTCATCACCATTGTCACCATCATGGGAGTTAGTAATTAGGGATAAGTTTGTCAAAAAGGTATCAAAGGTACATTCAACCCACATGGAGATGTAACCTTTCCAAACAAAGTAATAAAGCTACAGTATAATCACCTCATAAAGTCACTTCTCAAAGGGACATGTGATGTCACACCATCACCAAAGAAAAAACTGTCTTTCAAGAAATAAAAGGACCATCCAAGCATTCAAAAGCTTCATTCCATCCTCTAAGAATAATTCTCCATCATTGTGCTTCATCTCAGCCATCAGAACCTTGAATTTCTACCCTTAGAACCTAAGTGTCAAAATCACCTTCCAAACTTTCGCTACGCTTCTGCTACCACACGTTGCGCTTCTGTAACATTCGTTGTGTTTCTGGGTTTGAGGATGTTTCTTGATACGTGGATGTATAAAATTCAAAATGGTCGATGTAACAACTGTCTCATGAGCTGTTTGATTGTTAATGACCCCATTTATGGTCATATTTTTGAAAGGATCTTATGTTTAATGAATTGAGACAAAGACTCAAATTTTTAGCTAAAAAAAGGGGAAGTTGCTTCTAACTCCCCTAGAAATTAGGTTATGAGTCATTAGGTGCATTAATTAGTTGTTTTGGATTAGGTTTCGACCCATAGAGGTGGAATCATGTTTATTTTTCTATATGTAATTAAACTCAACTCATTTGTGAGGGTTGGATATTTGGTAATCATAGTGTGGAGCTTCTGTATACCATTTTACAGTGATATCAAAGAAAGTTGCAGAAATAATCTTGATATTCTTATGGTATTCTTATTGACAGTGTTTCTTCTTAGTTTTATCATAAGTATGAATGTTTATTTATCCTTACAACCATATGTATGCTTTCATGTGATCATATCAGTAGTTTTTAAGTAGAATTCATAGGTTTTATGATATGTTTGGTGAGATTTTTATCACCAGACACTTGCCAACAAGCACGCTACACCTCTACATTAGCACATTGTGCTTCTGGAAAAAACGTTGGGTTTTTGGGTTTGGAGGTTAAAGAATCAATAAAAGGTTTATTTATTACCCTACATGAAAAATATGCTCAGAATGTTGGGCTTATACATCACACCTTACCTAATCTAACTGATCCATAAGAGATATGATAAAGTGAAGTGAAACAACAAATGCAATCATATAATCATTTTATCCACTGATTGGGTTATTTGCATATGATTTTTTACGAGAAAAATAGAAATTTTGCATGATGACAACTTCACTAAAAACTTGCAAACAAATCCAAATTTGGTAGGATTGAAAAACTTGGATCCCCTTGTTGACTCCAAAAATGGTGCAAAAGGATATTCAAACAAATGTGCACTGAAGTTTAGCTCATCCAACATATTGTAATTCTGATCCAGGTGGTCTTTATATAATGAATGTAAACTTTCATTTTCATCCTTACTCTCATGCAATTATAACTTGTAATTGTCTTGATATGACTGCAAATTTTTGGATGATCTTAGTAATGAGAATCATGTTGAACAAGACAATGAAGCCAACTTCCTGATAAAATTTTGATCATCTCTGTTTTTAAGCTCGTAGCTAGCTAATGGAGAAGGAATTTGAAGAAAAATATCATTCAAAAAATCAGTTATTGGATCATGGAGAACCTGAGAAGACTGCTGCAACTTGTTATACATTGGTTCCAATGATACCACATGATTTTCTATAGGCTTGTCATTTTTTGCTTCAAATATATTATTAAAAATTTTCTTCAAAAACTGAAATAAATCAAAACTTAATGGTACAAAATTATCCCGCATCAATTCATAATATGTTTCAGGTTCTAAGCTTTCATCTGTATTTTGAAACTCAATGTAACTTAATGGCTACAGTTCTGGAGTGAAAGAAGCTTCTATATCACAAGTGACATCCTCAACTGATTCATGAGAAAAATTCCCATTTATATTGTTGACAACTTGCTTATCTGCTTACTTATAGTTTTCTCTTATTTTTTAAAATGAGTAGAAACACAAGGGTAAGGAGTCTCGATCAAGAAGTTCATTTTATTCTTCATGCTCAATATCAAAACTAAAAGACTATTGATTTCTAATCTTAGGAAAATTTTCTCTCAGAAATTGAAATGAAGTGAAACACAAGGGAAAATAAATTTCACTTTGAAAATTTCTGGATTTTATTCATTGTTGTCATGATTGATATGCATAGGCTGAGTGTTATATTTGAGTTTTATTAATTGAACTTCCTCCTCCCAAAAACATGCCAATGATTTCCTTGAAGAGTCAGCCTTGATTTCGACAACATAGTCATCATCATATTGATCATACTTGGGTAAATCAACAATATAAGGAATGTCATCAAGCATACAGATTGGATCAACATATTTCTTCTCCACACATTGGGATTAGCAGGAAAATAGTTAGAGTCATCAACCTTTTATTCTTATGCAATAAGTGGGTCATGGTGTTTTTGAAGAGAAAATTCATTTCTCATAGTGATATTTTGCATCATTTCTTCCATTTTACTTACCAAAATGTCAAGTTTCTCTTCTGAAGATGTCAGGTACTCCTTCTCTATGTTCTCCCTCTCTTCTACCTTAAATTTTTACCTTTTTACCAACAGATTAGCTTCCACAGCTATTGCACTATCTTGAATTTCTTTGAGAGTTGTAGTTTTCCTTTCTCTCAATTGAAATGCCATTTCAAGATCAAAGACATCCGGGTAGTGTAAGAGAGCTAAACTAGGAAGCAATTTTATATCAGCAGGCATTGAATGGTATACTTGATTGAACCTAGATGAAAAGTGTTGCACTGTTTCTCTTGGATGTCTTTTCAAATGATTATATTATTCTAAAATCAGAAAAGGATTCCTCTTGATCACCCATTTATCAAGGAAGACTTTCACAAACTGATGGAAAGTGAAAATTTCTATAGCTGGCAAGTTTTTGAAACTTTTCTTGGCTTCACCTTGCAAAGATAGAGAAAAAATCTTGATACTGACATCATCTTCTTCGACCTCAAAAAGGTCGAGAAATTTTTCAAAAATGTGAATGTGTGTTTTCAGTAGTGATGTTACCATCTTCTCCATCAAACTTACGAATATATTTGTAATAATTTTCAGGGAAATCATGGAGTATAGGAGGGAAGATGAGTGGGTTGTATCTATTTGGAATTTTACAAGGTATAGGATTATGTACATAAGTTGTAAGATTAATCTTGATCTCTTGAGGCCCATCAAGATGAATATAATCATCAAAAGATTTAGAAGAAGGGTCTTGAACAAGATCAAAGGCGTATGGAGAGTCTGTATTCACAATAATCAAAGGAAAGGAATCAAATGCAAGTCTATGATATTTTCTAAAATACAATATACATTGGAAAACCTTCTTGACATTCTCAGGAAAAGAGAAGAAATAATTCATGACAAAGAACATGATGTCTTGGATGAAATTCCAAGTTGAATACCTAGTATTTCCATATTGTCATTTCATGTTTTTTTTGGTAAGGTTCATCCTCCACTGGAGTCTTTGGATTTGATTTCGAAATTGGATTGGAGTCACCCGGTGAATGATTTCAACCTTATTGTGCCTGATTACTGTCCACCATCAGAAAATCAGATCTGATTATTTTCGTTCATACCCAGGGAAAATGTGACCTTTTTCTCTACGAAAACAGTGCCAAAATGTTGTCACCCTTCAGTTTCCCAAGGCTGAGAAAGGAAGCTAAAGGGGTAACCACATACCAGTCTTTAGATTTGGTATCTAGCCCTACCAAATAAAATAAGGCTCTCTCGAAATTACACTCACAACCATTAGGAATGACTAGAGGATATTTAGGGTTTTAGGCTAGTTAATAAGCTCATTAGGGTTTTATTTAGGATTTTTTGGATCAATATCATAAATCTAGGAACTAGGTTAGGGTTTCAAATGATCAATTCTAGGGATGAAAATGAGGAAAAGTAGGTATGTTTAGTGACATTATTGGGCTATCATTGTGGTATAGGGTTGAAAAATGAAGGATCAAAATGAGCATATGATTATGAATTCATTCATCAAAAGAAATGAAACACAAACATGAATATCTCATCAAAACAAAGCATAAAACTTATGTATTCTTCTTGAAAACTAATGAGATGATCCCGTGAAAGGATACATATGGTTATAAGGAGGAATAAACATTCAAATTGATGATAAAATTGAGAAGAAACATTGTCAATAAGCATACCATAATAATCTTGAGACAACTCTACAACTGTCTTTGATATCACTGTTAAATGGTGTACATAAGCTCCACACTATGATTACCAAGTATCCAACCCTCACAATGAGTTGAGTTCAAGTAAATATAGAAAAATAAACATCATGGAACCTCTATGGGTCAAAAAATAATCCAAAAAATAATAATTAATGCAGCTAATTACTCATAACCTAATTTATAGGGGAGTTAGAAACAACTTTCCCGTTTTTAGCTAACAAGTTTGAGTCTCTGTTTCAAGTCATTAAATACAAGATCCTTTAACAAGGATGAACATAAATAGGCTCATTAAACATGAAAAAAATTATGGGACAACTGTTACATAGGAAAAATTCAACCTTTGACCTCCACATGTCAAGAAAAGTCTTCAAACCCAGAAGCACAACATGCTCTCTCAGAAACACAATGAATTTTAGCAGAAGCGTAGCGAAATTTGGAGGATGATATGGATGAATTTGAGGGATATTTAAGCTGAAATAAAAGCTAGTAATGGTAACTGGGGTTGTCCTCTATATCACTAAAGCTTGAAACCAACAATTTTTTTTTTTTCCGAAACCACTTAAAACTAAATTTTCCACAACTACTCTAGAAGCGCAGCGTGTGCCTCCAAACAGTGGCAGAAGTGTGAAAAATTGATGGTTTTTTACTCTTTTATGTAAAGTCATGAGATGAAAAGAGATGAAAAGTCGATTTATAAGGTTTAAAATTCAAGAGACACCTGCACATGCTTACCATTTGTCATTTGAAGCCTCTGAGAAAAAGCGCAGCATGGCCATGCTGTGTTTTTGGGTAGTCAAATTTTTTCACTTTTTGTAAAACTAGGGGTCAAAGATGAAGCCCTATATCTTTAACCATAATAATTTTTACAAGCCCGAGATAGGTTTTTGTATATAAGGTTTTTGCGAATAAAAAAATCTCTCAGTTTCTTGACATTCATTTCCATCTACTCGTAATCCGTGCCGCAAAATAATGACTAAAACAGGAAATTAAATTGGAAAATTTGATTTTCTGAAAAATATGCTTCAAACTTTGCTGCATATCTCCCAAATGATAACACATGTGCATAAACTGAAGGAGGTTATTGTTATTTGGTTCGGGATTGACAAAAACCTCTTCAATTTTTTTAAAATTAATCTCCATTACTTTAGAAACTGATTTTGAAGCAAAATTTTCCCTGTCTGCAATGTAAACCCTCACAAATGATCACAAAACTCAAAATTTCAAAAATTTGTCTCCTTTTTCTTTGTTTTATTTTATTTTATTTCATACCACCAATGATATATCAACGAATAGGTCTAGGTTATCCTATTAAATCATGATGGTAGCCCACCTCTTATACTTTCTCACAAAATCCTAGGCAACCTACTTGTTAAAATGACCTCTTGATGAACTCTGAAGCACTGATTTCCTGCATATTAATTGGCTCATATCTGGAGACATGTTCTCCCTTATTTTAATTCTTCTTTTCACTGGCTATGGTGTTTGTTTTTCTTATCACGAAACCCTAGTTTGATAGGAGGGAAGGGTAGGGTTTAGGATTGGAAAACAGGGGAAAAGAGTAGCTAGTTTAGGGAGGGAAATGGAGGGGATAGGAATGTTAACTCCCTCCAGTTTCCCAAGGCTTAGAAAGGAAGCTAAAGGGGTAACCACAAACCAATGTTTATATTTGGTATCTAGCCCTTCCAAATCAGAGAGAGCTCTCTCTAAATTAAAGTTACATCCAATGGAAGTGACTGGAGGCTATTTAGGGTTTTAGGCTAGTTAATAAGCTCATTAGGTTTTGATTTAGGGTTTTTTGGATTAAGATCATAGATCTAGGAACTAGGTCAGGGGTTTCGAATGATCAATTGTAGAGATGAAAATGAGGCAAAGTAGGTATGTTTAGTGACATATTTTGGTTGTCATTGTGGTATAGGGTTGAAAAATGAAGGATCAAAATGAGCATATGACTATGAATTAATTCATAAGAAGAAATGAAACACAAACATGAATATCTCAAAAAGAAGAAGCATAAAACTTATGTATTCTACTTAAAAACTAATTATATGATCACATGAAATCATACATATGGTTGTAAGGAGAAGTAAACATTCAAATTGATGATAAAACTAAGAAGAAACACTGTCAATAAACTTATCATAAGATTATCAAGATAATTCTGCATTTGTCTTTGACATCATTGTAAAATGGTGTACATTAGCTCCACACTATGATTACCAAGTATCCAACCCTAAAAATGAGTTGAGTTTGAGTACATATAGAAAAATAAACATCATTCCACCTCTATGGGTTGAAACCTGATCCAAAACAACTAATTAATGCAACTAATGACTCATAACCTAATTTCTAGGGGAGTTAGAAACAACTTCCCCTTTTTTAGCTAACAAGTTTGAGTCTTTGTCTCAATTCATTAAAGACAAGATCCTTTAACAAGGATGAACATAAATATGCTCATTAAACATGAAAAAACTTGTGGGATAATTATTGAATGGGCCAAATTTGACCTTTAACCTCAACGTGTCCAGAAAAGTCTTCAAACCCAGAAGCACAGCGTGCTCTCCCAGAAACACAACGAATTTTAGCAAAAGCATATCAAAATTTGGAGGGTGATTTGGATGACTTTGAGGGATCTTCAAGATGAAATGAAGACTGGTACTGGTAGCTAGGGATGTCCTCTATATCATTGAAGATTGAAACTATCAAAAACACTTCTCCAAAACCACTTAAAACTCAATTTTCCACAACTACTCCAAAAGCACAGTCTGTGCCTCCAAATAGTGGCAGAAGTGTGAAAAATTGATAGTTTTTGACCATTTCATGAAAATTTATGAGTTGAAGCAAATTTATGAGGTGTAAAAGTCAAGGTACACCTGCATATGCTTACCATTTTTCATTTGAAGCCTCTAAGAAGTGGCCACGCTGCGTTTCTGAGCAGTCAATTTTTTGCATGTTTTGTAAAAATAGGGGTCAAATATGAAGCCATATATATTTAACCATAATAATTTTTACAAACCTGGGAGAGGTTTTGGTATATAAGGTTTTTTTGAATAAAAACCTCTCTTAGTTTCTTTAAATTCATTTCCATCTCCTCATAATCCGTTCCACAAACGAATGTCTAAAACAAGAAATTAAATTGGAAAATTGGATTTTATGAAAAATAGGCTTCAAACTTTGCTGCACATCTCCCAAATCATAAAAAATGTGCATAAAGTGAAGTATTTTTTTGTTCTTTGGTGCGTTATTGAAAAAAACTATTTCAATTTTGTACAATTAATCTCCATTACTTCAGAAACTTATTTTGAAGCAAAATTGTCCCTGTGTGCAATGTAAACCCAAGCAAATGATCACAAAACTCAAAATTTCAAAAATTTGTCTCCTTTTTATTTGATTTTTTGATTTTATTTCATACCACTAGTGATACATCAGCCAATAGGTCTAGGTTATCCTGTTAAATCATGATGGTAGCCCACCTCTTGTACTTTCTCACAAAACCCTAGGCAACCTACTTGTCCAAATGACTGCTTGATGAACTGTGAAGCATTGATTTCCTGCATATTAATTGGCTCGTATTTGGAGAAATGTCCTCCCTTGTTGTAATTATTCTTTTCACTAGCCATGGTGTTGATTTTTATTATCAGGAAATCCTGGTTTGATAGGAGGGAAAGGTAGGGTTTAGGATTGGAAAAGAGGGGAAAAAGAACAACTAGTTTAGGGAGGGAAATGGAGGGGATAAGAGTTAGGGAAAAATATGAAAAAAATAGGGGAGATGGGGATATGTGTTAGGGACACCATGGAAGTGGAATTTCATTGAATGGATGAGGGAAGAAGGGAAAAATTGAAAAACAAATTCAAAACCCAGAAACACAACATAAGCGTAGCGCGGGCTAGGGTTTTTGGGGGAAAATAGTGGGATGAAGGAAATTAGTGTGAGAAATGGTTAGATAATGTTTAATAAGTGTATATAAGGGTATTTGGGTAGAAAAAATAGGGAAATTATCTCTGAGATAAAGTAAAAACCATGAAAACTAAAAGTGCAACGAAACCATAAGAGAGGGAGTCTATTCACTTTTTGTGAGAAATGACTACATGAAAGAGGTGTTTAAAGGCTTTACTTACTTGATCATGAATATTTAAATCTTGTAGGGGAAGAAATGAACCTTTTGTTTCTTTATTTTACCTCCAAACCCAAAAACACAGCGTGTTTTCTAGAAGCACACCGTGCTAATGCAGAAGTGCAACGTGCTTGACGACAAGGGTTCGGTGATGAAAAATTCAAGGTCTTGATGGATGAGATGAAGAAAAATGGCAAAGAATTGTTCTTTGAGGATGGAATGAAGCTTTTGAATGCTTGGATGGTCCTTTTATTGCTTGAAAGTTGGTTTTTTTCTTTGGTGATGGTGTGACATCACATGTCCTTTTGAGAAGTGACTTGATGAGGTGATTATACTGCAGCTTTATTACTTTGTTTGGAAAGGTTACATATCCATGTGGGATGAATGTACCTTTGATACATTTTTGACAAACTTATCCCTAATTACTAACTCCCATGATGGTGACAATGGTGATGACATGACTCCCATGTAGCTTTTGATTATATGAGTAAATTATGACACCTAATGCATATATTAACCATGATTTGGAACTTCGAACTCTTTAGGTATGCATGTGAATGGCTTAATGACCAAAATTATGACCAAGATACTCATTTTATGACCTTGAAAATGGAGGGAGTAGTAATGATACCTAGGACATGACTCAAGACTCATTTGACAATAAAAAGTCATGTCAAATTTATTTGAAAATTTAAAATTTTGACCAAAGACATCCAACAATAATGAAAGAGAAAATTTGATCACTGGTGACTCATAGACACTAACATTGGCTCCAGCTGGGGATGGCAGTTCCTTTAGGAGGTGTCAAGAACACCGTAGACCAGGTAGCCTCATCCATTGGGCAATGGAGTCAAAATAAAATACTTGACACTCAAATGAATCACTGAATAAACTGAGAAAAATGAAAACTAACTTGACTTGACTCAAATAAAATTGAAAATTGAACTGTACATTGTCAACTACAAAATCTACTGGAAACTGACATTGAAAAATATGCTTAGAATGTTAAGCTTATTCATCACACCTTACCTACTCTCACTGATGCATAAGCGATTTGATCAAGTGAAGTGAAATGAATCAAAACTTAATGGTATAGAATTATCATGCATCAATTCATAATATAACTCTGGTTCTAAGCTTTCATCTATACTTTGAAACTCAATGTAACTCAGTGGCTATGATTCCGTGGCAAAAGAAGATTCCATATCACAAGTGACATCCTCAACCAATTCATGAGGAGGTTTCTCATTTAAACTGTTGACAACTTTCTTATAGTTTTCTCTTATTTTTGCAAATGAAGAGAAACACAAGGGTAAGGAGTCCCGATCAAGAAGTTCATTGTCTTCTTCATGCTCAATATCAAAACTAAAAGAATCTTGATTTATAATCTTGGGAAAATTTTCTCTTAGAAATTGAAATGAAGAGAAACATAAAGGCAAAAATTTATTTAAATCATGAAGTCATTTGTGAGGGTTGGATACTTGGTAATCATAGTGTGGAGCTATTGTACACCATTTTATAGTGATATTAAATACAATTTCATCAATAATCATGGAATTCCTGTCGTATTCTTATTGACAATGTTTCTTCTTAGTTTTATCATCAATTTGAATGTTTATTTCTCCTTAAAATGATATGTATGCTTTCATGTTATCATCTCATTAGTTTTTAAGCTGAATTCATAAGTTTTATGCTCTTCTTTGATGATATATTCATGTTTGTGTTTCATTTCTTATGATAAATGAATTCATAGTCATATGCTCATTTTGATCCTACATTTTTCAACCCTATACCACAATGATAGCCCAAATATGTCACTAAACATACCTACTTTGATTCATTTTCATATTTTCAATTGATCATTCAAAACCCCTGAACTAGTTCCTAGGTCTATGATCTTGATCCAACAAGCCCTAAATCAAAACCTAATGAGCTTATTAACTAGCCTAAAACCCTAAATAGCCTCCAGTCACTTCCGTTTGTTGTGAGTGTAATTTAGAGAGAGCGCCCTATAATTTGGTAGGGCTAGATACCAAATATAAATATAGGTCTATGGTTACTCCTTTAGCTTCCTTTCTTAGCCATGGGAAACTGGAGGGAATTAACATTCCTATCCCCTCCATTTCCCTCCCTAAACTAGCTGCTCTGTTTCCCTTGTTTTCCAATCCTAAACCCCACCCTTCCCTCCTATCAAACTAGGGTTTCTTGATAAGAAAAATCAACACCATGGCTAGTGAAAATAATAATTACAACAAGGGAGGACATTTCTCCAAATACGAGCCAATTAATATGCAGGAAATCAATGCTTCACAGTTCATCAAGCAGTCATTTGGACAAGTAGGTTGCCTAGGGTTTTGTGAGAAAGTACAAGAGGTAGGCTACCATCATGATTTAACAGGATAACCTAGACCTATTGGCTGATGTATCACTAGTTTTATGAAAGAAAATAAAAAAATCAAAGAAAAATGAGACAAATCTTTGAAATTTTGAGTTTTGTGATCATTTTCTAGGGTTTACATTGCACACAAGGACAATTTTTCTTCAAAATAAGTTTCGGAAGTATTGGAGAATAATGTGAAAAAAGTGAAAGAGGCTTTTGTCGATAACACACCAAAGAAAAACAACCTCCTTCAGTTTATGCACAAGTGTTATGATTTGGAAGATATGCAGCAAAGTTGGAAGCCTATTTTTCAGAAAATCAAATTTTCCAATTTAATTTCCTGTTTTAGTCATTCTTGTGTGGCACAGATTACGAGGCAATGGAAATTAATTTCAAGAAAATGAGAGAGGTTTTTATTCCAAACAACCTTATCTACAAAAACCTCTCCTAGGTTTATAAAAAATATTATGGTTAAAGATATATGGCTTCATTGTTGACCCCTATTTTTACAAAAAGTGCAGAAATTTGACTGCCCATAAACACACTGTGGCCACGTTGCACTTTTCTAAGAGGCTTATAATGAAAAATTGCAAGAATGTATAGGTGTATCTTGACTTTTACACCTTATAAATCCAATTTGTGTCTCTCTCTAGCTCATAAATTTGAGAAAAGGGTAGAAAACCATCAAATTTTCACACTTCTGCCACTGTTTGGAGGCACACACTGTGCTTCTGGAGTAGTTGTGGAAAATTGAGTTTAAATGGTTTTGGATGGTTTTTAATGGTTTCAATATTCAATGATACAGAGGACATCCCCAACTACCATTACCAGTCTCCGGTTCATCTTAAAGATCCATCAAAGTCATCCAAATCACCCTCCAAATTTTGTTATGCTTCTGCTAAAATTCGTTGTGTTTCTGAGAGAGTACGTTGCGCTTCTGGTTTTGAAGAATTTTCTGGACACATGGAGGTCAAAGGTCTAATTTGACCTATGTCAAAGTTTTCCCACAAGTTTTTTCATGTTTAATGAGCCTATTTATGTTCATCCTTGTTAAAGGATCTTGTATTTAATGACATGTGACAAAGATTCAGACTTGTTAGCTAAAAAAGGGGAAGTAGTTTCTAACTCCCCTAGAAATTAGGTTATGAGTCATTAGTTGCATTAATTAGTTATTTTGGATCAGGTTTTAACCCATAGAGGTGGCATGATGTTTATTTTTCTATATGTACTAAAAATCCACTCATTGTGAGGGTTGGATACTTGGTAATCGTAGTGTGGAGCTAATGTACACCATTTTACAGTGATATCAAAGACAGTTGCAGAATTATCTTGAGATTATTATGGTATGCTTATTGACGGTGTTTCTTCTCAGTTTTATCATCAATTCAAATTTTTATTTCTCCTTAAAACCATATGTATTCTTTCACATGATCATCTCGTTAGTTTTTAAGCAGAATACATAAGTTTTATGCTCTGTTTTGATGAGATCTTCATGTTTGTGTTTCATTTATTCTGATGAATGAATTCATAGTCATATGCTCATTTTTATCATTCATTTTTCAACCCTATACCACAATGACAACCCTAATATGTCACTAAACATACCTACTTTGCCTCATTTTCATCCCTACAATTGATCATTCGAAACCCTGACCTAGTTCCTAGATCTATGGTCCTGATCCAACAAACCCTAAATCAACCCCAATGAGCTTATTAACTATCCTAAAACCATAAATAACCTCTAGTGACTTCCATTGGCTCTGATTTTAATTTCAAGAGATCCCTTTCTGATTTGGTAGGGTTAGATACCAAATCTAAAGACTGGTTTGTGGTTACCCCTTTAGCTTCCTTTCTTAGCCTTGGGAAATTGAAGGGTGATGAAAATGTTGTTAATGGTATTAATGAGGGTGCCTTGGGGGTTGATCCCACCACCCTTGGACATGATGAAAATTTATGTTAAGAGGGTGTGGCTCGCACCCAACATGCAAGAGAATGAAAGTCACCAGATGACCTTCAACTGTTTTAAATGGTCTCATGCGATGGAGCTTCAGGAATTTAGTGGTGAGGTGAAGGGCATAGGTGAGATAGATACCTTGACCTCCCTACTGGTGGTGGTTGTCTTGAACTTTGAGGTGAGGTTCAGTCTGCTTGGGTTCGAGTGTGGTGGTGCAACAAAGAGGGTATGGTTTGATAGTTTTCTATGGTTGAGGTGGTGGGAGGGTGGAAAAATTTGACACATGGAAGGTGGCTCATGGATTTTTCTCCTGGAATTCGATGGTGTGAGGAGTTCCTCCTCTTCGAACCTCAGAGAAGTGGTGCAAGTCGTATCCCAAATTTTACTGTTTTGCTGCTTTATTACTTGCCGAGGATCCATTTATATGAATTTTAGATATTTTTTTGTGAGTTTGGGGGTTTATGAGTAGTCCGTGTGTTTAGTATCAAGTGGTTTTAATAAAATTTGGTTGATGTCTGGGCTTAACAACTTTGAAATTCTAATTTTTGTGTATTTCCTTGAGTATTTAGTTTTTTTATCTGAATAATTGGGAATTTAATCATGTATCTATATGTGTTCTTAGTATTCTCCATTTCTGAGGTTCGTTGTAAGTTGTGGCCTCCAAGTATCCTATGGGTTTATTTTTGGTTAATGGTGTTTGGATACATTGGCTATGAGGTTGGGGTTTTCATGTATCATGGGGAAATTGTCAGGGAACCCCTCTCGTTGTGTGGTTTGTGTTATGAGTTTAGATGATAATGTTGTGGGATGGTTTGTAAGTCCTAGGTAAGTTGCATCCTATGTATTTTATTATTTCTTTGTAGGTAGAGGAAGCTTCAATAATTATCATATGTGTGACCCCTCTCTTGCTGCCATGCGACCTAGACAACACATGCGTTGTTAGAGAGGGGCTCAGGGTAGAAGTCTGCAAGGAAAATGAAGAGAGAGGCATTTTTCTTAGGATTATGCTGCTACATATTTTAATGATGTGATGTCAAAGACAAGAAAATAAATTTTCAAGTTGGAAACCCAAGCTAGGGTGGATAGGAAATCCCACTTGGATTCCAAAATTATGGACAAAGTATCGATCTGGATTTTAGACCCTGACCACACTAAGGGAAGAAAGAATCAATATTTGAACTCAGTGGATTTACATTGGCAGATGAAAAATTTGTTGGGGTTGGCTCTAAAGGACAAGCAAGTCGAGAGGTATAATGTCTTTTCGATGTAAGGCTTGCCCATGTGGAAGAGCACTCACATTGTGACATTGATAATATTGAACCTCTAGGATTGAGTTCCAGAGCTCCAACTACCATCTCATCTTCAAGTCTGAATGATCCATCACGTCTTCCAGATTTTTAGACTTTCTATTTGTATGTTTGGTATGCCTTGGACAACCCAGTAATAAGGGATTTTGTATTCTTGGTTGTACTCTAGATATAATAATATGCTAGTTTTGGCGCCATGGAATTTGTAGGAAAGTGTTGGTATTTTGAATCCATGGTAGTACAAGTGAGGCACAAAGAAGTCATTTGCTGGATAGCTACAAGAACAATGTATTTTTTTTGGTAAATAAAGTATTAATTTACACATAAAATAAAATAAAATTACAAACAAATTTTTGCAGGAAAAAAATCTTAATATACATATCACGTTAAAATAAATTTAAATAATAATGATTTATATTTTAGAACATATAATTAATAAACATATAAAAACTTAATAAATATAATTCATTAACATATAATTAAAAAAAATGATCTATTTAACATCTTTTCTAAGTTGTATCTTATGTCATCAATTATATGCATATCACATTAAAAGAATATTAAAACATGCAACTATTTATAGTATCAATGTTTTAATAAAATTAAAAATAAGAATATTTTTATATATAGAAATATGAAATCTATATAGATATAAATAATATTATTAAGAAATAGAATAGATCCAACTTAAGTCCATATCTACCAATCGCCAAGAGGAATAAAACCTCTCAAGGTGAAAACATTTTATCAAGCCTTGCACTCAAAAATTGGTTTGAATTTTGAGAGATTTGATCCCTCTCTACACTTGGTAGATTTGAAGTTAAAATGGATCCATGTTAGTATTTAATTCCATATCATGTATTGTTTCATTTGTACTAAATGAAAAAAAAAACTACACTCTAATAAATTTGATTCCCATATACGTTTGATAGATTTGAGTTTAAAATAATTTACTTAGTTTTTTGTTGTCATAGAAATATGTATGTATGTAATTTCTTTTTTGTCACTTAATGTTACATGACAAAATTTCCCCCATAATCAGTGATAAAACACCTCAAGACTTCGTTGAATCAACTCTGACTAGAATTATTTTCTTTTGTTCATTGCGAAATAAAAATAAAAATTAAAAAACAAATTTTTAATTTAATTAGTACACTTTTTGTTAATAGGCATGTTTATATTAGAGAGAAGATACCAAATTTTAGAGTTATTGTTGTTGTTGTTGTTTTTGTTTTTTTTAATAAATTACAAATATTAAATGTATGTTGAAGATCCAATAAAAAATAATATTATTCATTGTCATTTTTTGATTTCTAGAGAATTAGTGACTTGGAAATATCGGTTGCCACTATTACACCAGGTATAATTTTTTCATAAATGCCATAAATGAGTTAGTTACAACATATCTCTATAGACTTGAAGCCATACAACTAGGAAAATGAAATTTTCACCAAACCTCTCGAGCTAAGATCCTTTGACTCTTCATTGTCATTATTTAATGAAATGTTGTGATTAAATTTATCAAGTTATTTGCATTTTATAAATGGGGATGCGTGATTTGAATATTTTATTTTATTTGTAACTAGACTAAGCAACTTGGTCGATTTTGCACTCGCTTAACATGGAGCCAATTCTAACTGCTACCACTAATTGACCTTATGTCATGGGGTTGATTCTCACTTCTACCACTATAATCTCTAGGTGCCTAGGTGCATCCCTTCTACAGACACATACTAGTTGGGGTGATTTGAACCTCCAATCTCATCACACATGACACTTAATAATCATTATGATTACCAATTGAGTTTCCCCCACCTAGGGGGTAACATGGATTTATGATTATTTGCATTATTAGGGGATTTTTAGGTATGCAGTTAACTTCCAACTACAACATTTGAATTCTTTCCAAAAATTTTGCTGCACTTGTATTTCTTACTTGCATAAGTGTCCTAAACCTATCACATTATATCAACCATTTAACATATATGGTTGGGCTAATTCTAATTTTAAATATAAATATAAATTTATTGTAAAACCTTTTTGCATTTTCTACTTTAAAATTTATTTGTATTTTTAATTATTTTTTCATATAATATTTGTCATATTGAATTGTAAAACACCTCAATTTCTTAAACATTATTTTTTAAATACATATGAACATTTATATACTTAAGTAATTAAATAATAAGATATAAAATCTATTGTATGAACAATTATATTTTTATTTTACAATTTTTAATTAAATCTTATTTTCATTAAATCTATTTGTTTATTGTAAGCTAAGGGGTAAATCCTCTATTTATCAAAATATATTATAATATTCAGCCCATAAATTCTATGTAGTAGATGGTCTCAACCCACCTTGAGGAAAACCAGGTGTGATGACCAACTATTAACATATTATCTAGTCCAAAATCTTAAATAAATAAAAAAATGCAGTGTCTCTAAAGAAATTACATCATCATCAAACCATCGATCTAAAACTATAAATATAAGAAAACTAAGTATCATAGGAGGAAACATTTTTAGGATATCTTGCACTCAATCTCAGAGGAACTAGAGTTGAAATATCAAATATGTGTTGCTTAATTTTAGCAAGTCTGTTGTCCATATTCTACGTGAGAAATCTCATGTTTTGTTGCTCTCGTTTGACATCTGTTAGGTGGGAGAATATGTTGTATTGGTTAGCTTTCCTCTCCACCTAAATCCTTCCCATAAAAAAATTCATTTTCCAATATAGAAAGAGAGATTGAATATATTTCTTCCTTCTACTTCTCGTATGTATCGAATCTACTACCAATTGCCCAAAATATTCCACTAACTCAGAATCAGACATCGAATGTCTATCTATCACTACCAGTTCCTCGAATTGGTGTAATTCACCACAGACATCAGTAGGGGTATTACCATGGAACAATTTTGTAGCTTGATTGGCTTGATTTTTATCCCAGTTGTACCCCTATGGACCCCTTCCACCACTCCCACCTCTATGACACTTCATTCATTGCATAATGTCTTCCCACCACTTCGAACCTATTTAACCCTCAAATGCAACCAACAAATATTACCCTCAAAGCTATGAAGATTCCATAACTCCGAGAGTAGAACCCATGCACTCACTCAAACACTGTATAATTGACCTCCCAAGAACAAGAAACACACCATTGAGACACTAGGCCCCATGTGCCACTAGGTTCCAGACACAATTGCTACAAATTTGTGTAGACAAGGGATGTCTCTGCCACTTGAGGGGTTCAAAGAATATTTCACCACTTCCAAGTTACTAAAACTACAATTTTTTTTCAAATGACTCCCTTTACCATAGACACAAAACAAAAAAATATTCACATCTTCATCTGCACAAATCGAAGCTTTATGAGGTTTGAGAAATACACCCACATATAAATTCAAACAATTAAAAAAATAGTTTTTCTAGGAAACCTATGGATAAACCCCTTCCACAAATATAATCCATTTATATATTAGGTTCAAAGTCTTGATAAACCCATAGTTCCAAAGAGGAGCTAATTAATTGAGAAATTCTCAGGCTAAGGAATAAGGCCAGAAAGCCTTTGGAGGGCCCTTGAAATATAAGCTCCTTGCACCATAATAGAAAGAAGAAAACACATATAGAGCCCACTCCCTTTTACAGCTCATACAAAATGAGAACTGGGTGGCCCAAGAATTTTCCAGACAAGAGCCAAACTAAGAAATTAACCAAGAAAGATATCTATAGTTACACTAAAAAGCCATGCAAAATCCCAAATATTATAATTCCAGACATAGCCAGGGAGATTCAAGCAAGGAAAGGAGAGAGAGAGCCCAAAGACAACATACCCTGAATATGAATGCATGGAAGGCGAGTTTGACCCATAGGCATTAGTGTTAGTGACTGGTTCCAAACAAGGTATTTTTTATATATCCAAATATTATGCCTATTTGTAGTATTATAGGTGATTATTCTAGTTTGAAAAGTCATACATATAAAATGTAGGCGAATATTCAATAAAAAATATGTAATTTACTATTAAAATTGGTAAATTTTGGGAAAATATTATCCATTTAATCATATATGTAAAAAATACGTGAAATATAACCAAATGGACAATTTTTTTCATAAAATGTCCAAAAGTAGCCAATTAGTGAAATTTCACCCCTAAAATTTTCCCTAGTCCCAAATATAAACCGAGTAGTCTTTAGTGTGACTTTTTGAAGGCTTTTACGGTGGCTTTTTCCGGTGTAATTTCTCTAAAATCAGACAGGAATTCATTGAAAATAGAAGTTTGATTGCTAACCTTGCACAATCGAAGTGCCCTAGGGGTTTTTGAGGGTGGTGAATCCATATATAGAGTCAAAAAACCAGTTTAAATAACAAAAAACAAGATTTTACCTCAAATTTTTTCACTGGATTCCGGCACCTGAAACTCCAAAAGGTCACACTAAGTACAAATCCAATATAAACTCCATTAGTGATGCCCAACCGTAACTTGCCCAACCACCAATAACTGCAATGGATACAAACTGACTCCTCAACCCTGGTTTCAAAACTGAGCAAGTACAAAAATCAACACTCCTAAATGACAAAGCACATGTTGGTCCTCTAGCTAAAACACCTCTAATACCTCTACAAACAAGCTATCACATGTGAGCCCGAATCGAGACACTTTGTTAATTCACATCACATGCAGTGACATATGCAAGAATGGCTACACTGCCTTGGGGAGTTAATGTCGCACATTCTCGAACCACCCAGGGTCATGGGCACAAATTCCCCACCAAGCTCATATTTATATTATTCACCCTCATAAGGGACATTAAATTTATTTTTTGAATAATAACTTCTTAATATTATATAAAATAAATTATATTTTGATTTAGATACAACTTAAATTTACTTTATTATATTTAAATTATTAATCGATAATTTTTTAATAATATACAAAATAAATCATATTATTCAATTTTATTTCTATAATTAACAAATCTATTATTTTAAATGCAGATAAAAATATTATTAATTAAATTATATATATTTCACATTTTTATATTTCTATTTTTAATTATACATTTATTACTTAAATTTATTAAGTTTTTATATGTATTATATATTATGAAATATGATGACTACGATTATGATTTGGTATTATTTTAAACCTATTTTAATGTGAAATGTATATTATGATTTTTTATTTTATTTTATTTTTTTCTCGGAAAAATTGTTTGTAACTAAAATAAATCAAATTGCAATTAACAAATTGAATTTAATCGAACTTATTTTTTAATTGAGCCAATATATCTCCCATATTGAATTGGAATTTAAATGTTTACAGTCATTTACAACACTACAACATCTCCCCCACATTAGGACATAGAGCAGCTATCGATGCAATAATTGTTTGATTTCAATCCTTTTTTGATTTTTGTAAAATAAAAGTATTTATATTACTATAAAAATCATGTACTTACCCCCTGATGGGAGTGGGAAAGTGGAGGTAGATCGGGCCTCAGGATCTTCCCAAGAGGCACACAACACTTAATGATTAAACTGTTGGGTTTTATGAGACGAGACGTCTCACATCCAAACTCTTTCAATATTATGAAGCTGAGTATTATGTGTGGGTAGTGTAACAACTTGATTATTGTTCTTTAGGTGATGAATATTAGTTGTAGGGTGACAGGTTTTATCGTTGATAGCCATGCACACCTGCCTGGGCCATGGGTGTCTTGTTGCAGTGGTAAGGTCTCCCATGTTGATTATGCAAGCTTCAAGTTGGAAGCTCAATTTTTTTTTTTTTTTTTAGATCTAAGACAATCGGTAACTGGTGAGAGTTGCCTGAGCAAGGCCCGGGTTCAAATCCAACTGGCTGCCACTATAAACCTAGGCTAGGTGCAACAGCCTGCAAGCCGCACACAATAGCAATTAACTTATGCCTCAACAAGAGCCGAGATGTCCTGGAGAGACCATAAGTGATGTCTCTGTTGTCGGCTGTGGATTTAGTAGGGTGGTAGTGTGCTCCAAATCCCACTGGTGGTTTGGGGGTCTTGTTTATAGTGCCTTTAGTGGGTCGAAGGTATTTTTGTTTCCATGTGAGTTTTTTTGGGTTATAGCTCTGGGTTTGGCTGCTTACGAGGGATGGATGGTGTCAAATGTTTTGTTTGAGTGCGAGTAGATGGTATATAGGGGACCTCGTGAGGGTCTCTTTTTCTTTCCATTATTTGGAAGTTCATTTTTGTTTGTGGGGGAGTGACATGGTCGTTGGGGTTGGGAGGATTTTCCATGTTGTGTATTAAGAGTTATTTCTTGTGTTTTCTGTTCACTTGTTGAGATGGGCGTCATCTGGATTTTTCCTGCCTCTGCCCTTTTAGGGTCTCCATCTGGCCCCCTCCAATTTCCCCCCCAATTTCTGTGTGGATTTTGTAGCTAAGGGTGTCTCTGGTTTTGGGGCTGGGTATTTTTATTGCTTCCTTTTGATCCCCCTGGTTTTGGTGGCAGCTTATGCTTAAAGTAGGTGATTTATTTACCCCAGTTTGATATAAAGGTGGGTGTTTGCATACTTGAGTGGAGGTATGCTTGCCTAGGGAGAGGTGTAGTTTTTGAGCTTAGACAAGAAAATGCACCACATACTAGTGTGGGATTCCAGGTCACCCACGAGTGAGGAATTCAGTGAAACATTAATGCTAATGTAGGCGTCCAATTTTTAAATAAATTGGAAACTAAATTGTAATCTTATCTCATAACAACTTGTAATAGTTAACTAAGTGTGATAGAATTAGTTAGCTCAAAATTTTTGAGTTGAGGGTCAAAGGATAGGCATGTAGAGTGATTCTATTATTTATAGGTTCCAGTTGCAATAGTAGCACTAGTATGGTGTGAGTGCAATGATTTAACTAAAATTAATTGAGTTAAAATCAGTTTAACTATTTCTAACTAATTCATGAGCTAGTGGAAGATCAGGTGAATTAAAATAGATTTAATTAACAAGTATTGATCTACCAAGTAACTGATTATTCACTATTAATAACTGCATGCATGTCACTTCTGATGATGATCCAGTTGAGACAAAGGTTAAAGGCAAGTAAACTATCAGTTGTATTATTAAAAAATTGCCGGAGAATAATTATAAAGTCACATGATGCCCATAATGGATTGCATAGTCAAGGAAGGTTGGAATTCCTACTTAATAGGAATTATTTTCCTAGGGATTGTGTGAGCAAGGCAGGCTGAAGGTGGGCAGGAAATTGGCTATGTATTGGTCCAATTTTTCCTAGATCAGTGTGAGACAATTGGTAGTGTATGAGGTTCTTGTGAGCACACATGCATTGTATTGTTTCATGATTCTTTGGTTGATTATACAATAAATATGGAGGGGTTTTGAGCAGTTTCTTTCCCCAGGAAAATATTGTGTTGTGTGATTGATTTAATTCTTTCTCTTACTTGCATGCGATTGATTGATCGTGATTTATATTCTGAAAATATTGTATAAGGATTCAATATCTTGTTTTAGTACATTGCATGATCAGATTGAATGCATTGGTATAATTTCTACATGGTATCAGAGCTATGCTATAGATTTTCTACATGGTATTAGAGTGTCAGGAATCACAATAGTGGAGAAGAAATCGAGTTTGTGTTGAACAATATTAAAATTTTCACTTACTTTATTTGGAGCTAGAAGCGGATCAAGATGTCTTTCAATGGCTTGAGACTCGAATATGCAATCGATGGAAATTAAAATTATATTTCATGGAAGGACATGATGGAGGAAGTGTTGGAGGACAACACATTGAAGGAATTCATAGATATTGATATTCCCAAGCCTGTAGCAGCAGATGCCCAACTTCTTGATGCATGCCATAAGAAGGTAGCAAAGGCGAGGAGGATCTTATTAGAGGGATTTTGAGATCATATTGTCTCAAGTATCCATGGAAAGTAAAATCCATATGCTATGTGTAAGGCCTTGATAGATCTGTTTCAAAGCAGCAGTGACCAAAAACAATTGACACTCAAGGATAGGCTTAGGAAAATTAAAATGGAGAAGGGCGACACAATCCATAAATACTTGACCAAGTTCACTAAATGCCGAGATGAGCTTGGAAGTGTTGGGATTACTATAGCTGATGATGACTTGGTGATCCTAGAACTTCTATGCTTTCCCAAGAGCTGGCATAGTTACCAGGACTCTGTGAATGGGAGGGAGATGTTACCAGATTGGGAGCGACTATGGTCATATTTGGTATAAGAAGAGTTTCGACGGAATCCAAGACTGATGACGAAGAAAATTGTTCCTTGGATGGTAAGGCAAAGAAGGGGAAGGAGAAGAAGTCCCATTCCAAATTTGAGACCGGCAAAGAAGGCAAGAGGTGTGACATGTAAAAGGTGAAATATTTTCACTGTCATGATCATGGACACTATGCCACAAATTTTCCACAAAATAAGAAGAACAACAAGAAGGCTTCGAGAGCTGCAAAGAGTGAAGCTTTTTCCTCACCATTGGAAATATTGTCATTGATGGAAAAAGAGCACAAAGGAGAAACACCAGAACCAGCAATAAGAAAAACGAGTAGATCAGGAAATAATGCACAAAGAAGTAGAGGCAGCAAAGAAGCAAAGAAGCAAAGGAAGCAGAGGCATCAAAGAAGCAAAGGAAACAAAGGCAACAAATGAAAGCTTGAGACAATGTAATGGTTATATGAATAACCAGAAGAACAAGCTTAGGAGAGATTCGCAGAAGCAGCAAAGAAGCAGAGGCAGCAGAGGCAACGAATGCACTAGAGAAGCAACAAAGGTGTGTAGAAAGCATAAGAATCCCAAGTCAGAGTGAATAGCGAAAAGAAGAACAAGCTCAGGAGATATTCACGGAAGCAGCAAAGAAGCAGAGGCAGTAAAGGCGTGCAACAAGCATAAGAATCCCAATTTAGAGTGAATAAAGAATAGAAGAACAAGCTCAGGAGAGATCAACACACTTAGAAACTGAATATAGCTCAGGGAGGAGCAGCGTGGAGGAACCAGTGTTGCAAAGCGGTGAGTATAAAGCTCAGGAGAGAATCGTGTTGAAGAATACAAAACAAGATCAAGAGGAGTAGCATGGAGGAACCGGTGTTGCAAAGCGGTGATAGGACTAAGGCAAAGATCACTTAGAAAATTTCCAAAGGAGATGAACGAACAGTTAGGATTAGATTGCAAAGGTGAAGGCAAGATATGGACGACGGAGATCAAAGCGCTTCAGGAGTGATTTTGCAAATAAAAACATTTAAAAGTTTAGCGTTAAGGCGTCGCATGGTAAGTTAAAGTATTTGCGATGTGAAGTGGAGAATACACATGTTGGCACGGCGCAATTTCACAGATCGCAAGAAATAGAGTATAACCACAAAGTAAATCTTAAGAAGTGTGAAGTGCGATCAGATGAGGATCATTAAATCTGGGGGTAGATCAACGACGGATGGAAAATCGTGAGCCTACACATTGCAAATGTTAGCAAATAGTGCTAAGGTATGTTAATTTGTTTGTAATGTGGTAAGGTTAGAAACTTGTGATGCGGTGAAAGGGAGGAGCCACGTGTCGGCACTACGCATTGGCACACATTGCAGAGTTTATGGTTTTGTGCTTAAGGTTTGCACAGTAAGGTATGTTGGATGCGATGTGATGCGATCTCATATTGCACAAGAGAGGAGACATGTTTAAGTTATAAATGTTAAAATTTGCGGGAAAGTATTTGCGATATGTTGTGATTGGTTCTAGGATTGTGGGACCCGAAAACTATTGTTCCGCGTATATGTGCATCTTGTTATATGTGACATGTTATAAAGTATACACTGTCGATTTCTAATCGTATGTATGTTAATATGTGTTGTTTTATTTCTGAAACATATGTCTGTTGATAAAACTCAAAAATTGTAATCCACATGTTAAAAGGGAGTTTATATGGGCCATACCCCAGAGGTGACAAAGGAAAGACCTGAACGCATGACAAAGCAATAGAAGCCCATGCAAAACAATGTTGCAGTAGTAAGTCAAACGAAAAGGCTGAACACATCAAAGAAAGGCTCAGGTAAGAAAAATGACCTGGAGCTTGTGCAGAGTATTGCAATAGCATGGGTTGAGTCGGGCAAAAAGGGAAGTTATACAACATAGTTGAAATATAACTGCAGAAATAGAAAAGACAAAAGGACAACAAACAAAAGAGGAAAAACACACAACAAAGCTAAGAAACTCAAAGGGGTTGAGTAAAATAAATTGATTGTAACTATAAATGTATTATTTATTTTAGATTGTTTGTGATGCAAAGGAAAGTCTCCATAGGCAAAGAAAAACTCCAATTTAATACTGAAAGGAGTATATAGTGTTGTAACATCCTGAATATGCTGAGCGAGGAAATGAGAGGGTGGAAGGAAATGAGTCATACCTTTTCATTTCATATTCCCATATGGAATGCAAAAAACAATGAAGTAATCTCTATAAATGATGTTATTGTAATGTGAATAGAGAGGTTAGAGAGATAAATAATAAAACAGAGTAGATAGAGATGTTGTGCAGATCCAGAGATGATATGAAGTAGATTTGAAGGCTGGAAGGGCAGTAGCGAAGAAGGAGTAAAAAAAAGTTGGTATCCAGGTAAATTAGCATATGATTTTATTGTAGAGTGAGGAATTTGGTGCTTCCAAATCAAGTTGTAGCTTGATAGATGTCCAGTTGTAGATGGTTGAGGTAGGAGCCTCCTGTGGGTTGTAGACTATAGAAAATACATGGGAGTTTGTGCTTCCGTTTCAAGTTGTAGCTTGATATATGTCCTGTTGGATTTGGTTTAGGTAGGAGCCTCCTTTGGGTTGTAGCCTACAGAAAACAGATGGGAGTTGGAGCCTATAGTAAATCAGTGGTGAGAGGGAGTTGGAGCTTGCCTTTGTATCACAACAGTAATAAGATGTGGTTTTCTCCCTTATGTGTTTCCAATTATATCCGTTGTCCATGTGTATGATGATTATGTGTTGATGTTTTGTATTTAATCTGCTTAATACTTACTGCTCACATATTAAGATTGTTGTTTCATTATATAATATGTTTATCATGAAATGAAGGTGTAAATAATTTTAAAGGAAATTTTTAAAAGTCCATGAATGTATTAAACCGATTCATCCCCCCCTCTCAATTTAACTAAGGGATAAACAATTGGTATCAGAGCGACAGGTCTTGAGTTCGAAACTTGCTCGGGTCGCGTTGGGGGGGAGATTGTTGGAAATTGGGTTCAACACTCCCCATGTGTTTCGAAACATGGATTAACTGCCTCTCGTGGATCCTAACTATGGCGATTGTAGTGGACACTAACGCCTGCGGATTTTGGTCTAACGGTAATCGTGATTCCAACACTCATAGTTTGAGTTGGAGTTCTCTCTCATCACATGCATGGCATCAAATGTGATGGGATCTATGTGGTACTTAGATAGTGGATCATATTTCCACATGACGGGAAATGAAGAACTCTTTAGTAGCTTGAAGGAGAAGCATCTTCATATGCACATTGAGATGGGTGATGATGGGAGGTATAGCACTATCGGGATTGGTATAGTTACTTTCCATAGATAGTCAATTAAACCTTCATATTAAAATATGTAATGCATGTACCAGGCTTGAAAAATAATTTAGTTTCAGTTGCTATGTTGGAGGATCTTGGATATGATGTGGTTTTAAGTGAAGGAAAGGCATTCCTTTGTCACAAAGCCACAGGAAAGGTAAAGAATATTGGGGTTCGTGTGAAGAACCTATACAAACTTGATGTAGATGGTTGTGGAACATTGAGCAGTAAAGCAAGGGAGGTGGTGAGCCAGGATACAGGTGATTTATGGCATAGGATATTGGGCCATATACACCACAGTGCTTTGAGGATCATAAAACATATTTCTATAGGTCTTCTAAAGGGTACTATTGTGCAGATAAACACATGCAAGGGATTTACTATGGGGAAGTATACTAAAGCCACTTTTCATGAGAAGGAGAACTGAGCAACGACAATCCTTGAGAGATTTCACTTAGACATGTGTGGACCATTATATATAGCTTCCATAGCAAAGCACATGTATTATGTGATTTTTATTGATGAATTTTCTAGAAAGTGTTGGATATTATTTCTACATAAGAAAGATCAGACGTTCTCCAAGTTTTGTGAGTTCAAAGAACTAGTAGAGGAAGATACAGGGAAGAAGGTGAAGGATCCAAGGAGCGATAATGGTGGTGTGTATATCTCTAATGAATTCAATAAATTTTGCGCCAAAGAAGGAATTCAAAGAGAATTTATTACACCTCATAACCCACAACAAAATGGGGTTGTAGAAAGAAAGAAAAGAACAATTGTGGGAACAACATGAGCTATGTTGCATGATAAGGGCCTACTGTTGCATCTGTGGGCAGAGGCATGCCACACAACACTATTTGTGCAGAATCGTAGTCCTCATCAGATACTTGGCATGAGTACATCAGAGGAGGCTTTTTCAGGTAAGAAACTGGATGTTTCATATTTTAATTTTTTTGTCTCATCTATCTATTGCCATGTGGCCAAAGATGCCAACAAGAATCTAGAACCATATCAGAGGTTGGGATATTTGTGGGGTACACTAATACTCCACACAAATATCAGGTGTATTTGTTAGCTAACAAGATGAAATTTGTCAGGAGAGATGTTAAATTTGATGAGGAGAAAACCATGCGATTGTCCCTTGAGAGGGAGCTTGACTTGCATGTAGACGAGGAAATCTTAGTTCCAAAGGATGAACCTTAGGATGTGGAGCAGCCACAAGAAGAGGATCATGGAGTGGCAGAAACCACTCATGCAGAGCCATCCACCAGAAATGGTAGGAAGCGTACCATAGAGGTTAACATATTGATGCTAGATGCGACAAATCATGTAGGTTCACCTACATCATAGAACAGGTAGAGAAGGTCCCCAGACAGGTGTACTAGATACATGACTCTTATGAGTGAGTGTATTGTTACAGAACCGTCCTCTTTTGAGTAAGTAGTGAAACATCGAACATGGGTTGATGCCATGGTTGAGGAGTATGACTCCATTATCAGAAATAGTGCATGGGAAGTGGTCCCAATACCAATGAGGAAGTCAATGGTTGGATCCAGGTGGATCTACAAGGTGAAGCAAGCAGCATATGGGAGTGTGGAGAAATACAAGGTTAGATTTTTGGCCCGAGGATTCTCATAGGTAGATGGGATTGACAATGAGGATACTTTTTCACCGGTTTCAAGGTACTCATTGATTAGATCTATCCTTCCACTCTCAGCATAGATGGGGTGGCAGATACATCAGATGGATGTAAAGACATCCTTTCTTAATGGAGTTATTGAGGAAGAAGTGTACATTGAGCTGCCAGAAGGTTTTGAGACCTTTGACAGGGATTCACATGTGTGTAGACTCAAGAGAGGACTGTATGGGATAAAGCAAGAACCTCATGCTTGGTACACCAGGACCGACAACTATTTCACAGGGTTTGGCTTCACAAAGAGTAAAGCTGATGCGAACCTATATCATATTTTGGTTGATGGTAAGATTTTTTTTATTGTAATTTATGTTGACGATATTATACTGACAAGCGATGAGAAACTCATAACTTATTTCAAAGAGTATCTTGAAAGAGAGTTTGAGATTAGGGACATGGGGCTCTTGCGTTATTTCCTTGGCTTGGAAATATGGCAAAGAGATGGGGAGCTATTTGTATCTTAAGGGAAGTATACCAAGGATATTCTGAGGAAGTTCCACATGGAGGGCAACAAACCCATGGAGACTCATCTTGCAGGAAACTGGAGGAAGGAGGATGCTACTTCAGGTGAGGTAGTGGATGCTACTGTTTACAGGCAGCTTGTGGGTTCAATTATGTATTTTGTGAATACAAAACCATACATATGCTACACAGTTAACCATCTTAGTCAAGCTATGGTTAGGCCTACCAAGCTCTTTTGGAAGGCGGAGAAGCATGTGTTGAGATATCTCAGGGGCACTACAAAGTATGGATTCTGGTATAGACGGATAGAGGGAGTGAAGCTTCAAGGCTTCAATATGGAAGATTAGGCAGATATTCCATCAGACAAGAAGATCACATCAGGGGGCATCTTCAGCATAGGATCAATAGGAGGTTCTTCGTACAACAGGAAGCAGAGATCAGTCAGTTTAGCTAAGGAAAAGTACATGGAAAATAGTCAGGCTGCATGTGAGGCCATCTGGATGAGGAAGATGCGTTTTCATTTTTTTGGTCATTAGATGGATCTGAAAGTGATAAATTGTGATAACAAAATTTTCTTAAAACTCTTGGTTAATCCAGTATTCCATGATAGGTCCAAGCATATTGACATCTGGTACCACCATCTCAGAGATTGTGTTCAGAGGCACATTATGTTGTTGCGGTACATTCCCACAGAGGATCAGGATGCAGATATATTGACGAAGGTTCTTGCAAAGAGAAATTTGAATACCATAGAGGCAGGATCGGGGTAGCAGATAATCCCTTTCTTGTTGAGAGGGAGTGTTGAAATTCAACAAGAAAATGCACCACATACTAGTGTGGAATTCCAGGTCACACACGAGTGAGGAATTTAGTGACACATTAGTGCTAATGTGGGTGTCTAATTTTTAAATAAATTGGAAAATAAATTGTAATCAGTTAACTATAATTAATTGAGTTAAACTCAGTTTAACTAGTTCTAACTAATTGATGAGCTAGTGGAAGATCAAGTGAATTAAAACAGATTTAATTCACAAGTAGTGATCTACCAAGTAACTGATGATTCACTATTAATAATTGCATGAATGTCAATTTTGATGGCGATCCAGTTGAGACAAATGTTAAAGGCAAGTAAAATATCAGTTACATTGTTAAAAAAATGCCCGAGAAAAATTATAAAGCCACAAGATTCCCATGATGGATTGCGCAGTCAAGGAAGGTTGGAATTCCTATTTAATAGGAATTATTTTCCCTAGGGATTTATTGAGCAAGGTAGGTTGAAGGTGGGCAGGAAATTGGCTATGTATTGGTCCAATTTTTCCTAGATCAGTGTGAGACAATTGGTAGAGTGTATGAGGTTCTTGTGAGCATACATGCATTGTATATTTTCATGATTCCTTGGTTTATTATACAATAAATATGGAGGGGTTTTGAGAAGTTTATTTCTCCAAGAAAATACTGTGTTGTGCGATTGATTTACTTATTTCTCCTACTTGCATGTGATTGAGCGATCATGATTTTTATTCAGAAAATATTGTAAAAGGATTCAATATCTTGTTTTTAGTACATTGCATGATCATATTGAATCCATTGGTATAATTTCTACATGGTATCAGAACTATGTTAGAGATTGTCTGCAGCGGTGTTTGGAGGTTGTGTTGAGATGGGTTGCTCTGTCTATCCGAATGGGAATTTTCAAGCTGCCTCTGCCAGTTTTCGAGTGGTTATGGCAGTCATGCCTCATCAACAAGGGAAGCCTCAGTGTCATGGGGGATAACATGGTACTTTTGTGCACCGAGAAATTAGCCTTAGTTCGTCCTTTGCTGAGGTGGATAGTGAGGAGCATGAAGGGGTTGAGGCCAACATGCAAATCCCCTCACCAGGCACTATGGTCACCCCAAAAACATTTGAAGCCATAACTGAGCAACTTCGTGGGGTCTAGGACAACCTGGAGATACTCAGGGAGAAATACTACGATGACCAAAATGAGCTGGTGGCCTATATCAATGATATCCAATACAACCAAAATATAATTCTGGAGCCGTTGGAAAACATTCGTAGGAGCCAACATCACACCAATGACCGCTTACGGGCTCTAGAGGCCTGACTTGAATATATTTACTTCCAAATACATGATAATTTTGGATTTTTTGCAGTTCCTCCTGAATTTTCTCCTCAGCCTCCTCCATGATATATGTAATTTGGTTGATCTAATTTCTCTTTTTGTCTTATCTGTAGCTTCTAGGACTGATTAACCTTCCGGAAATAATGGGAATGTGTAATCATATTTTTCCAACTCCCCCTCTCCTAGCTAAAAAATCTAGTCGGAGTGAGGCTAGGGGGACCGTTGATATAAAATTTATACTTGGGTTTATTCAGATAATCAAATTGAGATTTTTGATCGAAAAAAAAGAAAAGAAAAGCATGGACTTACTTAAAAATTGTATCTACTAGTTTTCCACTTAGGAAGCTAGACCAATATCATAGACACAAAATGATCTATGGAATTGAAAGAGAAAAAACTGTAAGTATTTCTACATAGAAAACTTATAATAATCTAGATAACATAGAAAAAATAATGGAAATTATGCTACTGGTGTGAAGAGGTGCCTTGTAACATATTATTCTACAAGGGTTTACTCCAGGCTTCGAAATTGAGGCTCTCCACCTTAGTATGATGTTGAGGGATCCATGTCTACCATTCTTTTGGTTATAAGTGTGATTTTCCTGCTAAGTTTTTCCACTTTATCCATTCTTTTTGCCATGCAGATGATAATTTCATGCTAAGTATCAACCTTATCTGTGAAGAATCTTCCCCATTAAATTCTTAATATGCCAATATAGGTTGATATTTTGCATGTAGGAGGAGGTTGTATATCTAGTGGAATTCCCAATGTCTAGGATCTAGTCTCTAGTTTCTTGGTCCATGTGCGTGTCAAGAATGTACCTCTAGGATTTTCTTACTTTTTCTTCCAAAAAAATTATTTATATTTGGAAAACCTTAAGGATGATATTCTAGTACCTTTACATACATTCTCTAGTAACATATTGTGCATGGGTGCCCCAAAAGAGTGGAGGGATTGAAGTATAGTGAGGAGGTGGGACCATAACACCCCCTCATACATTGGAAAGCTAGTCCAAGTAGGTGTCACCTGGCCATGTGGAGAGAATGGTAGAATAAGAAATAGGAGAGGAGGAGGGTAGAGTGAGAGGGAGGCTTGAGAGGCCAAGGCTTAAGAAGAGAGAGGTAGGAGAAGGATTGAATAGAAAGAGGCAACCGTGAACAAATGATAGGAGTTTAGGGAGAAATCTAGCAGGAGGAGTGGGAAAGATTGAAACATGGAGGGGGGAGGGAACTAATATAGTATCAGAACACCAAAATAAATTGGAACCAGTGTGGGGAGATAAACCCAAATACAAATAATACATGCAAAAGTCAAAGAACCAAAATTGATGAAATACAAAATTGAGAAAAAATTTCAAGGAGTTAGAACAAACAAAAAGAACCTAAGAATGTAAGATACTCTATGGGAGATCACATATGAGAGAGAGAGAGAGAAAAGGATGGAGAAATTGAGGTGCACTATCATTATCAGATCCCCTAGCCCAATTATAAATTTTATCAAACCAAAGACTCCTTCTCTATTTTCCTCTCTCCAACATTGTTTGATTTCAATCATTTAAATGAACATAAGGAAATTAGAATCATTATTCTAACTTGTTCTTTGAATGAATTTGTTGTTTATTAATTTCTAAAAGGTATGGATGGCTACTTTTTTTCATTGTTGCATTATAAGAAATTAGTACTCTTCACTATTTTACTTATTAATATCTTAACCTTTGTAGTTTGCATATATAATGCATGGTATACGTTGAAGTTTGTACAACATTGGATTAATATTTAAAGTGAATTATTGAGTTCAATAATTTTTTGTTTAATGATGTATCCAATCATTTTTTGGCACCATTATCAGATGAAGGTCTCTAAAAAATACATTCGGATATAATATATGAGATAGAATATGCATTATAAGATAATTTCCAAGTTGAGAGTTAACATTTTCCCATGGTTGTTATTTTATGCAATGATTTTAATTTTCTATACTTCTAGTTAGAGTGCTTACATTTTCATAGAGATAAATTAGGATGTTTTTTTTCCAAAAAAAAACAAAAAAAATTATTTTATGCAAGTCAAGCATGACTTAGTATGCAATATCAACTAGCATTTGAAAGCCTTGAAACATAATAAAGGAAATATAAAAATGATTTTGAGCAATTTTCTATAAAAATTCCAACTGAGATATAACCTCTTATTAAAGAGTTTGATGGATATTTTGATGGAACATAAGAGGATTATTGGTTGGAGGGTATCCATAAATAATTTTCACTCCTAGGCACAATAAATGTTATAATGAACTATGTATAATGATCCATTTATTTGAACATCGTGGTAGAAGGATATGTTCAATTGGTAGTTTTTCAATTTATTATTCAAGAAGTAGAGGAAGAAACAATAATGGAAAATGTCAACCTTTTGTTCTCCCATATTTCCATGGATTTGTCATAGAAAAAATTGTATTTATTTTTGAAATTGAAGTTCTATATATAACTTATAACCATAAAATGGTGCTCAAAATTTGAGATTGTCCCCATGAAGCATCATTCAATTGGTTCATGAGCTTTGATGGAAATATCATTAGTGCTTGGGATAAAATGAAACAAACTTTTATGAAAAAATAAAAATATTATTGTTAGGGTCAATACACTAGGGATGAAATATTTAGGATTACACGAGGAGAAGAAGAATCATTTGAATATTATCCAGAAATATTCTATTTCAACTATAAAAGGTTTACTAGCTATATATTTGATAAAAAGTCTCTCAAGCTAGTACTCCTTAACAATGTTAGAGAGGAGTGGCTGGAGGCATGGAGGCATTCAGTTTGACTACAAACAATGGTATTTTCTATATTTCTTATCAGTTGTTATAAAGGAAGTGTTTAAAATTTATTCAATACCCACCAATAAGAAAAATGAAGGTTGTAAATGGATTTTCTTACAATTATCAAATGAGGCCATAATGGGTTTAAAAAATATGAAATTGGAAATATAATTGAAGATATAAAATTAAATATACTACATTAAATATCCATGCAATTGGGCACTATGAAAATCAAGAGGAAATAAGAAGTTGAGAAATATTTGTTCTTTTATGTCTTAAATTTATAACGAAGCATACTAGGAATGAAAATCCATTAAACAATATGGAGATTTGTGATATGCACGATGAAAATCATAAGGAAAACCAATGCCCATATTTATATAGTTTGAAATTTGTATACCAAGGAGACAAAGAGAACATGGAACAACTATGCTTCATTAATATGAGGAAATGTTTGCCATTATAATTTCCATATGGTTTCCCTTTTCACATTTTGAATATTCTAATTTATTTTGGAATAATGAAATGTGAATTCCTCCTACAACTTGATATCCATAAAATTAGAAACATTGGCCATTGCAAGCCCAAGCCCCACAATAATTAAAATAGCCTTCTCAAGGTCAATCTTTCCATTTCCAACGTCGATATTATCCTTAATGGCTTAAATCCCAACAAAACTAGAGACCTAAACCACAATGGATAAGATTTGTTACCACCTTCTCCATATAGCACTAATAAATAATCACCCAAGTATCCCATATGCTTAGCCAAAGAACATCAAAACCAAATAATATATTAATTCAAGAGTCATTAATTATGATATGGAAAATTATGTAAATTTTTTATTAAGTTCTATACACTACAATGAGCTTAACCCGTTAGAACATTTGGAATGATTTCTAACACTTCATTAAGCTAGTTGATGACAATGTGATGGCCTTTTGACAAAACATATTAACCCATTTAATTAGGATAGCTTCTTCAAACTAGAGATGGAAAATCCAATCATTATGTATTTGATGCATAACTCCACCATTTTTTTATACAAGAAGTCCACTAGTCATACTCCCAAGAAGTGTGCTCTAATTGTCAATAGGGAGTGTGCTCTACCTATTGTCAAGGAGTGTGCTCCACTATCTCTGAGAAGTGCGTCAATCCTATCTTAGGAAAGTGTGCAGTGAAGAGAATGACACTTAGACTTAATAATGCATGGAGCATGACACTTAGAGTTTCTAGGGAAAAAATTGAACACTTATAAAAGTATGACCAGTTATGACTTTGATGGCTCAAAATGATATTTCACATGACATTACAGGGCTCTAAAATTTAATTGAAAGAAAATTTTTGGAGGGTGTTGTAGTAGCTACAACACTTGGAATAAATAGTATCCACCCTAAATAGTTGGACATGGTTTACCTTGAGAATTCTGAGAGAGTTGTAAGGCCATGAGTTATAGGTTTGGAGGTATGATAACTTCTTTACCATACATGAGGAAGTAGGGCGAGGTTTTCGAAGAGGTCTTAGGGGTTACTCAATCAACCCATAATGCATTCATCAAAGCATTGTACCAATTACTTTTCTTAATATACAAATTAGATTCTTATTTGTTGATTCATCCAAACTATTTCCTTAAGGATAATAGTTAGATGAATGATTTAAAACAATACTATTTTCCAATGCAAAATCATAATTTTTCAATGAAAAAAAATTTACATTGTCAAATACAAGTGATGTAGGAACGCCGAACTTGGTAATGATCTTCTGGTTAGTAAAGCGGATGAAATCCTAGTTGTTCACTTGTCTAAGTGGAAATTATTTGACTCATCAGGTGAAATAATCTGTAGTAGTTAATATATATTGATGTTGCTTTGATGAATGTGGAAATAAATCTATAGTTAAATCTAGTCCCCATTGTTGGAATGGTTTTTGATGAAAATGGGTTGTAATGAGGCGGTTGACCTCTTGTCACGACCAAAAAATATTTGTAATATGGGAAATTAATGGGCATAAGCATGTGAATCTTTGAATCATGTGGGACAATAGTATCTGGGATGCATTACTTTAGTCATGTAGTATCACCCGCATAATTCCTTCTAGTTGGTATGTCATGAAGATCCTTTAAAACTCTTTCTAAATCTGAAGATTATAAAAATATAAGTAAGAGACCATTATGGTTCTTTTGAAAATCACACCATGAACAAGTTGATAGGATAATTATTTGAGATAAATTACCATTTTTTTCTTTGTTGATAAATGTGAGGGAAAGGTTCCTTGCTCCAAATACTAGTACACATCAACGTATCTGGATGACGTTGAATTTGTTAAGGTAGCTTGATCAATGTTGCACATATTTATTTCATGTTCCTAGTTAGATGTATCTTCTTCTAGTGAGTTAACTATTTCTGCTGTGAGTTGGCAGAGACCATAGATTGAATTCTAAATCATATTCATGTAAAATTGTCATCTAGTTTTCCCTCCATTCTCCCAACTCTTTCTATACAAACAATGATCTAACTTCTGGGTGGGGAATGAAGATGATAATACAAATCTTTAGAAGATAAGGCTTGAAAATTTTCACCTCCTTATAGATTGCATAAGCATGTTTATCTATGGTAGGATAATTTAACTATGATGCATAAATTATTGCAACCATAAATGAGATCAATTTTTCAATGTATTGACTACAATTCTGAGTTGAAATTGTTGCGATTGAAGTATCAGAAGAAAATATATATAACAATAAATAATTATTGAAGTTTGGAGTATACAATGTTAGGGCCTCAACTATTGCTTGCTTGATTTGGGTGAAAGAATCATTTTCCTTTGATACCATTTAAATGTTGCATCCTTCTTAATCATCTCTTGTAAAGGCTTAACGATTTTCACATAGTCAGAGATGAAATTTTGAAGGAAATTGATATTTCCCAAGAAAAATCGTATATCTTTCTTGTTTATGGGGTAGGGTATTTGAGTAATAGTTTTGAATTTTTATAGACCAACATTGATACCACTCTTTGATATGATGTGTCCCAAGAGGTTTCCCTCAGACACTCCAAATATTATTTTCTTAGAGTTCAATGATATGCCATATCTATTACATTGTTCAAATATTTTTTTCAAATGACGAAGATGATCAGATCTTTTCTTAGAGAAAACAATAACATCATCCAAATATACAACAACACTCTGACCAATTAACCCTGAAAAATTTATTTCCATGGCTGTTGAAAAGTTAAACCAACATTTTAAAGACCAAATGACATTCACCTAAATGGGAATGTACCCCATTTTTTTCTAAATGTTGTCTTTAATATGTCAGTTTTTGCTACTCGAACTTGGTTATAACCTGAAAATCCATCAAGTAGCGAGAATTTTTTTAATCAGGATACCGTTTGGAGAATATGCTCCATAGATGGCAAATGATAGTTGTCTTTTTCAGAATCTTTGTTTAGATTTCAAAAATATACACATAATCATATTTCACTAAATTTATTTCTGAATGGAACTAAGGTTGATACAAAAGTGGAATGAAAAAATTTAAAGATTATTTGGGCATCCAAAAACTCTTTTAGTTATTTTTGAATGAGGGGTTAAAATGTAGGATGAAATTTCTTCAACTTCTATTAAAATGGCTTGACTCCTTGCTTTATTTGTATCATATACTAGATGATTCGTGTATCATAAGACTTCAAATCATTGTAACTCCACGTAAATACATCTCAGTATCGTTTGAATAGATGGATAAAAATTTGTCATTCTTGAGGAGAATAACAGGTACTGAGATTAACATACTTCAGATCTTCTTTGGTACTGAAATTAATTTGTGCCTGCAACAATGTAGAAGTTTGGGTCTTTGTGTTCATCATTCCTGTGAAACGATTCTGCAAGTCATAGAGATTTTATAATTATACCACACCCTTAGGCATGGGATTTCCTTTATTTCTTCAACTCCTCTTTGAAAAGACTTTATGTTCTCATCTTCATAAATTACGACATCTTTAAACACGTTAGTGTTTACCATAAATTCAAATATCTATTGGTCATCATTGAACACACGTAAATTAGTTACATTGTCAGGAATAGATGGCTTGTAAATAATTTCAACAGAAACACCACATCTAATTGGTGATAACCTAGAAATGGTGTTTGCTAAAGAATTTGCGGTTGCATTATTAATCCTAGGAACAAAATTAATGTTAAAATATTGAAATAAAGAAATAAGATTCCATACCTCTTATTGATAGCTTTTGAGATTAGATGATACATAATGAATTTTATTTCTTACCTTAGGTGTGATAGTATTTGAATACCTATTACCTTTAATTATTATACTTTGAGTTTAATGGCCTTCTTCAATCCAAGTATGAGTGTCTCAGATTCTACGATGTTATTCATGCACTCAAACTCTAATTGACAGGAAATCATTTTTTTTTCTTTCAAGGGTCAATCAGAATGCAAACAACTCCAGCACCCTCGTGTCTTAGAGCCATCAAAATTCAAAGTCCAAATAATCGTAGCAATTGGGTTAGTTCTATACTAATATTATTTAAATCGATATTACAAAGGGAATTACCACCAGTTGGAGTGCAAGGAAGGAGTTCAAAGTAGGTGTCCGATGGTACTGAGGATATCTACACAAGATAACATCCAAGGTCAGTTTCCAAAAACCAATTTCTAAATATATTTTTACTAAAATGGATTAGCTCATTATGTGCTTCAAGTTCGGTAACGATATACTTCATAAGAGGCTCACTATAAAATTGAATATAATTGTTCTTCTCTTTATAAGGAAGCAATAAATGGGACCATCAATTGAAAAATAACCTTGTAACTTACTGGGCCAATCCCTACTTAGTAGTAACCCATAGGCCTTTGGAATGCCCACAATAGAAATATCAATACATTGATGAACTCTATGATTAAAATATAATCAAATTATGAAATTATTAAGTTCACCAATAACTTGAACTTGTGATCTATCTAATTGAATACTCATGCCATTTGTCTTTTCCCATTTTGAATTTATTTTCTTAGCGACAAACAAAGGCATCACAATCGTGGATGCACCAAAATTGATAAGACCATTATGGACATTGTTGTTAAAGATTTCAAATGTTAAGGAAAAATGGGGACAAGTATATCTTGCTTTTATGTTAGAAGCATTGAAAACTGATTCAAGGATAGTATTGAACTTATGGAAGAAGATTTGGAAGTATAATTTGTCTTACCTGACAACGGGTTGGATGTGAAAGCTCGGATAATCCATTCATATTGGCATACCAAAGTCACTAGCTCATAGATGGAAATATTTACATGATATTTCTTCATATCTTTAATAATGTTGTACTCAATATCACACACTATTTCTTCATCTTTAGCAGGTTGTGCTGAAGTGGAGGGTGGTGAATCCTTACTTGATGCCTCATGGGTGATGGAATTGTTCTTTCTATTACCGTAAGTGTTCTTAGAAGGTTGGTCTAAAAAATTTGAGCTTGATTATTAGGAGGTATATTTTTTCTCATAAATTTCTTCCTCTATTGATCCACTTTCATATCAGAAACAATTCCTTTGCTCCTAAGGTCATATGGTTTAAATCGTTGTTTTAGAGGAGCTTCACCCACTGTGGCCCCACTATAAATTTCTTGTCCATTATTCAAAACAATATCAAAAGAAAAAACTGGCTCACCAACACCCAGATTATCCTACGATGGGGTTTCTTAATTTTCCTCTTTGGTCTTCATAGGTTGTTCCTCTATAGCTTTTCCTTCCATGACATTAGTAATCATAGAAATAATAACATGTCTCCATTGTGGGAATGAATTTTTTAGAATGTTATTCTTTATGAAATGTACAATAATTCTCCATATCCACATCCTCAACATTGAATACAACATTGGAACTTTGAGCAAACTTGGTCAGTTGGTTGGTATTATTTTTGAAGAATGACTTGAAGGTTTTGGTGCTAGTGATGCCTCATTTGAATTCCTTTTGTAACACACACCCTCCCACATTTACCTATTTTTACAAGCCCTCTGTTATGTCTATTTATTAATTATTAGTTAGATATAGTTATATTAGGCTTTATTAAGTGAAAGGGCATGATCAAAGATCATGCCTCTTCGCCAAGGGACACCATAAGGCTATATTTAAAGCCTTGGTGATTCCCCATTGTAATCATCTTTCATCTTTTATCAATAATAATATATAATTACAAATTTTACCAGAGTTTTTACACTCCATTGGTATCGTAGCTGGTGCATTTGTTAACCCAAAGGGCATTACTTTAAATTCATAATGACCTTCATGTGTTTGAAATGCATTTTTTGGTATATCTTCCAATCTAATTCGGATCTGGTAATAAACTGACCTTAAATCTAATTTAGAGAAGTATTTTGCACCATGGAGCTCATCCATCATTTCATCGATAAAGGGAAATGGAAACTTATTTTTAATTTTTATCTTATTTAATTCTCTATAGTCAATGCATAGACGAAACGATCCGTCTTTTTTTCTTACCAATATAACTAAGGTAGCATACAGACTCTTGCTTTTTGATATGACCCCAGTTATATTGGTAAGAAAAAAAGATGGATCGTTTCGGCTATGCATTGACTATAGAGGATTAAATAAGATAAAAATTAAAAATAAGTTTCCAATTCCCTTTATCGATGAAATGCTGGATGAGCTCCATGGCGCAAAATACTTCTCTAAATTAGATTTAAGGTCAGGTTATTACCAGATCCGAATTAGATTGGAAGATATACCAAAAATTTCATTTCAAACACATGAAGGTCATTATGAATTTAAAGTAATGCCCTTTGGGTTAACAAATGCATCAGCTACGATACCAATGGAGTGTAAAAACTCTGGTAAACTTTGTAAGTATATATTATTATTGATAAAAGATGAAAGATGATTACAATGGGGAATCACCAAGGCTTTAAATATAGCCTTATGGTGTCCCTTGGCGAAGAGGCATGATCTTTGATCATGCCCTTTCACTTAATAAAACCTAAGATAACTATACGTAACTAATAATTAATAAATATACATAACATTGCCCCTCTCTTAAAGATGCTTTGTCCTCAAATCATACCTAATGAAGGACATCATTGATGAAAGCCTAGGTTTCTCGAGTGGCGAGCTCTTGCTTCCCACATTTTAAAAAGATCGCAGAGCATCTTCTCGAGTTCAATATTTTTTTGATGTGGATAGTGAAAAGAACTGATATCGACAGGGTCAGATCCTATCTTGAATTCTATTGGATGTTTGATTTTCCTATCCGGAGGCACTTTTATGGGTAGATCCTAGAATACTTTTTTGTGTGTCCGAACTAGTCCTTGTTCTTCTGGTGACTCTTCGTGGCTCCCTTTTGAAGATAACATTTCTAACTGATGACATTGTACTATAGATGTTGGCGCTCCTGTTTGAATCATCTTCGTCATCAGAGAGGAAGATATGACTTGATCTTCTGGGGCTTGGAATACATACAACCTATGTTTCTACCCTTTCCACTTAAAACTTATAAACTTGTTCTGATGGTTGGCAGAATAAGTACCTAAAGTTTGTAGCCATTGAATTCCTAAGACCACATCTACTCCTCGCAATGGAATGGTGTAGAATGGAGATTCTAAATGAAAGTTTTTTATCTGTAGTTTGACCTTATGGCATTTCCCTACTTGCTTAATCTTCTTACCATCGGCCACCATTACCTTCATATTAGGCATGGGGAAGGTAAATATGTTAAGTATTTTTGCCATGGTTGAATCTAGAAAATTGTGGGTACTTCCAGTGTCGATGAGAACCATTACGTTGTTGTTCTTGATATGTCCTCTTAACCTTAGGGTTTGAGGTTGTGATATGCCTGTCATAGCTGATAATGACACTTGCAGAATATTTTCGCCATCCACTTCTGGAGAGAACTCTAAGTTGTCTTCTAATCCTTCTATATATGAATCATTATTTTTAGCGTCATTAGTTGCTTCACAACTGTATAGATTTTTCACTTTTCCATTAGCACATCTATGCTTAGGGTCCCAGTTTTCACCGCAACGTTTGCATTTGCCCTCTCTCATTCTTTTTTTTTCCACATTAGATTTTTATTCTTCACGAAGATGGAGTGGGACATATTTTGTGTCATCTATATTTTCAGATTGAGGAAATATTTGTCTCGAATATACTTTTTCTGGTTTTGATAACCTTTCAAATTTCTTTTCAGCAACTTTTTCTTTTTGCCTTGCTACTTCTACTGATGTAATTTCATGAAGTTCGAGCTCTTCTTGTATATGGATTTGAAGTCCTGAGATGTAAGACTGGATTAGACGACAATCCCGGTACTCGCGTTGCTAAGGTCTCCCATTCTCGAGTGTACTCATCCACATTTCCTTTTTGGTGTAATTTGATAAACGTTGAAAAAAACTTTTCTTATTTTATGCCTTGAAACCTTTTGAAGAATGCATCATTAAATTTCCTCCAACTGATAGCAAGCGTCGTCTTTTTCCACCACATATACCAATTATATGCTTCTCCTTCCATTTTCATGGAAGCATGCTTAATTTTTTCGTCATCACTAGTAATGTCATAAATCTCAAAATATTCTTCCGCTTTATTAAGCCATGCAACGCTATTTTTTTATTACCATCAAACTTGGGTAGCTCGATTTTGGCTTTTCGCTGATATGCTAATGGTGGAACAAGAAGAGGATATTGATTAGCAAATGCATTCCAGAGCTGCTTATTTTGAAAATCTGCATTACTATCTTCTTGATGATGTGGGGAATCGGTTTTTTCTTGATGATCTTCTGAGTTCCCTGAATCTGCAGAATTGTTTTGTTGATTTTGTTCCATGTTAGGAAATATTGGGAATTGTGTCTGACTTAACTTATCTATCTTATCATTTAGCTTATTGAAGAGTTCTGTCATCGAGTTCATTGCTTTGCTATGCTCTGTCATCTTGTTCATTGCTTCGCTATGCTTTTCTGTGGCCTCGTGATGATTTAGCCACATTTGTCTTTCTATTCGATTTGTCATATCATGAACCTTTTTGATGTCGTTGGAGTGTCCTGCAACTGTACCTTCAAGAACGACTAATCTTTTTCCGAATTCTTTGGAATTATTATTGATTTGTTTCTCGAGATCCACCAATTTCTTCTGGAATTCGGCCATTGACATCGATGAAGACATTGAACGTGTATGAGCTGGGGAATATTTTTCTGCCATTTTTTCCCTTTTTTTTTTAAATTAATTAATTAATTAATATTTAATTAATTAATTAAATTAATTTTTTTTTGAAATAATAATAATAATAATAATAATTATTATATATATATATATATAATTCAAATAATAAAATAATAATAATAATAATTATTATATATATATATATAATTATGGGGAAATTTTTTTGTTAACTTTGAAAAGTCACGTTGTTTTTAAAAGTCACGTTTTTTTGAAAAGGGTGAATGGGTTTTAATACCATGGGCAATTACCATGGGCTCCAAAACCACGAGAAATTACTCTTCCTTATTTCTTTTTACTTTTTCTTCACATGTACGTATATGTACTTCTTTATATATATATCTCCCTTTTTACTCTTTCTTTTTTCTTTTGGAACTATTTTCTTTTAATTTTTTTTTTTCCTTTTTAATTTATTTCCCCCTTTATGTTAACTTTCCTTCTCTCTTTTATTTTATTAATGTATATATTTCTTCCTTCTTCTTCTTTTTTAAAAACAAATGTTGCTACCCACTAGCACTTGGTTTTTAAAAAAATCTGCAATTTTGGAATTTTCTTGTAATTCCTTAATTCTGGGTAATCACACAGATCCCGAAGAGCGATGGCTCTGATACCAATGGAGTGTAAGTTTTAAGTGGAAAGGGCAGAAACATAGGTTGTATGGATTCCAAGCCCTAGAAGATCAAGTCGTATCTTCCTCTTTGATGACGACGATGATTCAAACAGGAGCGCCAACATCTACAGTACAATGTCATCAGTTAGAAATGTTATCTTCAAAAGGGAGCCACGAAGAGTCACCAGAAGAACAAGGACTAGTTCGGACACACGAAAAAGTATTCCAGGATTTACCAGAGTTTTTACACTCCACCCTCTGCGTAAATGTGACGCAAATTTCCACTATAACATGACCTGGCCTCCTAGTTCATGTTGGCTTAAGGGGTCTTAACCCAGGTTCACAATTTATGGATAAATTAACAAACCCTCCAACAACTGGCCTTTTCAACAGTGATTTGCTTGCGTAGACCAAAGTCTCACCTGAAGCAGTATGGGGGGGGGGGGGGGTGCTGGAACTAGGTTTCCACACCATGAGGGAGAAGTTAATGAGTGGTCTTTGGTAAAAATAAAAAATAAACTTATACAGATGTGCGCACAGAGACTGCACAAATACTAACAGATACCACATAGTTGCTATCACTTTGGCGCATAAAAACATACAGAATCCCATCACAATCACAACATATCAAAGACTTAAAAAGATCTATTATGTATCAATAATTACTCATAAGTTATCCAAATATCTTGCGCAATAGATTATAACAGAACATAGAGAAAATATCACAGAATTATGGTTCTCTTCAGCGCAGACAACAAATCAAAACTAGATCTTGCTCTTACTTAACAGAAGTCAGTATTCATGCATAAATATATTACCTGGCTCTGTGCATTCATAAGTAAGCAAACAGATAGTGTGATTTCATCAAAGAATATAAAAAGAATAAGCAACCATTAGACACATAACACAGAGCTTCACCAGAACTATTCCTTCTATTAATCCTTTAGATCTGTCAATACATAAGCTTTTCCTTCAAAAATGCTTACAAAACCCTTACTATCCCTTCTGCGTACACAGCTAGCGAAGACCACACACAACCAGGATTAGGTCTTCGTGTACACAGCTAGCAGGAGCCTTTTACCTAACCCTAACCTAACGAGACTCTTACAGACTATTTGCGATAAAAATCATAAACTATCTTTCACAATCATGAACTACCTAGCTTAGACGTCTTCTATCTATGTATATGCGCCTAGAGGGAAGATACTATGGTCTCAAACCATGGTTTGAGGCCCACAGTTTACATTTAAGTCCATTTACACAAAAATAGGGGACTATGACCACCCCAAAACCCTTTGACTCCATTTTCGCAACATGCACATACAATATTATCCAAAATGGAGCTTTGAAACTTGTGCCTCAGGGGACCCTGCTCCAACATGCCCTAAAAACAAACATGCAACTCGTCCCAGTCACTGAGGCGCTGGCATAGGGTTGTCCCTATATGGCTTCAGGCAACTTCCATTAACATACCTAGGGAGGAATCAACCATTTAAGGTGGCCAGGCACACACCATAGACATCAGTGATTTCCATCACAACATAAGGGCCAAGATAATGCGTTCGCAATTTCCCGGGGTGGCGCGTGAAATTACTGTCATATAATAAGACAAAATACTCAACTTGGAATACCTCCTGTATGATGTGCCGATAATGCCATGCTTTTTCACACACCTTTTCGACTTCTTAGTGATAATTTTCAATAAACCGATCTTCTTCCAGAGCAACCAATTGTGCCAACGATTCTGCCAGAGCATCTTCTTCTACCATATCTATAAATGCTGCAATGCGAAAACTGGGGATGATGATTTCCATTGGAAACACAACATCTTGCCCATACACCAGTTTGAAAGGTGTCTGTCCTGTCAACTTATTGCAGGTCATCCTGTACTCCCAAAGAACTGCAGGTACCTATTCATCCCAATCATTTATGTTCACATTACATACCTTAGTGAGCATTGCCTCCAATATTTTTTTAAATGATTCAACCTCGCCACTTTCCTATGGGGGGTATGAGGTACTCTTCTAATTTCACATCTTGAACTCTTCTGTGAGTGTGTCGATCGTTTCATTGACAAAATGTGTGCCCTGGTCACTGATAAAAATCTTGGGGCAACCAAACCCTGTCACAATTCTTTAAAATATGAATTGTGTGGTGGTATCGGCAGTGCAGTCCTTTACAGGTTTTTCTTCAGCCCATCTAGTGACATAATCCATTGCTGTGATGATGTATTGCATGCCACTTCCCTTTCTAGGGGGATAGATAGGGTCGAAAAATCAATAGCTCATTTTTCAAATGCTTGTAGGGCCATTTGGGGGTGCAAGGGAATTTCATCTCGGCCTGAGGGCTTGCCAGTCCTCTGGAAAACATCACATGCATGATAATGGGAAGAAACATCACTTTGTAGCGTGGGCCACCAGAGGCCAAATCACAAAATATTTTGTGTCGTCGCCTTATCGGCATAGTGACCCCCAGTGATTCCTCCATGGGATTCATCTAGAAATGTGTGTCTCTCATACTCAAGGAAATATTTGCGCAACACTTCATCTGCACCTAGTTTGTACAATTGCCTGACAATGATGGTGAAGTCAGTTGCGCATGTTATGAGTTATTTCTTATGTTGGACTCTGTATTTTTCAGGAGCGCGTCTAGTAGTAAAGAACTGAATGATATCCGAGAAATTTCATCAACCACCTTTATTGCAAATAGCTGCATGTCGGGCAAGGCATCCTCTAGGTTGGTCGGTTCTTCACCAGTTTCAATGTGCGACATGCAATCTGACCTGAAATTTAGGCGTTCGAGCTTTATCACAATCTCAAAATCATATTCATGTAAAAATAACAACCATCGATATATCCTCCCCCCTAACATAGGCTTTTTGACCAGGTATTTCAAAGTAGAATATTTAGTGAACATCTTGAAGTGGCCTCCTAACAGGTAGTGGTGGTACTTCTTAAACGCATACACAATAGCTAGCCCTTCTCATTCTATGGTTGAATATTTCTGTTCTGTGCTGGAGAGTTTTTGACTGGCATAGGAAAGGGGGTGATCTATTTCTCCTAAGCTTGGATGCGCTAACACGAATCCGAGTGCAATGCCTGATGCATCTACATGTACGTGGAATTCCTTCGACTAGTCTGGGAAGACCAGGATGGGTGTAGTAACCATAGTTTCTTTTAGCAAATCGAAAATTTTCTAACACTCATCATCCCAGCAGAATGTCACATCATTTTTAGTAGCTTTTTCATAGGCGTAGTGATCATTGCATAGCCCTGAATAAATTTTTGGTAATACCCAGTGTGCCCCAAGATCGAGCATAACTACTTCACATTTTCGGGCAGCTCTACATTAACTATCACTATGATCTTGGCCGGGTTAACCATAAACTCTTTTTGACACACACTATGTCCCACCAGTATCCCAAATGGTACACAAAAGATACACTTTTTCAAGTTCATGGGTATCTAGTATTTCCTACAAGTGTCCAACATGAGGCGCAAGTTTGAGACATGGTTCTTCAAGAGTCCAAATATGGTCCAGTCATCAAAATATACTTCTAAGAACTTGCGGATAAATTATTTTAAGGTAGCTACTACCACACGCGAGAAAATAGTAGGAGCATTCTTCAACCCAAATGGCATTACTGTATATAGAAAATACCCCCATTCCGTAGCAAAGGTAGTTTTACTTCGATCTTCTGGTGCAATCTAGATTTGATGATACCCAAAAAACCCATCGATAAAGGAATAGGCCTCTTGGCCATCCACATTATCCAATATTTCATCAGAGAATAGGGTAGGGAATGGATCATGCACACAAGCATAATTTAGTTTGTGCAAATCGACACAGATCCATATTTCGCCCTTAGTATACTTGTCTTGAACTACCATAGGGCTGACCCATTTAGATTCCTCTACTGGTTCAATGATGCATGCCGCAACCATTTTTTCCAATTATTCTTTCACCTTCTACTTATACTAGGGATTCAGCCTATATTGGCGCTGCTTAACTGGTCGTGCATCTGGCTTCAAGGTGATCTTCATAACCCCAAGTTCGTCGATGATTCCCTTTAGTTTGGAAAACTTTGTAGGGAAAAAATCTTGGTATTCTGTAAAAAACTCAACAAATTTACCTACAGTATCATCATCCAAATAGTCTCCAATATTTTCCAGTTTAGGTTTTTCTTTAGAGGCACTATTCACCTATCTAATCTTTAATGGATTTGTTATGTCGGTCGCGGTGAGGGAGGGGGCGGCTATTGTGCACTGACCCTCAAATTTGGGGATCAAGATATTCCTAGGGTTCTCGTCATGTTCTTCAACGGTCAGATTTTGGAAGTTTACAATGTCCCGCATCTATGCATCTCATGTGCTGCAACACATTCTATCCGTGGTCGGGAGTCAAAAAAGACAACTGCCTCAATATCCTCCAAGGCTTTGTCTAGTCCCTTTGATCCAGTGGCTAGGCTGAAGGTTAAAAAAAATCTTTCTATCATTGTAACCCAATTGAGAGTTCCTCGACGCAACTCCATCTCCAAATAAAAAGCAGTAGGGATAGCTCCCAATGTATGAATAAACATGTGAACCCATTCGGACCTGGGCTTCTTATCCCAGACCTCCATCAACATAGCCATGTGTTTACGCGGATCACCCTGACTACCAAAAACCTTGGTTGTTCGGGAAGGGGGCTGCTCAAAGTGCAACTGCATCATTCTACTGCATTCATTCCATGTGTGCAAGTTGTTCTTATGGGTCTCCCAACAACGAGCGGGAGTAGCACAAAACCCCAGATTCAAAGCATGAGATCTGTATTCTTCGGGAACAGTCCCTCCAATTTCATGATAAACCTGGTTACATTAGATGAACCATCATAGTGAGGTAAATTACATACCTCAGATGTTATACAATGAAAGTATCTAGTCACATGATTACAACGCAACACAAACACCTCGTGCAATTAGGTCCTCCAATTATCTAACTCATCATCAGAATCTGAAGAACAAGAGCTTTCCTTCTCCCACTTAAGACTTCCATATGTTGTCTGGTTAAGCCAATCCTCTTCACGCAAGCTCAACTTATAGATTTGGGAAATATCTTCCTTAGCACGCATAGGCTCCGTATATCTATGTTCTTCGGAAGGGTCGAGAGGGATGATAAATCAGACTCCATTATTATCAAACTCCATCCTTCTTTTCTTCAAGTCTATGATACCATCCATGTCAATAGCCCAATCCAATCCCAAAAACATAGGATAGGGATCCATATCATCCACGATCTCTATCACTTCAAAGCCAACTTTCACATTAACACCCTCAATACTGACTATGACTTGAGGTAATTGCCGAAGAGGAATGATCCTCTGTTGATTGTCCATGCGCAGTTGGATCGTGGACCATTCCAACTTGGGTTTGCCCATGCGCTGCCATGTATATTTTGGTAGAACATTAACATCTGATCCCAGATCAAGAATTACATGTTCCATCTCATAATCTCATATCTACGTAGTCAGGCACATCTCTCTACCTCTATTTTTCTGTTTTTTTTAGATTTTATTGAAGGCGCGATGCTCTACCATTGGTGGCCTCCCCTTTGTGAAATTATCTATCAGAGCCTGCAGATTCTCCACTACCTTCTTGTTGTGCAACAATTTCATAAATTCCTGTAGGAAGGATTTAATCTCTTCATCTCCTCCAGTGTCTTGCAACGACCTACTTGACGTTGAAGCACCACCCTCAGTGAATTCTTTCCGTGCCTCAATAAAGGTTTCTTTTGCACGCTGAATATCAATTCATGTTTTATGCTCGTGCACCTTACGGTTCCAGACATCTATAGCTGGTTACTTTCCCATATCTCCATTGGTAGCTATGCCACTCCTTGTTACTACATTCACACTTGGAACTTCCCCATGGGGTTCAACGTGCACCATATGTAGATTTTGTGTTTGGGTCTGCGTCTTTATTTTCTGCATATTAGCAATTAAGATCAGGAAATATTAAAACACATGATCAAGTTTCCTACAATACCTACAATATTGGTGCGTAGGATTCAGAAAATCGTGCGCATAATGGCCAAAATATATGCAATTATAACAAATGACTTATCCCCTTCCTTGACTAGCTGATCCACCTCCTTGAACTCTTCCTCTTCCCGAAGATACTCTGCGCCCAGAAGGGGATGGTGGTGAGAGAAGGACTTAGCCTACACCCTGTATATTTTGGATTTATCCATCATCATGTCATAGGTGCGACAATGCTTCTCATCATGCCCTAATAATGAACAAAACCTGCAAAACAACTACTTTAGGTGAGGCTGATACTTCCCAATCCTTGGACAGGAATATGTGTCATGCAATCCAAAAACCTGACACAATGTACACCAAAAAGGGATCTTCAAGGGGCTGGGACCTCCAACATTCAAGTAATTAGTGAAAACAAGGCATTGATGCTTATGGTGCCTGGAATATTTTCATTTTAAACACCAGATCTCTGCACATTATTCCTTGCCCTTATCATTGCGCAGGCTTTGAATTTCCAAGTGCATGGCTTCCAGCTGATTCTGCATTTGTTGAGTCCCAAGAACAACAAGTGTTGGTGTAGCTTATAATATCATTGTGACCTCCACAGCCTCAGTTAATGTGGCAATATTTTTTTTGTCCTAATGGCTGGTGTAGATGGGGGCGAAACATAGAAATGAACCATTCTTTATGATGAGCATCGTCAATGATGAAACCTCCATCCCTGATGACACACTTAAACCATTGGTCTGCTTCCCATATAGACTCATTAACATCCTGGTGGATATCATTCATAATTACCAGTTGTGAGTATGATTTAGCCTTTTCGAATTTCTCTTTTAGGGCCATCTTTATTTGTTGAAAGGTAGCATCAGGGTTATCCTGAACATACCTCATATACCAATCTAATTCTCTATCCTGGAAGGCAGTAGCAAGCTGCACTTCTTGATATCATTACTGTGAACCTTCTGCGCCTGCCACACAGCCTCAGTCACAAACCAAAATTGTATCCTCATTCTCGATGACCTTGAAATTAGGTAGCTTCATTAACATGACCATTGCTACTTTCGGGGGAGGTGGATGATATTTAATGCACGGTGGGGTAGGTAGTCTATGGTGCGATGACAAAAGTGGAGTGGATGGGGTAGGAAATAGACTTAAAGGTATTTTCTGGAAAAACCTTCTTCGTCATAATCACTTGAGCTAGCGATTTCTGGTTCAGGATCACTATTAGATCTAAGATTCAGAGGGATATAAGGGACTTCTCCAGAATATTCATAGTAAATTCTACCACTGTGCATAGTTGAACCCTTCTGATGCATTCATGTAACATGTTTGCACAGACAACCCTTTTTAAACAATAGCATCTTGAGCGACAATTTCAATGAGCTTACCTCTAAGGCATTTGAAAAATATTCTCTTCTCCATAATAGGACACAAACTGATCATTGGAAAATTTAGTCACAAAGCTTCCTAAGAGACGATCGATCCAGTTATATACTGTGAGAGTGATATTATTATCAAATATCTCTACTTTTTGGATCAATTTATAGGTCCACTCAGTGACTGGGTCATCTCTTATACAACGATGGAATTTAGCTAAGCATGAAAACCACTCTTGAAGCTTGTTTGCAAATGAACTAAATAAAATTTCACGCACTTCTGTGTAAATATATTTTTTGATCCAAAGCGTATTGCTCTTTTCTCTTGAAGCGCAAATTTTAGGATCCTTCTATGTAACCAATCTTGTAATTCGTTCCACGAGGGCTACCAAAACTTTAAATCTCCCTCAAAATGATGATCCCAGTACTGGAAATGAAAAAAATTGTTGGCTTGAGGGGTCCATACCCAGGTTCAGAGTTTATGGATAAACCAACAAAGCCTTGAACTACTGGCCCTTTCGGCAGTGATTTGCTTGCGTAGACCAAAGTCTCACCTGAAGCAGTATGGGGGGGGGTGTGAGGGAACCCAGTTTCCAAACCCTGAGGGAGAATTTAATGGGTGGTCCTCAATAAAAACCCACAAAAAACTTATACATATGTGCGCACAGATACTACACAAATACTAATAGATACCATAGAGTTGCTATCACTTTGGCGCATATAAAAAAACATAAGCCAATCCAATTCACAACAGATCAAAGACTTAAACATATATATTATGTATTAGCAATTAATCATAATTTATCCAAAGGTCTTGTGCTTATAACATAACACAAATATAGAATCAAATAATTAGGGTTCTATTCAATGCAAACAACAGATCAGAACCAAATCTCGCTCTTACTTAACAGAAGTTAGTATTCATGCATAAATATATCAACTAGCTCTGCGCATGCATAAGTAAGCAAACAAATAGTGTGATTTAATCAAAGCATACAGTAAGCATAAATAACCATTAGACGCATAACAAAGATCTTCGCCAAAACTGTTCCTTCTATTAATCCTTCAAATCTATCAATACACCAACTTTTCCTTCAAAAACCCTTGCAAAACCCTTACTATCCCTTCCATGAACACAACCAACAGAGTCTGCACACAACCAGGATTAGATCTCCATGCACACAACCTGCAGGAGCCTTTTACCCAACCCTAAATCGATGAGACTCTTACAGACTATTTGCGAGAAAAAGCATAAACTATCTTTCACAATCATGAACTACCTATCGTAGACATATTCTATCTATTTATATGTGCCTATAACATAGATACTATGGTCTCAAACTATGTTTTGAGGCCCATAGTTTACATTTAAGTCCATTTCCACAAAAATAGGGGACTTTGACCACCCCAAAACCATTTGACTCCCTTTTTTCAACGCGCACATACAATAATACCCCAAATGGAGCTTTGAAACTTGTGCCTCAGAGGACCCTGCTTTGAAAATTCCAGTTAAGAAAGTGGGGCCTACAAATGAGACTTACTGACCACAAACTGACATCCTACAAAGAATACAGATTACCCAAGAGCTGAAGAAACACCCTAGATGGTCAATCACTGAGATGGAGCCTTATTTCACTGACATAGATCCCCAACCGCATGCATGAAAAGGCCAAGGTGCAGTTATATACCTTCAACCTCATGCACAACACTGCCTGAGTGCGGTCATATCCCAAAATCTCTAGTGAAAAGGGTGTGGTCCTGAGATCTGAGCCACCTTTACAGGGTAAACTCCAGACCATTACCTAAAACTTCCTATAAATTCTAATAATGATATATGACATAATGACAAGGTTAAACATAAAAACATTATTCATAAAATTGACCTATATAGACCAAAACATACTAGATTTTTCTTCAAACACATGGTAAACATGTAAGATAAAGGTCATGAATACATATTTGAGTGTAAATTTTTGTTCTTTAGTTGTGAATCACCAAGAATTTCTAATGGCCTCTCAAGTAGCTGAAACAACACTTCTTATCCCATGCATTCATTAACCATTCATCAACTAATCAAAGCATAATAAGAGGCATAACTAGAACATGTTATAGAAACATCTTATAACCAACATATAAGCAAAATATTAACCATGAAAAAAAAACAAAAAAACCACATAATAACAAGTATAAATTCTCATAGAGTACAATATAAAAATATCTCTTATTAACTTATGAAAAAGCCAACAAAGTCAGGGAATTTCATGTACCACCCAAACATAGATTGAGCTGAACCAAATCTTTCTTTCAGGCAATCACCCCCACACAATATTCCAAGCATTAATGTGGGATTTCATGGGATAAGCCATGACATAAAAAACCAAGGGAATCCATAGGTTAAACCACCTCCACCCTCAAACTATTGTGACCTCTCCAAAACTGGTCAAGAGATCACAAAACCAAAACAGGCTTGGATGCCTAAGAAATCATTCACTATACCTTGAGGAATTTTTTTGTCTCCATGCACCTACTGATGGATTCTTGGAGAAATCCATCTCCACCCCCAACCCTTGGGAATTTTCGTGGGAACACCTCACCTGGTTCCAAAAACTTTTGGAAATCCAAAGCTCAACCAAGAAATGAATCCCATCACACCATGACTATCGAGGAAATGGTAAGGCAAGGCTGAAAACACTTCCAAGCCTGAGAAAACCCATGAAAGTGACAACAAATGAACCAAATAAACAAATGAATTTACCATGCATTCACACCTCAGCTAGGAAATCCTTAGTTAGGTAACATGCAACCTATTACCTGCAAAATCCTCCTGTTGAAGCTGTTGATCCAAACTTCTCCTTGCTTTCCTTTCTTGACCTTTTCCTTCCTTTTATTGCTTGCTTAATTTCTGCTCTTGGTGCTCTCTCTCTCTCTCTCTCTCTCTCTCTTTTTCACTGATTCCAAAAAAAAAACTGACAAAAGGTTGTGAACTTATCCTCATAATCCTTTTTATAATTAAGGCCTCTATTTTATTCATTTTACTTCATTTTTCCTCTAATTTCCCTCTCATGAAAATCTGTGTCTCTTCACCTTCCTTTTCTCCTATTTTCCTTTATTTTCATAAAAAAAATGCCAATTAATGCCTCATGCCTTTTCCAATACCTTTGCCAATTTCCTTAGCCATTAATAAACCAAAAGTGATGCCCACTATAGTTATTTTCCCAACATTCATCTTGGAATACATCTCCCATGACCTTGGTCTTATTATTTTTCTTTTATTATCCTTTATTAACCTGGGGATGTTGCACCTTTTTAATTCAAAAACTTCATTATTCAGTTGATTCAAGGACTTAATCCATTTCTCCATGTCAAAAAATACTTTTCCTTGGTTTTACTTGAGGATACTTGAGGATTTTTCCCAATATATTTATATTATTTTGAATCTTCCTAATATGTTATTACTCCTATATATCTCAAGTCCTTTTCTACAAAAATAAATTTCGTAAAAGTTTCAGCCAAATTTTCTTTTGCAACTCGTTTCGAAAATATATAGATGTTAGTCGGTAAGGTTGACACATGGTAGTCCTTAGTGATCGAATCATGTGATGATACATATATGGGGAAATTATTCAATAGGTGAGTAAAATTTCAATTAAAATCTTTTACCTTTCCTTTATTCCCCATCTTGATATTGCAACTTTCCTTTAGTAGCATGGTGAGAGTTTTGTCATCAACAAATTTATCTAAGAATAACTTCTTAAACTCCCTCCAGTTATGGATTGAATTTGTTGGAAGGTTGTGGTACCATGCTAATGTTATACCCTCAAGAGTGTAAGGAAATATCCTACATACAACATCATCATTTCATACCTCTAACATTCTTAAATGCAAGTAGAAATCATCGATATGGTCCTCGACCTTCGTGGCCTTGTCAGGATGATACTTTTTCAAGATATTCTCCAGGTTCTTAGGTAAGCGATGCAATTGAAATAGAAGATCAAGAGGCCCTTGAGCCATCCAATACAACTGGTCATGAATTATGTTTGTGTTATCCTCCTCCTCTTTACTATATGATTTTGAAGACACTTCCTCTTCACTATCTAATTTCGAAGACTCTTTCTCTTCACTATTTAGATTGTTGTTATTGTAATATTCTTCGTTCTTCAAAATATGCATGTTCTCTCCATATACCTCCAAATTTCCATTTTTAGGTGGTGGTATGTTTCCCTAAGTGACGTTCCCATAAAAAAAATAAGCTATATAATCTAAATAATGAGGGGATGATTCGTCCTTCTCATATATGTGTGATGGAGTAGGACTCGGAAAATTGTTGCCTTGATGCAAAGGTGAATTATGTGAATGTTTTAATTTATCAACCATACACTAGATTCACTCCTTCTAGCCCCAAAAATTGTCGATGGTGTTGAAAATCTACCAACGTGAGGGGGTCTCCCCAGTATGAAGTCCCAATTAGACCTCACAATATTTGGTATAGGAGCCCCATCTGGGAATTTGGCTTGGTTTCCATTATGATAAACTTAAAAATTTTCCTTGGATAACAATAGCAACATAAGAGAGTGCGCATACAACTTTTGAGACAAGAAAGTGGTATTAGCTCTGTGAAAAAAACACTTGTAATGTGTACAAAACACTTTTACGGGTGGAATAAAAGAAAGTGAACCTTTAAAAGAATAATAATAGTACCACTGTAATAAAGACACACATATGCATAGAAAGCATCATTATTTAGTTTGAAAAGTAGTTCTCAAAATAATAATGATCATGAAAATATATAAGAAACACATTTCAATTAAGATGTGTACTAAAGATAATAAAATTGTTAATTCTCTTTAGTACATATAAACATAAGCATATACCGAAAACATCAAAATAAAAGTCTTACAACATTCCTGATACATGCATGAAAGTATGTCGGCTCTAAGAGCTTCAAAATATTAAGTGAAAGTTCCAGGATACATAATTACAAAGATGTCTCACTAGTCCTAATAGTGGAACATGAAGGCACACCTTGCTCCTCTAAATAATGATCTCTCTCTCCAATTCTAAGCTAGATAAGCCAAGGCTAAAGGTCCTTTACTTCAGGAATGATGATTTATTTATAAAAAATGAGGTGGCCTTTCACCTCCCATGTGACTCTTGAACTCCCTCATGATTCTTTAGCTCCCATATGACTCTTGAGCTCCTATATGGACATTGTACACCCTAATGACTTTTTAAATTCCTCATGTGACTCTTGGAATTCCACACAAAATTTACATTTTTTTTTCTTTTTTTAAATTACAAAAATACATTTTCCAAAATTGTGGCAAAATTCCACAAAATTACAATGAAGCAGAAATCGTTCACATTTGTGGGAATGTAACTCGATGACTATGACATGGAGCTCCATTATGATTTGTTGATACCATTCTTTGTACTCTATTTTTATACCTTTGACTTCAGTGGTAGATCTGGATTATAGAAGATATTTCCCTCCAAAGAATCTGGTTATATATTTTTGGAGCCAGATTATACATTGTTCCACAACATGACTAGCTTCATATGTAATTTGATGGGCTCAACTACATATTGTAGAAAAATGTCTTTAGTCACTTCCAAGTCATCTTGGATGGTCACCTATCTGATATGATCCAAGTATTCTTCTAACTTTTGCATGATAATTCTCCCGTGTTTTACTTCCCAAGTGCGCCAATAGAAGGTATTTTGTGTACTCACACTAAGGCTTCCATTCCATTGTGTAGTCGTGTATATGTTGAGATAGTGTTGGTTACATAGTTTCTGAGTTGGTCACATGTCTGCAAAAATATTCTTATTTGCACTTTTTCTATTTTAGCTTCATCCCTTCCTTTTCTAACTGTAACACACCCCCTTGTCGAACTAGAGGTGGTTACTAGGTTACCTAACTTAGGTTTCATGGTTACAAGAATGGGGTAATAATTATTAATTTTTTTAATTAATATTGTGATATTTTTAGATCCTAGTCTTACCTTGGTTTTCATAACTTATAGAAATCATAATTTTATGTAGCATATGGTGAAATGACACATGGATCTTGTATCTATATGTTTTTTGGATTTTTAATCCACTACAAAAGCAAAAAAGAAACCAACTATTTATGTTAATGAAATCAAAGGATGAACAATCATGAATTTTGGCTCATACGAGACAAAAAAAGAACAAAGTCAACCTACACATGGTCACTAGTCAAATGTTGGATTGTGGAAACTTTATAGCCTCCATACTTTCATTATCCAAGAGAAATATTGGAAACCAAAAAATTATTCTAGCCCAATGTGAATCAGACCTACATTGTAATATTGAGAGTTGTAACTTTTCAAAATGTAATGGTGATATACATAGCCACCTCTAAGTCAATATTCTCTCAATTTGAATAAATTCTAGTTGTGGTAGGTGAAGATTATTGTTGTTGATAACAACCAACAACTGTAAGAATTAAAAACAAAAGATAATTCAACCTTCCATATGTACTCTTATATGGTTTATATTATTTATTTATAGATATGTGGAGACACAAGGTCTTCTAACTACAACTAGGCTATTCCTATCAACACCATTACCCAAATTGTTGGCTAAAGATGTTGGGTATATAATGCAGAGAAAATAAATTTGGAACCCCCAAGTACAAACTTTTAGGCAAGGATTTACTATGAAAATGAAATAGAGATGCCTTTTGAGCATACATGTTTTGATAGTTATTTTTTAGTAGCATCCTCTTCTAATTTAAAGGTTTCTATAAGTAGATATATTTGTCCATAAACATTAGATGGATCATTCAGTCAACAATCACAGATAATGCTATTAAATTTGGAGCCAAGCAATCATTCTTGGAAATAAAAACTGCAATCTTGTTGTCTCTTTCAATGGCATTTAGTCCTATTTTATGATGGAATTGTTGTGCTCTGGACCTCAGGGTATAGTTCAATTTTTTTCATGTTATAAGTGGTTACAAAACCTCACAACCCACACTTAGTGTGAATCTTAAATGGATCAACCATGATAATCAAAATTCATAAGTATACAATGAATACCTCTCAAGTAACAATAAGGACATGGATTAGTAGAGGCTAGTAAAAATGGAGTTACATTTCAGCCTTGCACTCTGCCAACTCAAATCAAATGAAAAAAAGTTCTATAACAGCTTAGGCCCTAATGGGGTGGTGATTACTACATGTATACTCTTATAATCAGCTGCCATAAATATATATTATAGGCAAAGGTCAGTTCACAACTAATGATGAGATGAAGCATGCACACATGGCATCCTTGAGATATGTGCCCTCTACCTAAAACTGGAAAATTCCACTCAATCATGTGCACCCTAACTAATTATGGAAATGTATGCATAATTCAACTTAGTCCGAGCTGAACTAAAAACTAGACTGCAATAAGTCTGAACTAAATATTGGCACATGTGTGTATGCATATGCTATCCTAATTCAACCATATATAACAAAAAATTTCCTCCCAATGCAACAATTAATGTGTTAGGCTGCATTAATCATCAACTATACATTCACATCTTGAAGTATAGATATGTTGTTACTACTGCGCTAAGGGAAAGGAAAAACAACTACTAAGAAACAAGGTAAAACTCTAACAATATATATTCCAATTATAAAGCTATGGTAATAACACTGCAAATATATGTTCTTATCCATAATTTACATATTGTGGCCACCACAAGAGATTCTTACCTTGGCAATCATAACTTATCTACTTGCACATGTTTTTTACAATACTATTGATAAAGTAACTTAGCAAGCCCTCATATATCCTATTATTCTCTTTTTTGGCATCCATAACTAGAATTTTAGGTGCAGGTTAATAGAATATGTTGTAAGGGTTTAATATGGTTTCTAAGAAGGTACTAGGTTTCGAATAGGAACAATGTTTTTTAAAAATTCTTGAGGGATAAGAAAGGAACAATAGTCTTAAAATGGGGAAAATTCAAATGTCATAGCAATAAAATTATTATGGGGAAAATGATTCAATGTGGTCACGAAATATGATTTTATTACAACAATCATACCAAGGACCTTTTAGGGGAAAAAACTGAAGATTGACAAATAAAGGACCCAAGAGTAGCATTGCAGAGTTCATAAATGACCAGATTTGATAGTTTTCTTTTTTTTTGTCCAATGTGAGAGGTACAATTTTAATTTTAATGTGTGAGGTATCAACTATGGGATGCACCATTAAAAATTCAATCATTCATTGATCCATGCACTAACTATCCTTAAATGTCTCATATAAACTTATTGAAATTTGGTTATTGTAGGACTCACCAAAGCACAAGATGTATTAAGACTAAATACAAGGAGCTAAGGAAGAAACCCAACTTTATAGCTAAGGCTACAATGCATACATGAAAGTTTTCATTAGACAGATGGAAAGCATACACTAAAAAAATTCACATGAAACTTTATATCCTTGGCTAAGTCTCAATTTCTAGGGTATTTACCAAGCAACTTGAGGTATTCATGGTTGCAGCTAGATGTGGGAGTTAATTTATCATGTTTGGGAAGGAGTAAATGTAACCATATTATATACCCTAACCCAATGCCATATTCTCTTTATAGCCCTATAAATTTTAAAACCCTATCCAACAAGCATGTGAACCATATGAAGTGCATGGATAGCACAAATCCCCCCCATATAGAAGTCTATAGAAGTGTACTAATCTAGAGGATTGTTCATGCAGTAGAAAAGAGGCCATGGTATTTAAAATTTAAAAACGTCCCAACAAGGATCACAACACTTTTACAAAACTACTAAATTTCTATTGAATTTTCTAAGATTTAAAAAACTTTAGTACCCAAGAGAATGATGAAAAAACCAATACCTCTTTCAATACATTTTTCTGTACATGATTTTGAAAATGGAGCAATTATCAATCACAACACTTCAACTAGAACCTAAGAAACTTCATGTGTGTTTTTTTCTTGATGTTACAAGATGTGTCATTTATCTTGTGAAGGGGAACCTAAATTCTACTACAAACTGATAGATTCTACGTAAATTCACCTAAATGAAATATAAATGAAACAACAACAAACTTCTACTTACCAATTAATGTGATCAATGAATTATGCATTAGTTAATCTGTTAAAAACTCTTTGTCTCAACATATACTTATAGCATTGTAGTAATCCACTAACCATATAACATGTTGAAGCACATATACACACTAATGAAATAAGTGACATAGTAGAAATCATCTCAAATTTAACACCTCCCAGCTCTTGGTATTCAATATTAGTTCCATAAATTATTTCTATATTATATAATTGTTGACACACAAATCTTTATGATAGAAATGTTAGAGTGTATATTTATTGTAACATGAATGATATTGTTTCTATGATTTCCCGTGTTCTTATTGGAATTCCAACGATGAAGTAACAACAAAAATTAATCACTACAATAAAATAAAAAATCGATATAAAGAGTGTACACAAAAATTAGCCAAAGGAGAAAGTCAGACACTGAGTTTAATAAAATGAAATTGGGAAGGAGAAACCTATGAAGACTATACAATACCCACAATTAATTCCTGTACCCTTCCCAAAAGAATTGTATCGAAAGAACTAAACTGAGTCAAAACAATATTTTTGGAATAGGCCTTTCATTCCTCTCAGTAGGAGTGAGGATGCATAGATGCAGACCCATATCTCACACTCATCAACTCCACTTCTAACTATATTTCAGTCCAACTCAATCTTGATGAGGCAAATCGAGTGAAACAAAAGTTCTAGTTGGGACAGGACCCTGAACCCAAATCCACAAAAGTCAGGAAACTAAGGTTGGGACACTAAATCTCCTCGCAACCTTAGGTAGACTGCAAAGAAACCTTTCTTATGTAGCTGCCACCCCCCAACCCAAACTATAGGGTGTAAGGGGATAACTCCAAGGACATAGTCCAACTTCGTGTTTCTTCCATATCGCTATTAGAATCGCTCTACATGTACAATCATGTGATTCATTTTACAACATAAAATTCATAACAAAGCTAGAACCCCATCGATACCCTCCAATGAGTGATACCTTCCTAAACAATATATGGACAAGTCTTCCCCGTCTGAATCTATTTCTTGGTTATTTTCCAGACTGGTCTCAATTCCTTTGACTAATCAAAATATCTCAACCTGTATTTTTTCCTCTGATTTTTTTTATGACGGTTGGCCCTGTCATCACTGGTTAGTCTTGCGGGCTAATGATCCCCATGCCATTTGGCCTTTTCCCCTTTGCTTTCCATATGTCCCAAGTAGCATGTCCACCTCAGACTTGTAATTCATTATCCCTTTTTCCTCAACCCATTTTCCTATTATATATATATATATATATATATATATATATATAATTTAATTTTTCTTTGGAATTTTTTTAAAAGGGTGAAAAATAACTGGGCTATTACAATCCCCTCCCCCTTGAGGGAACACCGTTCTCAGTATTCGATGACCATATAAAATATACAATAATTGCTTAAAAGACACAAAACAATGGTTATGTAGCTTTATACATATAGTTCATTTAATATTTTTACAGTAAAATTTATATGCACAGTGGCTTGTCTAGCCACTCAGTAACCTTTGTTTTATAAAATTAGCCATTTTCCCATGGCCCCCTTTTTTGCTATAATTTGTAGAAATTATACAACATGAATGTATATCTTGGATTCACCCAATCTAACAATGTACTAAAGTTAAATACCGAATCACTTCTACAAATATTTTGCGGAATTAAAAAAAAACAATCGTCAATCACATGAAGTAAAGAAGAATAAAATCACATAAAACATAGATAATTTCCTGGGGAAAGCTTGCTGCTCAAAACCCCACTATCTTCTATTGTATATTTAGCACGGATCATGAAACAATTACATACAAAAATCTTCTCGCAAGAGCCCTCCAGTACTCAGCTAATTGTCTCACACTGTCATACAAAAACTGACCAATACTTAGCCAATTTACTGCCTCCAGACAGCCTACCTTGGCTTGCGCAATCCCTGATGAATTCAATCCATAAAATATAGGAATTATGTCCTTCCTTGACTATGCAAGTATCATGGGCACTACAATGGGTGTTTGGTTGCATGTGTGCAACCCAATAATCCTACAACTGATAGTCAACTTCCCTTTCACCTAGATCTCAATTGGGTCTCCAATAGATCTGACATGCATGTAACTAATAATAGGAAATCCTCAGTAGCATGTGAGATCACTGATTGTGAATTAATTAATATTTAATTCACTTGATATCTTACTAGTGTATCTTTAGTTACAACTATCACAACTGAGTTTAACTCACTTAATTGAGTTAAACTGATTACAACTTGCATTAACTAATGCACCACTGCACTTCGAACTCTGTTACAACTAGAATTACTCTGGATGCCTCAGCGGCTACCTCTAACTTGAAATCCACTAGCTAAATGAGTTTATCAATCTCAGTTAACTATTTCAAGTTATCATTGAGAATAGATTATAGTTTATTGTCCATCTTAATTAAGAGATAACTAAAATAGACATGCACCCAAAAATAGCACTGTGGGCCCCACCCTAGTGTAGGTGCTTAATTCACTATGCGTGGGTGCTGAAATTTTCTTATTGAATCCCAACACTCCCTCTCAACAAGAAAGGGATTATCCTTCACCCTGATCCTGTCTCTATGGTATTTGAAATGGCTCCTGGTGAGTGCCTCCATCAGAATATCTACATCCCGATCTTTCGTGGGAATATAATGAAGCAACATTATCCTTCTATGCACACAATATCTGAGATGATGGTACCAGATATCTATATGCTTAGACATATCATGAAACATAGGATTAATCAAGAGTTTAATGCAACTCTGATTATCAAAATGAATCACTGGTAGATCCATCTGAGAACCAAACAAACCAACCAAGATCTTTATCATCCAGATAGCCTCACATGCAGCTTGACTTGCTTCCATGTATTATTCTTCCACTGAACTCAGTGCCACAGATAATTGTTTCCTGCTGTACCAGGAAACTGCTATCGATACTATGCTAAAAATCCATCCTGATGTGATTTTTCTTTTTAATGAACTACCCGCCCAATCTGCATCCGTGAAGCCTTGAATCCTCACTCACTCTGTTTGTCTGTACCATAGACCATACTCTGATGTGCCCCTTAGAAATCTCAAGACATGCTTCCCCACCTTCCAAAATTTCTTGGTAGGCTTAACCATAGCTTGACTCATCTGGTTAATTGTGTAGCAAATGTTTGGTCTGGTGTTCATTAGATACATTAGTGAACCAACTAAATACCTGCATATAGTAGCGTTGATACCTCTCCAGAATTAGCATCCTCTTTCCTAAAATTTCCTGGAAGAGGAGTATCCATGGGTTTGCATCTTTCCAAGTGAAAGTTACCCAGTATCTCCTTTGCATACTTGCCTTGTGAGAAAAAAATTTCACCATCCCGCTGCCATATTTCCAATCCAAGGAAATAATTAAGGGGTCCCATATCCTTCATTTCGAACTCCCTTGCAAGATCCTCCTTGCATGATTTTATCAGCTGCTCATCACCAATCAAAATTAGATCATCAACATAAATAACAATGATCAATAGCTTACCCTCAACCAAAATCTGGTATAGGTTTTCATCTACTTTAATTTTGGTGAAGCCCAGTCTGGTGAAATAGTTGTCTATCCGAGTGTACCAAGCACAGGGTGCTTGCTTCAACCCATATAATGCTCTTTTGAGTTGGCACACATGCGACTCATTGTTGAAGATTTTGAAACCTTCAAGTTTCTCTATGCATGCCTCTTCCTTAATGATCCCATTTAGAAACACAATTTTCACATCCATATGATGAATGCGCTAGCCCATCTGCACTGAGACTGCAAGGATGGATCTTATGGAAGAGTACCTTGCAACAACTACAAAATTATCATCATAATATATCCCCTCGATCTATGAGAATCCCTGGGCCACAAATCTGGCCTTGTGTTTCTCTACACTCCCATCAGCAACTTGCTTTACCTTGTAGATCCATCTCGATCCAACCATTTATTTTTCGACCGGTCTTGGGACTATCTCCCATGCAATGTTATTGAAAATGGAGCCATACTCCACCATTGCATCAACCCAATTTGGTTGCTGCACTGATTCCTGAAAGGAAGATGGTTCAATCACAATAAATTTTCTCATAAGAGCCATGTATCTAGTAAATCGATTAGGATACTGTCTCTGTTTGTGCTGTGAAGTAGGGGCTCCTACATTCTCCATAGCATCAAGTCTCAATCTATAAGCTTCCATGGTGCACCTTATGCCATTTATGATGGATGGATCTACATGAGCGTTTTCATGCACTCCATTAACCTCCTCATGTGGCTGATCCACATCTTGAGGCTCATCCTTGGGAACCAACAGTTACTCCTCTGCATGCAAGTCTAGCTCCCTCTCAAGGGACAACCACATGGATTTATCCTCATAAAATTTTATATCCCATCGCACAACAATCATTCTACTGTTTGGAAAAAATTATGGGGTGTTTCAGTGTACCCCAAAAAAATCCCAACCTCAGTTGTTCCAGATTATCCCTGGCGTCCTTGGTCACATGCACATAAATAGATGAGCCAAAAATATTAAAGTGTGAAACATCGGGTTTCTTACCAGTGAAAGCCTCTTCAGGTGTACTCATGCCAAGTATCTTATGAGGACAACAGTTCTGCACATGTACCACTATGTTGCAAGCTTCCGACCACAGATGCATCGGTAGGCCTTGATCATGCAACATCGATCATGCTGCACCCATGATAGTTCTGTTATTTCTTTCTGTGACCCCATTTGGCTATGGGTTATGAGGTATTATCAATTCTCTTTGAATTCCTTCTTTGCTGCAGAAGTTATTGAATTTGTTAGAGATGTATTCTCCACCATTATCACTCCTAAGATCCTTCACTTTCTTCCCTGACTCTTTCTCCACCAGTTCCTTAAAATACAAGAACTTAGAGAATGTCTGATCTTTATTCTTCATGAAGAAGATCCAACGCTTACGAGAAAAGTCATTAAAAAATATTACATAGTACTTATGTTTTGATGTCGAAGCAATAGAGAATGGCCCACACACGTCTGTGTGAACTCTCTCAAGGATCCTCGAAGCTCGATTCTCCTTCTCATGAAAGGTGGCCTTTACATATTTTCCCATAGTACATCCCTTTCATGTGTTTTATTGGGAAAGTGTACCCCTGGGAAGACCAGTAGAAATCTGCTTCATGACTTTCAAGGCTCCATGGTGAAGATGGCCCAATATCCTGTGCCATAATTCGCTCTCATCCCGGCTCACCACTTGATATTCCTTGCCCATCATTTATATGCAGCCAACTACCTCTAGCTTGTAGATATTCTTAACTCAAATCCCTATCCTCTTGGCTTGTCCTGTAGTTTTATGTCACAGGAAATATTTTCCTTCACTAAAAACAACATCATAGAGTCTATCCTCCAACATTGCAACTGAGACTAATTTTTTATTCAAATTTGGTACATGCATTACATATTTTAATTGAAATGGTTTGCCTGACTACCTCTGGAAGGTAATGGTACCAATCCTGGTAGCATTATACCGCCCGTCATCACCCATTTCAATATGCATCAGGAGATCCTTCTCCTCCAAGTCACTGAAAAGTTCCTTGTCTCCCGTCATGTGAAAGGAAGTGCCACTATCCAAATACCACACAGATCCCAATGCACTTGACACCATGCATGTGATCAATGATAATTCAATCTCAAATTGCGAGGCAAGGTCATCACCAACTGTAGATAATCCAACCTTATTGTTATTCTTCTTTTGTGGACAGTTAGTAGAAAAATACCCATGCTAGTGACAGTGAAAACACTTCACCTTGGACATGTCCTGATTCTTTCCATTCTTGGACTCAAATTTGTAATGGAATTTCTTCCCCTTCCCCTTATTTTCCTTGGCAGCCAAAGAATAATCCTCTTCATCTTCATTCTTAGATGAAGATCCATCTCTGGTGTTCTGTCTGAACTCCTCCTGCACCAAATCCGACCACAGTCGTTCCCAATCTGGAAAATTTTCCCTTCCATTGACATAGTTATGATAACTGTGCCAACTCTTAGGAATTCCTAGGAGAGCCAAGCTCACCAAATCATCATCAGCAACTATTATACCAACTATCCCCAGTTCATCCCGACATTGGAAAACTCTATTAGATATTTTGGTACGGAGTCACGCTTCTCCATCTTGATCTTCTTGAGTTTATCTTTGAGCACCAATTTCCTATGGTCGTTGATGCTTTGGAATAGATCCTTCAAATCCTTCCACATTGCATATGATGTGGCTTTCCCATGGAGGATTGAGAAAATGTGATCTCGTACTCCCTCCAACAAGATCCTCCTCGTCTATGCCACTTTCGTTTTCCATGCATAAATATTTGTAGCATCTGTCACAACAGGTTTAGGAACATCATTTTCAATGAATTCCTTAAAGCCATTGTCTTCAAGTACTTCCTCCATCCTGTCCTTCCAAGAAATATAGTTTGAGCTACCCTCAAGTGCATAATCCAACCTCAATCCATTGAAATCCATTTCGATATTGAATCAGCTGTAGCACCAAGAAAGTCTTTCTGCAAATTCTAATTCTATCCAGTCACAAACTCAAATCCTACTTCACTTTTTCAATTTCCTGATACCATGTAGAAATTATACAAAATGCATGTATAAATTGGATTCACTCGATCTAAAAATTTACTAAAGTTAAATACTGAATCGCTTCTACAAATATTTTACGGAATTAAAAAAAACAAAATCACGAATCACATGAAGAAACAAAGAATCAAATCACACACAATAGAGATAATTTACCAGGGAAAGATTGCTACCCAAAACCCCACTATCTTCTATTGTATATTCAGCATGGATCATGACTAAATTACATACAAAAATATTCTCACAAGATCCCTCCAGTTCTCAGCTAATTGTCTCACACTTTCATACAAAAATTGACCAATATTTAGCCAATTTATTGCCTCCAGATAGCCTTCTTTGCTTGCACAATCCCTGATGAATGAAATCCATAAAAGATAGGAATGGCGGCCTTCCTTAAATGTGCAAGTATCATGGGCACTCCAATGGGTGTTTGGTTGCATGTGTGCAACCCAATAATCCTACAACTAATAGTCAACTTCCCTTTCACCTAGATCTCAACTGGGTATCCACTGGATCTGACATGCATGAAGCTAATAATAGTAAATCCTCAGTTGCATGTGAGATCATTGATTGTGAATTAATTAATATCTAATTCACTTGATATATCACTAGTATATCTTCAGTTACAACTAGCAAAATTGAGTTTAACTCACTTAACTGAGTTAAATTGATTACAACCTACATTAACTAATGCACCACTTCAAACTCTGTTACAACTAGAATTACTCTGCATGCCTCACAAAATACCTCTAACTCGAAATCCACTAGCTAATTGAGTTTATCACTCTTAGTTAACTATTTCAAGTTATCATTGAGAATAGATTATAGTTTATTGTCCAACTTAATTAAGGGATAAATAAAATAGACATGCACCCAAAAAAATCACTGTCGGCCCCACCCTATTGTAGGTGCTTAATGCACTAGGCTTGGGTGTTGAAAATTTCTTATTGAATCTCAACATCTTTTGATTCAATACACTATTAGATATGTTCTGTTTCCTTGGAGTGATTCCCATCTACACTAGCCAATGCTACTATCCTTGCGTTCCTTGGTCCTTCAGTGAATAATTCCCAACTCATTATTTTGGTGAACACCCCACAATGTGCTTGAATTTCCACCCAACTATTCTCATGACCAAAAAAATAATTATTTTTCATCCTTCCATTCTCTATTTCTAAGTCCCTCTATTAATATGGTCACCCATGCTTCTGTGCTACCTCACATCATAGGGGTCTCAAAACGGGGGCATATAACTACCTCAATTGTCATGCCTATAATAGCATGCTTTATGGCGATCAATTGACACCATTCGTGTTGATGTCCCACAATGGCTCTATCCCTAAAATCTTTGAATTTTTCACACTACTTTTGTTCCATATTGTGGCCAAATTTTTTCATATGAAGTGAGAAATATCATATCTATTCTTGCATCATAGACATACAAATCCCATGAGTTTCATGATAAAGAAAAATATAATTAATGTAAATTATACCTTGTTAGCAATCTATCGTTGCACTGAACTTGGAATTTTCCATAGCAACTAGATTAGTACATAAATAAAATCATCATAAAATAAAACATATCATCAAGTTAGCTAAAAAATTCAAGTTATCATAAATGATGCTCATAATTTAAAGATTCAGAAAATCAATAAAGCATTGGTACTTATATTTATTTGATAGTTTCCCCTTTTCTCGTATGCACATGGTGTCAATTTCCTATCCTAGAAAGCACCCAGATGATAACATGTTCTCCACAAGAAAAATTTCAATCCAAATTAGCTTCTCCAAGGCTCTAGGGTCCATTTAGAATATTTTTCAGGGTACTTGCTCAATAGTCATGTTGTTCCAAGGCTCCAAGTACCCTCCAGGCTAACTTCCTAGGTACCCACCCCATAGTCATGTTGGATCACTGTCATGTTGCTCTAGGGCTCCAACTACCCTCCATACTAACTGCCTAGGTACCCACCCCACATTCATGGTGGATCTTTTTCCAAAGAAACAAGGGAATCCAAAGGCTCACCTCCACCCTGATGCCCATTTGTGACTATGGGCACTACCAAACCAAGTAGTGTTATGTCGACAGAAATATTGGAAATCAAGAGGCTATCTCGCCTCCACCCAGAAAAAATACTTAACACGTGGGCCAAGAAAAGTAACATACATGTGGTTCCAAACCACTTACACCTAATATTATGGCACATACACATAGCATAGACACACATACGAAATGACACAATGTATACACATTTACACATGTATGACACATCCACATATATGAAATATGTATTCACCCTAAAATCAATACAGGAATATAGAAATTTGTTTGAGCTTCACCTGATACACAATAGGTGTCCAAAGCACTTGCTCCACTTGCATGTATTTTCCTCATTGTACCATGTGCCTTCATTATTATTACACAAGAATGACTCCTGACAAAACCTGTCAGTCAAAACAACATCTTCATATCAGCGTAACTAAGTATACAATATATATATATATATATATATATATATATATATATATATATATATATATATAAGCATATATGCAAATAAAGCTAGGGTTAAGAGAACTCCCTTTTACTATTTTTTTTCCATCATTTCTATGGACTCAACCAACCTACTTGGTTGTCATATCACATTCCACTGACCCTTTTTATTTTTCATATGCATGTTGCCATGTTTTTTCCATCTTGCCTCATGGTGTTCCATGTTACCTTTTCTCCAACATGTTCTTATCCACAAAACTCATACATTGCCTCTTCCTCAGAAATATGTGGCTCTCCTACCACCCAATACTCTTTCCACAAGCCCCCCATGTATTTAAATCAAGGTACAATTATAAAATCAATATGAAATGAAAGAGGAATAATCAAACACAATGTCACAAAATAAAATAAAATCCACATTTGTAATCATATAGGAAAACTACACACAAAAATAGCATGGCCATGCATGTCCATAAATCAAATCGCACAAATAAATTTCAAAATCCTAGCACATCAATCATCAAGTAAAAGAGTCCCCAAAAATTGACTCAGTGTCCTGAGTTTGACATTCATGGCACTCCATGCCATCATACCATGCATACATATGTGTAAAAAAATCAAATTCCTTTCCCTGTATCTATCGCTGGGTCTTTCTCTGTGCAAGTACATTAATCTTGCTTTCACATTCAGGAACACATATGCACATTAGTCATAAATATTGTCTTGAATTTTCGTTTGTTAGATCAATGCTAAAAACATAATCATAATCATCCTCTTTTTCGAAATCACTATTTAAAACTAGTTGTTTAAACACTTAGAAAGCACCTGAATGTTATAGCATCAATTAACATGCATCAATTCTGGGATTTTTCGCAGCTCAGGACTTGCATGAATTTAAAATTAGCACAATAACCAATAAATTTGTCAATATTAGGATGATGTAGAAGAATACACATAAGAACTTCTACAAGAAATTCCCTATTTCCATGTACCCCATTTATGTCAAATTGTTTAACAACAATAACTTTTCAGAACACTTCAAAACTAATGGGATAATATGTATTGCAATAAGTAAAAGTTTAGATGCAAATTGAATAACAACCTGTTTCCCCGTAGCTATCCATGCATCTTTAGTATTGTTAGCACACACACACACACACACACACACACACACACACACACACACACACACACACAGATATAGTGCAAACCAAAAGTAACAAATAAATAATATTTCTTTCACATTCAGGAAAACATATGCACATTAGTCATAACTATTATTTTTCATTTTCATTTGTTAGATCAATGCTAAAAACGTAATCATACTCATCCTCTTTTTCGAAAAAAATATTTAAAACCAGTTGTTTAAACGCTTAGAAATCACCTGCAATGTTATAGCATTAGTTAACATGCATCAATTCTTGGATTTTTCGCACCTGAGGACTTGCATGAATTTAAAATTATCACAATAAACAATAAATAAGTCAAGATTAAGATGATGTAGAAGAATACACATAAGAAATTCTACAAGAAATTCCCTATTTCCTTGTATCCCATTTATGTCAAAATTTTTAACAATAATAACTTGTTAGAACACTTAAAAACTAATGGGATAGTATGTATTTCAATAAGTAAAAGTTTAGATGCAAATTTAATAACAAGAGTGTGACCCTTTTTCTATGTACCCAAAATCAGACCATGATAACTGAAGGTCCCATAGTTGAAGTTCCAAATTTCCGAAGGCAAGGAAACAATGGTACAAAAATCTCCCTTCGTGAATGAAGACCCAATAGCCCAAATGGTAGGTGTAATGCCAATGGCAGGTTCCACACTATGTGTGTGCAGGTGACTGTCTCCCTAATAAATATTTCATGTTTTTTCAACACCTTTTATCCTAGAGTTAGTTATACCTCTATCTAATAACATGTAGATGAAGAAAGAAAGAGAGGGCTTCCCATTGCTTGAGAGTCAAAATTCAATAAAGTATGTCTACCAATTTTTGGTTTCCAAGGTTCTGTTCATCTCTAAGCTTCCATGGAGAATTATGGTCACTCTTATTAATCTTAATATGAATAAGGATGGAGGAATATGCATGGAAGAAGGGTTGGGGAGATACCTAATTCCATTTTGGCTTATAAAATTAACCGCTGGTTTGTTTTTGTTGAACATCTCATTGAAGCAAGAAGAAAATCCCACGGAGATCAATTTGGCGGAAATTCCAGGAGATTAGTGTTTCCTTTGAAGGTGATATTTAAGAAAATTTTTCCCTAAATAAAACCCTAAAATGGCCTCAAAATTTAAATAAGAATCAAACTCTAAGAATGTAAACATTTTAGCTATTTCAGTTCCTAGAGATGATCTATATTGATTATTGCATTTTTTTAAAACTTCCTTGTCATGGTCATATATGGGACTTATATTTGGAGACACATTTCCATGTTCCCTAGTATTTTTGGTAAAAATGGATAATCTCCGCATTATTACTATATTTCAAATAAAATCTCTAATAAAATCAATTTGAGCATATCTTCAAAGCTGTGTTATGCAACGAACTCACAAAATAGAAGAAAATAAAGATCAATGACTTGAGAAATAACCTCTTTAAGGGAGGAACATCCTTTACATCACATACATGAACAAATCTTGGATGATACAAATGAAAATACCTCCTTTCTCTATATAGGATTCTAATGGGTCACAATATAATTAGAGCCTACATAAATATAATAATGTAAGGGCACAAAAATAACAATAATGGGCTTCTATGGGGCACAACATTAACAATATGGGGGGAACATGGGCACAAAAATAACAATAATAGTGCTACACTAACAATAAAAATAATGGATCTACACTAGCATTATAGGGACCTAACATGCCCCTCTCCTTCAAATTTTTTTTTTCCTCAATGCTTATGTAGTTCTAGATTCTTCTGTATAAAATTCTCATCCTCCCATGTGGAATATTCAATGGGTAAGTTTGTACACTTAATGAGATACTCTGAAATTGATCAATTCCGTAGTTGTCGGGTTCTTATTTCCGTGACTGATTCATGATCCAATATGATATTTCCTTCCTCATCAAGTTCTAGCAATATTGTTTGAACTAGGATCTTGTCACTGATAACCTTGTTTAAGCATGAAACATGGAAAGATGGGTGTACTCAGGAATATGCAGGAAGCTCCAATTTTTATGCGATAGAACCAATATTTTGCAACACCTTGTAAGGACCATAGTACTTGGGTGATAACTTATTATCCTTCTTAGCTTGCTTAAGGGAAATTTTTTTGTACGGTTGGACCTGTAAAAATACCTAGTTTACTACATCAAAATATCTTTCACTAAGATGTTGATATGCTTGTTGTTTCATTCAATTATGCGCTAGAGTTATGTTATCCTTTAAGATTTGGAGAACTTGTTGTTGATGCTTGATGTGATATTCCACTACTTGAACCTTATAATTTTCTCTTAAATATGATGCGATGGATGGTGGATGATATCCATAAAGTGCCATAAATGGGGTAATTTTTAGTACAATATGGAAGGAAGTGTTATACCTCCATTCAGATAGAGGTAACTATTTGTCCCATTGTGTTTGTTTATCACATACGAAGCAAAAAATATATCCTTCCAAAAATTTGTTCACTATCTTAGTTTTCTCATTAGATTGAAGATGATAGGATGAGATATGAGTTAATTGAGTACCAAGACAAGAAAACAATTCCATCCAAAATTTTCTAGTGAAAATGGGATCTCTTTCACTTACAATAATATTTGGGTTTCCATGCAGCTTTTGAATTGTTTGCATAAATGTAGTAGTAACTGTACTGGATTTAAAAGGATGGGATAGTGAAAAAAGTGTGCATAATTGTTAAGCCGATAAACTACCACCATGATGAAATTATTTCCTTCAGACTTGGGTAAAATCATGATAAAATCCATTGAGACCTACTCCCAATGCTGAATTGGAATGACTAAAGGTTTCAACAAACCAGGGGCCTTAATTGTTTCAAATTTATTTTTCTTTTAAACCAAAAATTATGTCACAAAATTTTGAATGAGTGTCCACACATCTTCACCATTCTTCCATTCCTCCCTTGCTTAAGTTATACATTCAGGTTGGATAATGAAAATGGCATACAAAAATGATTCCACGTCCTCATACCTTCTTCAGAGTGCATTTGCGAAAAAAAATTACTTCCATTTTTTGTAGATGATTTCAAAGTCATAAACCAACATCTGAGTTAACCATTTTTGCTACTATTAACAAGATAATCTTTGTTCCAAAAATTATTTAAGACTATCATGATCCATTTTTACTTTGAAGTGTCTTCCCATTAGGTAAGGGTCACTTCAGGGCATGTATTATTTCCAACATTTTCTTCTCATAAAGAGGTTTTCATAAATACTTTCCCTTGATTGGAAAAATTTAAAAATAAATGGGTCTTCCTTATTACATTAAAACAACACCAATTCCATTTCCTGATACATCACATTCCACCATGAAGGTTTTTGTGAAGTCTGGAGTAGCTAAAAACAATGTTTGGAAGATTTCCTCTTTAAGATGTTCAAAGGACTTAGTTGCTTCTGGAGTCCAAAAAAATGCATATTTCTTCAATAATGTTGTTAGAGGTGATGCTATTTTCCCATAATACCCTATCAACCTGATAAATGTTCGAATATGCTTTAGGGTTTTGGGAACTTTCCATTACTTCATGGATTTAATTTTTTTAGGATCTTCCTTAGCACGCTCATGAGATACAATATGACCCAAATATTACACTTCTTGTTCCCCAAAGAAACATTTGGAGGTTTTTGAATAAAATTGTTTCTCCTCCAATAGTTTGAGAACCATTTTAACATTTTGAACATGATCCTTCCAAGACTTGTTGTAGTTTAGTGTATCATCAAAAAATACAAACAAAAATTTTCTAAGGGTTTGAAAATGGAATTCATCAAACCTTGAAATGTGGAAGGTGAATTAGTAAGGCCAAAAGGAATGACCAAAAAGTCATAATGACCTTCATGAGTTATGAATGTTGTTTTCGGAATATATTCAGTATTAATTCTAATTTGATGATATATTGAACAAAGATCCAACTTCGTGAAGTAAATTTCTCCATGTAATTCATCCAAAAATTCGTCAATGATAGGAATGTGAAATTTATATTTAATAGTGAGCTTTTTGAGCTCCCTATAATCCAGACGCATACACCATGATCCATCCTTGTGTACCAATACTAATGGAGTAGAGAAAGAACTTTTGGCAGGTTGAACTATAACTTGCTCTAACATTTATGCAACAATATGTTCAATTTCAATCTTTTGGGAATAAGGATATATGTAAGGTATAATGTTTTGAGGAACTCTTCCTAGAATCAAGTGGATACCATGATCATGATCACAAATAGGTGGGAGGCCTTTGGTAGTCTCAAATACTTTGGAATTATTTTCCAAGGTTCTTTGGAGATTTGGAGAAATAGATTATTTCGATGTCTGAACATCTAGTGAGCATAATTGTGAAATTATGGTGCCCCTTAATTCAATTTCATTTCCTTTCCATCAAAATTTTAAGAAAATTTCTTGAAAATTAAATGCTATCATCGCCAAAGATTATAACCAATGAACTCCTAATGCAACATCAACACCACCCATTGGAATGGAAAGAATTGGACTATTGAATACATATTACCCCATTGTTAGATTGATATTATGACACTTCCTTGAGCGATTTATATTTCCTGCATTTGCAAATGTCACTTGACACTTTGGTGTTGGATATAGAAAGCAATTCAATTCCTTGGCTATTTTACAATGAATAAAATTTCTGGTACTACCAGAATCGACCAACACTATTACCTTTTTCTTCTTGATAAATCCTTCTATGTTGAGAGTTTTAGGAGTGGTAATTCCTACCAATGAATTACAATATATGGTCGGATTCATTTCTTCTTTCTCTGGGGTTGATTCCTAGTGTACATCCTCTTCTTTTGATGTTTCTAGTTCCTTTTCTTCCTCCTCTTCACAATCTATGTAAAATAATTTCTTCTTAGCACACTTATGAACCTCAGTGTATTTTATATCACAACTGTGACAAATCCATTTTTCTCCTTTTTCCTCCATTTATTGTGGTGAAAAACTTGTAGATTGTGGGAGGCTAGGAGCAGCAACCCTTCCATTTTTATGGTTGTAAGTGGCAAGCTTCCTTGTTGCCATACTTTTTCTTTCAACTTTTTTTGTCACCTTGAATGCCTTCTCCAATGAATAAGGTTCCAAAAGGAGATCCTCATGTTGGATGTTATCCTTTAAAGTCCCTATGAATACATCAATCATATGCTCTTCTGGAATCTCATTTACCTTGATATTCAATCTTTGGAAGTGCTCAATGTGATTTGCCATTGAACCATGTTGTTTAAGATTTATCAATTGGCTCAAGATGGTATTTCTCTTTGTCTCCTAATAATGTGATACCAATTCTTCTAGAAAAATTGTCCAAGTGACAATTTATTTATGAGAACAAATCCATCTATACCACCCAAACTAATTTTGTTCTAAATATAAAGATTCAATACATACCTTTTGTGTGCGCAGTACATCTTGTAGATCAAAGAATTACTCCATCTGTAGTATCCATGTTACTGGATCATTTCCATCAAAATTGATGGTATCTATCTTTGGAATATAGCGTGTCTTAAACCAAATGTTGGAGTCTCTAAAATCATATTTCATATTCTTTTTTTCCTCATCCTGATTTTCATGGAGTACCTTGTCACCGCTAGGAAGCATTTATTGTAACAACTTTGTCAAACCTTCGTTCACACCTTCCATGTCTGATTTTAAACCATTCTTCAAATATTCCATGTTTCCTTAAAATTTTTCTTCTATACCATCCATCTTAGCTTCCAATTCATTTTTGGTTACTCTTTGCGAGAACAAATTTTTTTGCACTTGGTATCGTAATTTTGATATATCATGTTGCATTTCTTCCTCTTCTTCATGCGTCATAGCAGATATTTCTGGTTGCTTAATAGGTGTTTCATTTTTTTTTCCAAGACATTTCAGAATCAAACAATGATATCTATGCTTAACTATTCCATTTCAATCACTTCAAACTGATTCTTCAAACAAAAGTTATGCAAATTTTAAAAAAAATATACACCTTTTTCTTGTTTTTTAGGAGATCAATATTAAAATTGTTGTATCTATGTAATTTAATATCTCTAAGGTCTAATTTTTGTTTCCTACGGTATCCCTATGAGTATTGTTTCCAATGGCACAATTCTTACCAAGATTTGATTCTTCATGAAAATTTTATGCCCAATATCCCACGACAACCTGATTATAGACTGTTTTAGTAGAGTGAAATTTTACGACATTCCAAGTGTCACTGTTTCAACCTTCAGACCAAAAAATGATACACAAACAGTTAAAGTTTGTGCAATTTCAAGAAAATTTTACAAAATTCAAAGTCAAATATCTAAGAGAAATTTATGATTCTTTTACCCAAGTCACTTGTTTGAGAATGAATTTTGGAGCCTATAAAGACCTTAACTTCTTCGAACAATATCTTAGAAAATACAACAAACCAAGATTTGAATTTTTTACACAAATTTCACCAAGATTTCAGATCAATGTGGTTAAAATTTTATCTTATGAAGCCTCTTATAAAAAACGTAGTAGAAAAAAATACCAAGATGACTGGCGACCCAGATCCTGGTCTTCTCCAGTCAGACTAGAGACCAACCATCCTTGAATGGCAAGCTTTTCTCCTGCTCTCAGGCTCCCTTTAGCCTTAAATCACTCCCCTCTTCAAATTTAGACCTGGTTAGTTTTGTTTCAGCATATTACTGCGATCTGAGTGACCCTTTGATTGGTTCAATTCCTTCCCTTTTTCATGATATGATCCCTAATAATAATAATTATAATCAAAATAATGTAAGTCATATTTACAATTATTATAATTATAATCATAATAAGAGTAGAGTAGAGTAGATAATAATAATAATAATAATAATAATAATAATATCTTTAAGGATGTTAATCGAGGAATGTCCTCCTCCCCCTTAGGTAACAAGGTGGTTAATCTTTCCAGATTCTCCTTTGACTGTTTGGTTTTTAGTCTCTTGGAGAAAGGTTTAAACTTTTCCTTAGTTCTTGGAAAGATTCCTATTCATGACATCATTTATGAACCTTGAGTTCGAGATTAAGTACTTGCTTGATGCTACTAGATATATAATTCAACAATATTGTGTTGTTCTCTTTAGGAAATTTAAGCCTCCTAAGAGCAACCTAAGAAAACCTGAATTTGAGGCTCTTAAATCCTTAAAAAATAACTTCCAGATCACCATTCTCAAATATGACAAAGAAGGTGATATGCTAATCTTAAACAAAGAGGATTATTGAAAAATATGTTAGATCACTTATATAATAGCAGGGGTTACAAGAAACTTGATAAAAATGCCCTAAAAAAGGTTTCTAGAACTGTTGCCCTAGCCATAAAATCTAGTAGCACGGTTAGCTCCCTTAGTAATAATATTATTGAGGATAAACCTCTCTCTCTTAGGATCTATGTTCTTTTGAAGATCCATAAGGAATGGGATCCCCTTCGCCCCATATTCAACACCATAGGTGGTCCAACTTATCCTCTTGCTAATTTTTTAGCTAATAAACTTAAACCTCTCGTCGGTCGTACCGATTCCTTTGTCAAATATTATTACTCAATTATTAATGAGTTAAAGGGAATTAGAATGGATCCTAATGATAAAATGGTGATTTTTGATTTGGTCTCATTATACACCAGCATTCCCATTAAGGATGCTATGGATGTCATCAATCACATCATTGATCCTGACACTGCCCATCTTGTTGAAATTTGTCTTTCCTCCACATTAATTTGTTTTAAAGGTGTTTTCTATGAGAAAACTAGTGGTGTTTCCATGGGTTCCCCCTTATCCCTTGTGGTGGCTAATCTCTTTATGGAGGATTTTGAGTCTTGGGCCTTGTCCTCATATCTTTTGCAACCTAAACTGTCGAAAATATTTGTGGATGAAACTTGTGTCATCTGGCCCCATGGAAAATAAAAGTTAGATATTTTTTTCATCATATTAATAATCAATCTATTGCCATAAAATTCACTATGGAATGTGAATTTGAGTGGAGTCTTCCCTTCCTCGACATTCTCATTTCAAAGAGAGATGATGATTCTTTATCCATCAAGTCTTTTGGAATAAGACCCACACGGAACAATATCTTCACGCTTCTTCCCATCTTTTCCCTGATTAGAAAATAGGTGTTCTAAGAACCTTAGCCACCGGAACAATCCGAATTTAAGAGGAATTCAATTTCAATGAAGAGAAATCCCACCTTCTTAATGTTTTTTATAAGAACGGTTATAGAAAGTTCCAAGGCCTCAATGCTTTTCTTAAGACTGAAAAAGGTCCTAAGAAGAAAAAATAACCTAATGATTGGTCCTCTAGAGTTCACCTTCTGTTTATCCAAGGGACCACAGATAAGATAGCCATAATTCTTAAGAAGCATAATATTTCTTAAACTTTAAAACCTCTTCATGCTATTTAGAGCTCTCTCAAATTGGTTAAGGAACCTGTGGATCTGAGGGATAAAAAATGCATTTACATCATTACCTACTCTTGTGGGACTCCTTACATCGATGATACTAGTCGATCGGTGAATCAAAGGATATGTGAACTTGTAGATGACATTAAACACAAAAGATCTTACTCCTCTGCTTTAGATGAACATGCATAAAAGACTAACCATCACATCTGCATTGAAGAGGCTAAGGTCCTTGCCAATGTTGACCATTTTCATTGCTGTAAGTTAAGGGAGGCTTTGGAGATTGAAAAAAGGCGTGTTAACCTTAACAAAGATGAAGACTGGAGTATTATTAGGTGTTGTATCCTTGCCCTATACTCCTAAGTGTTGGTATTTTTTCATAGTAAGCTTCCTTCCCCTTTTTCATTCTGTTATTTTCTAAATGTTTTAGTGATCAAATACACTCTTTCAGTTTTATTTGGTATAAATCCTTGGTCAAAATTTTATACTTTCAAATAAATTATCAAATAAATTTTGTTCACTAGATGTTTTCTAGGTCAGATGCTGGTCCCTCCACCCAGTCATGGTCATCATCAATTTCAAGGTCATATCATCATTTGAGTATCTAGGGTCATAGATCAATTAATATACCATCATCTAGGTCATGGTCTAAGGTTGCTTTTATTTTGTCATGCCAATCATGTAAGAAATGAAATAAGAGTCATTTTCATTATTCAAGTCACCTTCATTGGGATTTAGAAGAGTTAGGAAATAAAACAAAATGAAACTTGTCCTTTTAGCAAATAAGTATGCTACATTGTCAAAATCTTTCAAAAGGATATTTTTCTCAAAGTGCATATGATGTCACTAAAGCCAAAAGCAAGGTTCGTGAGTTTTTAAAGGGAAATGAAGCTTCTCTTGAGTTTATTTCATCCTTTGGTTTTTAAGAGATCCTCTCTTATGATCCATAACTCTCTAAAACCATATAGATATCGAAGTCCACCATCAAAACTGATCTAGACTGTTGCCCACTACATTTCTGCTCCTCCCTACTTTTTTGGGTTTGGGGCAGCCACGCTAGATTTCTAGAAATTTGTAAGTTTTTGGCATTCAAGGTCCAAGAATCCATCAGAATGGTCAACTCAAAATTTGACAAGTTTAAAATGCTTTCAATCTAGTAAGTGAACATTCCTCACCTCTCTTTCAATCAAGTTTCTTCAACAAAAGGTGGATTCCCTCTTCTAGGGTCTTCACTACGTTTTTGGATTTCATTGATGTTTGGCTTGTTTTAGCAAGAAAACCCTCAGTTTCATCACCTAAACACCTTCACATATAACTCATACACCTTACCAAATCATTCCTTATCATTCATATCTCTCATTTCTTCCATTTTCACTCAAACCCTAATCCTCACTGTGTTTTTGCAGAGATAATAGGTCAACTCTGTGTTTATACCCTTTTGTCCTATTTCCCTTACCCGTTTCCAAAATTTTTACCTACACTGTGTTGCTAACCTACCATTTTATCCCCCGAATTTTTTAGGGATTTTTCCCTAACTCCAATCCCTCTCATCCCTGTCCTTAAACTCACTATATCATTCTCCCATGTTTTCCTAATTTTCACCCTTTCCTTCCTTCGCATCAAACTAGGGTTAATTTTTGCTAACAAACAACATGGAAGGTGAGAAGAGAAAGTACGAAAAGGGAGGTCATCATTCCATATTTGAGCCATCCAATCTTCAGGAGATCAATTCTTCTTCCTATACCAAGAAATATTTTGAAGACACTCGATGTTTACATTTTTGTGAAATAATTCAAGAGGTAGGTTGTCATGCTCAATTGATAAGCCTATTTGCCACTAGTTTTAGGAGAGATAAGGATAACATAACATGGGTTTAATTCAATATTTAAAAATATTCCATAGCCTCAATAACAGGTATCCCGAACCATGGAGAAATCTAGTTCAAAGGGATGGATTTGGACATTGAGAACTATAAATTTTTCTTAAAACCACACTACAAAGATGATCCTGAACACATATATCCCTTCAAGAATTTACTTGACAGGGATGCTCCTTTAATGAAGCTGATCATGAAGTATTTTATCTGAGAAGAGAGATTCTCAAGATTATACCAATACCACATAAGTATATTGATGCATTTCATTGCCTCCAAGCCACTGAACTTGCCTCATTATCTATTCATAAGTCTAGTCAAAATGAATGAAAAAATACAAAGTAAAGGAAAGGATCACCAAGCTAGTTTTTCTCACTATGGTTTGGTCAAGGTTATAGTATTACATCAACTCTCACAAATAAATATGTCTTGGGAAGCATTCATGAAATCAGTTGCTTCTATGCCCACCACTAGTCCACCTATCATTAATAGTGTACCATCAGCATAATTAAAGCCCCAGGAGATTGGATCTTCAATTAGACCAACAGAGGTTCTAAAGATGCCAAGGGTTGAAGTCACTCAAACTTATGAGAAGGGTAAAAGGTTGGTATTTTCTCCTAAGATCACTAAAGGTTTGCTTTCACCTAAACCTACAACTAAGAAAGTATTAGGAGAAACTATGGAGCAACCACCTATGCATGAGAGTGAGCCACCCTTGCAGCAACAAGAGGAAGAGAAAGCACCTTTGGAGGTTGAAATGGTAGAGCAGGTGGAAAAAAAGTAAGATGAAGAGATAATCAAGGAAAAAGAAGCAGAGATAAGAGAGCTCAAGGATGATCTCTCAAGAGAAAATTTCATGATAACATTCCTACAACACGAAAACATGCAACTAAAGGTGAAACATCTTCTCCTAATTAAACCTAAGGCAGATCTCGAGGAAGAGAAAGGTAAGGGAAAATAAGTGATATATTTTGATCATGTTGAAGACAAAGAGGCTCAGATAAAGCCAAGGATTCCAAAAAAGAGAGGATTAACCAGGCAAAAAGAACAAGAAACTGAGTTATCCCCTCCCTTAGGTCAACATGATGAGTTGATTGTTGTTGAGATTGAAAAAGAAAAATATTTTTGGCCTGATAAGGTAAATGAGCATCTAGAGAAACTCTTGAAGAAGACAGAAAGAAACAACAACCTCCAGAGGCACATGGCGAGACACTACTTCACCAGGAACCAAATTTCCAATATCAGGGTTAAGAATTTGAAGAAAAAGATTAAAGAAACCCTAATCAAGCTAAATAAGAAGGAAAAATTGGATTTTCTAGCTAAGGAATCTCTAGTTGTCTAGATCATCATTCAAGGATGCTAAGATCAAATTTCAACAAGTTTTGATAATTTTTTATAATTTTTTTGGATTTTTGAGAAATTTTGGCAATTTCAGTTGTGCAAAAGCATAGCATGGCCACGCTACTCTTTTTCCCAGAGGCTCCAATGGAGGTAAGCCTTGCATTGATGGATTAATTTTTAGGTGTACAACCCATTTATGCCTTTGGTTTTGCATGAAAGTCCCTAATTTTGGAGGTAAACCTAGAAAACACCCCAAATTTCATGTTTCTACCACTGGTTTTCAACCCATGCTATGCTTTTGGAGTAACCTTGGGAAAATGAAGTTTTGAGTGTTTTATAGGTGGTATTTTGCAAGTTTCAAGGTTCAGTTGGCTAGAGGACATCCAAGGATACCTTATCCAACATTCAAATAAGAAAAATGTTGCATAAAAGTCACCTCAAAAGCCCCTCCAAGTGCACGCTATGTTTCTGCTAGGCACGCTACGTTTCTTTGTAGAAGGATTTCTAGACAGTTGTCAGTAAAAAAGAGTCAAAGATTCAAGGTAAAAACTATCTCATGAGATTTTTTTATGGTTAATGAAGTCTATTTATGCTCCTCATTTTTGAAGGATCTTGTAATTAATCAAGGAGACAAAGACTCCTATTTATAGTTAAATTAGGGGAGATTGTTTCTAACTTCCCTAAAAACTAGGTAGTGACTCATTATGTGCATTAATGAAGTGTTTTGGATCAGGTTTCGACCTATAGTGATAGAATATTATCTATTTTCTATATGTACTCCAACTCAAGTGATTTTAGAGGTTGGATAGTTGATATTGTAGTGTGGAGCTTATGTACATATTTTTACAGTGAAATCAAAGACATGTTGAAGCTATAATTTTGGGACTCTAGTGATATGCTTATTAGAATTGTTTTTTCTTAGTGTTACCATCAAATTGAATGTTTATTTTCTCTTGAAATAACATGTATGCTTTCATATGATGATATTATGAGCCTTTAAGAATAATTCTTACTTTTTTTCTCTGTTTAATGATATTTTCATAAATTTGTTCTACTTCCTCTGATGAATGAACTCATATGTTATATGCTCATTTTGATTCTCCCCTTTTAAAAACCTATACCACAATGATAATATAAATGTGTTTCTAAGTATACCTAATTGGCCTCATTTTCATCTCTGCAGTCGTTCATTTGAAATTTGACCTTGAAACCTAGACCTAGTTGATAGTCTGACACTTCTTATCCAACAAATTTTAGAACAAAAACCTAATCAAAATCATTGAGCTTATATATAGCCTAAGATATTTTCCTTTCTAGTCACCTCATTGAATGTGAAATTTACATCAAGAGAGCCCTCTTTGGTTTGGCAGGGCTAGCTACCAAATCTAAATATTGGTTTGAGGTTACCTCCTTCAGTCTCCTTTCTCAGCCTTGGGAAACGGAGGGAGTGATAAAACATTATTTATGCTTTTTTTTTTATTTTAATTCTTAACTTTTTTTTTTTATTCGAATAATCCTCCCTCCTTTTTAATATTTTAAATATAAAATGGTTATTGATCCAATCTAATAGAAATACAATGAATTAAATAGAATAATATCATTTTAATAATTTATAATAGAATTTTATTAATGAATTTTATATAAATTATTTAAATATATTTATGTTTAGTCGAATATAATAAATTAAGAAACAACATAATAAAATATTTTATTTTTGAAAAATAATATTAGTAAAAATAAATAATTTTAGTCAACTTATATAATTTTATAATAATTAAATAATATTAAATATTAAAAATATTACAAAATATAATTTTTAATTTGTGACCTTTAACTTAATATTTCCTTTGGGTCAAACTAGTCATTTCCTTCCAATGTCTAATCAACCCTTCTCCTCATCTATTTATAGTGGAATTACATGATATACTTTCTCATCATTCCTAAAGATGAACCACAATAGTTGGTTTGAAATGTGTCGACCATGTTCTTTGCTATGTGATTATTACCAAAAGATATCTTTGTACATAAATAATACTCTTGAAACAACTTTTTTCCAAAAAGGAAATTAATGTAGAAGATCTAGTATCTTCAGTAAAGGTGTTATTAACATTTACTTTATCATAATTTTGTGAAATTATTGTCACTTAATCTTATAGAAACAAATATCTTAGGGAACTTTGAAGAGCTTGATATTGTACTGTAACTTGAGTAGTTGTACTATATCACAAATTTCTTGTCATAGTTTCTTGAAAGGAATATAATGTTGAACTACTTATCATTGATATACATATCAATAGGACCTTAATATACAATGTTTATTGGATCAAAATAATATTTAGACTTCAGAAATTTCCATTTGTTAATAGGTTAAGTCATACTTGTAGAGAACTTTGATCCTCCACAACCGTTATTGCAAGATAGTTGACCTGGTTAAGGGGCTCCTTTGGTAGACAATGCCAGTTATTAGCACACATCAAGAAACACATTAAAAATCACAAAAAAATGTTCAATCATAAAGGAAATTTGGATGTTTTATCTCCTCTTATCTATCACTTGGAAATATCAAGAAATAAAATGTTTCATATGGGAAGGGATCCCATTTCTCTATAAGATCTCAGTTGCTCTTATGACATTGAATAATAAACTAATGCTAGTTAATGTATTCCTCTCATCAATATATCATATTAGCCACACTACAAAAACATACAAATTTCTATTCATATTGTTTATGACCTTTACACATTTGCAATATATATCAATAAGTGCACTTCCACA